>OY804601.1:48962372-49477372 GCA_963680895.1 Fragum sueziense
AAGCGGACCGAGTGGTAGCGGAAAAACTGAATGGACTAGAAAAATGTTACTTTCCAACATGATCGAAGAACCTGTCGAACGTATAATATGGTGTTTCGGACAGTGGCAACCCCTTTACGACGAAATCCAGCGAACGATACCTTGGATAGAATTCAGTCCCGGTATCCCGACTTTTTAAGTAGTAGGGACTATTTCGATGTTAGTAAACAGAATCTCATTATTTTTGACGATCTGATGACGGAAGCTAAATGCGACCAGCGCATTGCCGATCTTTTTACTAAAGGAAGTCACCATAGGAATTTATCAGTCATCTACCTAACTCAGAACCTATTCCCACAGGGCAAAGCTTGCCGAGATATCGCTCTCAACACGCAATACCTGGTCCTATTCAATAATTCTATTGACAGACAACAAGTCGCTACATTGGCAAAGAGAATATACCCCTCGAATAGCGGGATATTTATGAAAGTATTTGAGCGAGCGACGGCTAAACCCCACGGCTATTTGGTAGTCGATCTGAAATCGACAACGTCAGAAAAAGACCGTTTTCGTACCGACATATTTGAACAAATGTCCGAGTCAGAACACGATTCCGATGACGATACTGAAGAAAGGGTATCTTTAATGGGTAAAAAACGATATAACAGTGATAGTGATACGGAATCGATTGACGAAGAAACTGTGAAGAGACGTCCCTCGATGGGACCCCCTGGTAAAAGATATAAAGCGGATTTGCGAGAACGAAGTACGCGTAAAGAAATATGGAACTCGCGATTTCAAGAGCCGCTTAGAAAGGATATTTGGGAACAGTTCGTCGAAAAATTCAAAGAATACATGGATGAGGGTCATACACGTAGGGGTGCTATGGCCAGAAGCGCGAATGAATTTTTACCGAATCTACGTAAGCGGCTTAGGTTAGAATACGCGGATTTTCTTATCGATTATCACCGTTTAGAAGAAGGATCCGTACAACCGCAAATCTTGCAATCGGCAAAGACTCTCAGAAAGGAGCACGGAATGGATTTTGCCGAATCTGTAAGACAGGCGATTAAACTCAGAAAAGATCTATTTACCGAAATATGGCCGGACTATAATGTGAAAGACGCTGACAAGGTTGACGAAAATGATGAAAGTGAGGAAGACGACGAAAAGGAATGAGTAAGAACGAGTGTTCTATAGAAGAGATACGATTATCTTGGCGGATTCCCACAGCATACATAAGAGCATTTCCCGGTAAAGTGGACAACGGACATACGCTGTGACGGAAATTACTATGGGTTCCATAGAGGTGTACGATTATAAACAACAGAAATGGGTGCCTTATGTAGATGACCCGGAAAAATGGTATCGACATTTCAAGGACTTGAGAGACGGTTACGTTAAACCCGATCACAAAGGTCGATATATCGTAGGCAGCGGAGCTCATCTCAGAAAACTAGCGGAAATTAAACAACAACCAACACTCAAGTTGGTAACGCCCGTAGCCCAAGCGGTTGAAATGGCTAAATCGGAAGTTGAACGTAGGAAGGCTGAACAGAGCGAAACGCCTCAGAAGCGAAAACGTAAGAATATTTCAGTCAACATCTACCCTAAGCGACAAAAGTATGCCAATCCAGATTTTCATTACTAGACACAGAAGAAACGCTGAAGCATATTGAAATGCACATTTCGGAAGAAATATTGAGTGGGTATACGGCAACAGTGTCGATCAAGCGTGAAAAGGAACCAGTTTGAACAGATACGAGCAACCGGAAAACATTGGGTGAAGAGGTCTAAGACATTACGATTTTTTCCCTAAGCAAAAATCGGGTACAATTTCGATCCGAAGAACGAGGATGGTCCTGAGTCTAAATGAATCAGACTCTAATGCGCGTGTCGAAGTATAGACGTTTTAAAGACGATTTTTAATGTATATAATAAACCATGATGCGTATGTAACAAATATTGTGAATGATTTTGTATAGAAATAAAAGATATTAAGAAAAAAAATCTGCCTTTGTTTTTTTATGATTCACCCTAAATGACTCGTACCAAACATGGTACGTACAATGGGGTGTTTTTCGCGACGTCAAATCCGGTTCAAAGAGTACAATGAACATCATTTGCAACTGAGCGTCGGCGCCAAAAATGGAGAAGTTAACAATAAATTTCGACCCAAAAAACCCTGGTATACTACACCTGTCTGTCGTCAATGACTTATCAGTCATGCGGAAACGCGCCATAACCTGTACCGGTTTTAACTGTCTGTCAATGCGTCGGCTGTCACCTGCTTTTTATGCAAGTTTTATACTTCAGTTCCGGACGCGAATAAGTCATTTCTAGTTCGGACTTTGAAGGAGTAACAGGTATTTATAATTCTTCGTTTTGTGAGATATTTGTACTGGTAATTTGAACTTTATTAGAAACGTGCTAAAACTCGATATCGTTAAAACAGTGTCGTCATCGCATTCATCAGAAAGCTTATAAAAATACCTTTCCAACGGTACCAGAATTACGTAAATCGGTTCGTAAATAAGTGAGAAAACGCGGTTTTTCGAATTTATTATAGGTCACGTGACTTTATTTAAACCCTAATAGCTCGGAAACGGTAAAACTTAGGTATATAAAACTATACATTTTTAGAATCAGCGCGTCGAGACCATTCCAATGCTATATAATTTATACGGTTTACTAGAAGTTGAAAATAAAGTTTAAAAATCTCTGTTACGTCATAACTCTATAATAATCGAAAATCGTCTAATCCATCGGAAAGCTTATAAGAATACCTTTCCAACGGTACCGGAATGACGTAAATCGGTTAATAAATAAGCGAGAAATCGCGTTTTTTCAATTTCATTTTAGGTCACGTGACTTTATATAAACTCGAATTACTCGAGAACGGTGAGAGCTAGGCATATAAAACTATACATTTTTAGAATCAGCGCGTCGACACCTTTCCAACGGTATATAACTTAGACGGGTTACTCGAAGTTGAAAATAAAGTTTAAAAATCTCTGTTACGTCATAACTCGGAAACGGTCGAAAATCGAATCGACAACCCAGGGTTAATTTTGAAGAGTTTCAGAAGGACTATCATCTGAAACAAAAATTATCAAAATCGATATCGTAAACGGTTGCAAAAAAGACGAAAAACCCATTTTCGGGTTCATTTTATCGCCGAATCTGTAACATGTGTAGTCGTTCTATATCAAATCGAGGCTGTACACATTGTATAACCAGCCTATGCACTGTAGATTAATAGAGATGACGTCAAAAACGTGGGTAAGGGTCGTTTTATTAAAGTCAGTACGTCGCCCGTAAAATATGCGTCGTTATAGTATACCTGTCAGTTTTTAGACAGTACGTCGCCTATAAGAAATGCGTTATTATTGTACGCCTGTCAGCTGTCAGACATTGCGTCGCCCGTATTATACAAACTGTACTAGGTCAGTCGTCAATTACCGAGTGCCTCGCCTGTCAAAAATGCTATGACGTCAACTGCATCTGTGTCTTGTGCGAACGTGTCCGAACGTGTATGGGCATGAATCGACGCATACGCACATTCATTTTTAATCATTTCTAGTTTGGACGTTGAAGGGATAACATGTACTTTATATTTTTGGGATGCGTATTTTGTTGAAAAAGTCATTTCTAGTTTGGATATTGAAGGGATAACATGTACTTTTTTGTGAGATTATGTGTGTAGAATTTCATTTCGGAGAAGTACGTTGAATGGATAACAGGTAGAATTTACTGTTTTTTAGCTTTGTTCTAAACCTGTAACCTTATCGTTTTAAAAAAATATATTTCTTAAAATTGAAAAAAAATAGACCATGGCTGTCTAAAAATAGCTCAAATGATCGTCTAAAAATAGAAATCATGACGTATCTATTTTTAACAAAAAAAGTAGGTCATTCAAAATGGCCGCTGTTCTAAAAATAGAAATTTCCTTATATGCTAATGAGTTGCCATATAAGGTAACAGTATGGCGGCGATTACGTCATCTTTGTTTACAACCAAAGTGACGCCTATACTACTTGTAGAAATACTTGTGATTAGGCCTACTTACATGTAAACTGACACGATTTAAAAACGCAAAATAGTACTTTTACAAATGGTATCTCCTGCATCTTACAAAACCGATGTATAGCCATGTAAAATTGTAAATGTTACAATTGTTAACATAAGAGGACAGAAAATGACCTTTAAAGCCACGAATAATGCCTGAATGGACGTCAGATTATGCCAAAATGCACGTTGTGTCAAGAGCCTGGCATTGAACATCGACGTCAGCGAACCTAGTGTTTTCACAGGCGATTTATCACCATGTCGCGATGTATAGGCCGCCCGCGATTACCAACCATAGAATTTGCTGTAGACTGAGCCGTCACAAATCTGTTGCGTTAGTGACGTTGACGTATACAATTATGTTGACGTACAGTTGTAACACGCAGCTGGTCGGGACGTGGGTGGTCTGTAAATCTTCCTGTGTCGTTTACACGTCTCATAAACCTTGGAACCGTCGATTCGGCTACATTAAAGCGTCTAGCTACCTTCATTTGCGAAACACGGTAAATCAAAAGCCAAAAAACTCGGTTCCTTTTTCGCAAAGTAAGCCTCAGCATTTTATACACAATTTTCTTTCGTTGTTCTCGTATGTTTTCAATAAGTAAATCAAAGTGGCAATTTGTACACAAAAAAATCTTAGTGATTTAACACGTGGTCTGAATGCACGAGACGCACGAGCATTTAGTGACGGGCGGTTCAGATGTCCGGATAGTTTACAGAAAACACGACAAAATTGCTGAGGCGTGAAGCGTATACATTTTCTCATACATGTCCCCAAATATGGTGCCGATCGAGGCAATAGGAAAGGAATGGTTAATGAAAACGTGTTTTGCGTTTTTAAATCGTGTCAGTTTATATTTCGGATCATGAATAACGTCACTTTTAAACAAAAACTTCGCAACTGCAGCTTGTTTTAAGCTGCAGTTACGAGGTTTTTGTTTAAAAGCAGCGTTAAAACCTCTTTTCCTTTTATTTTCAGATAAAATGACATAACAAAAATCAAGCATGGAGTTTTCTGATCTGGATTCCGCCTGGTCGTGGCTGGTAATGGCCGCAGCCTTTGCGGCATCATTCGTGGTGGGCGGCGCCAACTATTCCGTGGGTCTTATACACAGCACCTTACTGGAGAGGTTCGGAGAAAACCAAGCTAACACTGCCTTAGTGGGGTCTCTACATACGGCGCTGATGAACCTAGCTGGTAAGATTTTAGTGTTCCTTTTAGGTATGTGCGTATTATAAGCGACGAGCATGCACATGCTGATCTGGATCCAAGTTGGTCTCATAAGATTCGTACAAAGCACCTTACTAGAGAGGTTCGGTGAGAATCAGGCAAATACTACCTTATTAGGGTCCCTACATATCAAGCTGGTGAATTTGGCTGGTAAGATTTTAATGTTCATACAATATACGTTCATATCAGGAGCTGGAAAATGGGCTCTTTTAGCATTTTGACAACCCTGTTTTCACAAATTCTCACTGTACCTAGATCTCGTCTAAAAAGCAACAAATCACACCTGACAATCAAAAATCGATTCTCTAATTAAACGTTTCCATTCCGCGCGAAGATTTATGTATCTTCCTTTAAAGATCGAAGATAAATCGCAGAGATATTGCCAGTAAAATAATCGATTTACCAACTAAAGTAATAATTAATTGAACAGCCTGAAGCCACATCTTTCTATAATTATGTCACTAGTGCATCTTGTTGGTAAGAAGGTACTAGTCCTTGAGACAAAGAGAGTTAAATCAGGTAAATTACTTTGCGTCAGCAATATCCATTTAGTGTAGTACCTCAATAATTTCGTTTTCTTAATTAATCCCCGATTTTCACGTCTCGGACAAAAGATACTTTGGAAGAAAGGAAGAAAATGCGTTTACTGCTGTACTTAGTATAGAAACTAAAATTTCAGTATGCTAATATATTTTCAACTCTTTTCGTATGGAGTAGCCTAAATTATTTTTGTTTTGAGAAAAGATTAAGGGAACATTGTCCGGCGTTGGTTATTTTCATTTTGCAGATGATGTAGGTTGCCCACGCAAAGCTGTGATTTAGGATCAGCATTTCGCTGCTTTCCAACGAAACCTCGTAACTGCAGCTTAAAGCAAGCTGCAGTTACAAGATCTCGTTGGAAAACGACGATTTATAGATAGTTTGAAGCTATTTTTTCTATTTTCTAGTTGAAAGATTTGAATGCAGGTGTACCGGCAATGTTGACAGTGTAATTGAGCATTTTTTTAGAATCTTAACAATGATTATATTATTCTATTACTATTTGTTCTAATTCAATTTTTATTTCACCTATTCAAAAAACATGGAGTGTTTTGCAATAAAACCAGAAAGTATAAAAATGGTGGCGAACAATTAAAGAGCAACACTTCGTCCCTATCACTCGTATTTTTCTTATTTTTTTCTCGGTAAGGCCCTGAGATCGACATAGCAGGGGCCGTTTAAAAAACAACAACAACAAAATCTGTCAAAACTTGAATTACATTACAAGCAAAACCCAAGTCTCGGCTATTCGGATTGACCGCATGCGACTTCGATTTAAATTTGTGATTTGGCTTAACTTTTCACTGATACAAAAACGTAGGAATAGGTGCTTATGGAAGAGACCAAGGGACGAAACCCAATGAAATGAAATATTAAATACAAAATTTGTCGCCCTTGAAGTTGGACATTGTGGTAAAAATTCCTGATTTTAACATTCCTCCTTGGGAAAACTAATTACTATATAGGAAAGAAAAGAAATGCTAATTAGGGCCCAACTTTCCCAAATTGTTTTCTAGGCTGATATCTTAAATAACTTGGATTGAGGTAGCATTCGCAACCCTTTTCAAATTTGGACCAAAGTTAAATTTTGCCGTCTTGCAAAAAAATATATCTCTTTCAGCGTTAGTGTCGATTCATCATCGATAGGCTCAGAGTTTGAACCCAAAAAAGATGTCACTTTTCAACAAAAACTTCGTAACTGCAGCTTAAAACAAGCTGCAGTTATGAAGTTTTCGTTGAAAAGAATCGATATCACAGATGACTACATACCACAGCACTTATCCATTAAAGTGTTTTCAAATATCAAAGTGAAAAAAGATGACGTTGTCTTAAAATTTATTTTCAGCGCCACTGTCGGGTTTTATAATCGACCGGTTCAGTGTTCGAACAGCCATAATCACCAGCGGTATACTCTTCACGGGCGGCTACGTGGCCACAGCATTTGCTCATTCACTGCCAATGACCATCTTTACGTGTGGAATTGTCTCAGGTAAAAATCGTTTTTTACGTCTGAAAATAGTAACGTGAAACCGAAAAAAAGAAAACCAAGCTTACAATGTCATATTGTATAGATTTGAATTAGCAGTCACAAATAAAGTTAAGAAGATAATTATATAGCGTTGTAAGTGAAACTTGCAACACAATTTGTCGGAAACAAAAGCAGTGTTACATTTTATTCTTGTTCTGCAAGATTTTCAAAGCTTATTTTCCCATGGGACGATATGATTAGTCATATCAATGGGACTTTTTTGTAAACTCAGTGCAAATATTAAGGTTATGAGTTACATTCAAAAGTGACGAAAATAAGTCTTCTTGCAGGTTCAATTCTACCTAGAGTTGAAAGCCAGTGTGATATTGCATCCCAAATGCGCATCATGTTAACAGCAGTTCGAAACTCGTCGATCTTGGGTTGAGGTGAAATATCTGTTGAGTGTACTTAGATTAGTGCATACTTTAAACATAGTCTTTGACTAATATAAAAAAAACGTTTAATTACACGACATACAATTAATATTTGCATTAGTATATTATTATTCGTTCTTTTTCTGTTCTATCTAATTCCATTTACGATTTCAAAACACGGAGTGGTTTTGTAAAAATATAGAAATATGGAGAAAACAGAATAATGGCGGTGAAAGATCTGAAGTCAACACTTCGTCCTCATTTAGGACTAATGATTTTAACCGAATAACACTTAAGTTTCATCAAAATATAATCAGGGCGTATTGAAGACACGTATAAAATTTATAAACTATAACATGTTTATGTAGAATCAGTGTTCAGGCCGATAATCTATCAAGAATGAGTTAAGTCGAAATCGCTGTAAATATCAAAACATTAGAATCGGCCTTATATCATTACTATGAAGTCAAATTTGAGTTTATTCTGCATATTTTTCGAATTGTTTCTTGTAAAAAGCATGTGTTTCTGCAATTATTCCAGGTTTAGGAGGCGCGGTCGGCTGGACGGCCACGATGGTTGTGATCGGGTTCCACTTCAGGCGGTATCGTAACGTAGCACAGGGGATCGCCGTGGCGGGGACGGGGGCCGGGATATTCGGCATAGGGCCCGTGGTCCAGAAAGCCGCAGAAATGTATGGCAGTACCGGATTCTTTATAGCGTTTGCTTGTATAACATTTCATCTGGTGTTCTTCGGTGTGATAATGAGACCGTCCAAACTTGAACTTTACACACAGAAAAAACGATTCATGACAGTGGAAGAGTCGACTTTATCTGATAAAGCGAATACAATGTTCGTTCAATACATGTCAGTGCTGACCAACCGTGCCGTTATTTGTGTTTCTTCAAGTATTTTAGCATTTTGTTTTGGGGTTTACATAATATTCCTGCACCTTCCGACTTTTTGTATACAAAACGGTGCTACGCCAATGCAAGCCTCGTACGTGATATCAGCAAGTGGTATTTCTTCAATAATTGGACGTCTATTAGTGGGTGCAATTGCAAATTGGAAACAGAACAAAGAAGTGATATTATTTTCTGGAAGTATGGGACTACTAGCAATAATCACGATGTTATTTCCATTTTACTCTGGGACGTTTATAGGACAGTTAATGTACGCTATATTCGTGGGATTATTTATGGGGACGCCGTTTGTGACGGTGACGCCAATTAACGTTACGTATCTTGGCGTCAAAAATATGGCGTCAGCGCTGGGGATCGAACTTTCTCTAGGTGGAGTGGGAGCTGTTATTGGTCCAGTTTTAGCGGGTAAGTATAGTTTTTGATAAATGGCATGTTAGCGAATCTCTAGCTATTAGCTAGAGATGCTTTGCCAGGTCATTTATCGAGACCTATAATTAAACATATGGTAGATGTATTGTTTACATAAACAAAGTCCCCCAAAGCATAAATAGTATTTTGTCAGTGTAAACTTCTGATTTTTAGAAAGCATGTACAGTACATAATATTTGCATGCATGCATTTCTAGGGACGAATATCATTTGCTGATTTGATATTCAAAACTCTACATTAATTGAAGGTCAGGCACACAAATCTGTTGTTTAGCAAACTTGAACTGATAAAATAATCTATATAATTTTTTTTTTATTCGCAGGTATTGCTTTAGACAAAGGAGTGTCCTATGATGGTGTATTTTTGTTCGGAGGTTTGCATCTTTACTTTACTTTATTTAGAAAATATCTTGCAACCTTGATAGCCCAATAATTTTTTCATACTTTGGTTGTTGCAATATTATTTAGAAACAATTGCACGGTGTATCAAGCAAAGAAGTGAAGGACCGTGATTGGAAGCGGGCGAATCAGTTTTGTACTTAAAAATAAAAGAAGCAATCCAATTCATGTGCATGGCAGGCACAAATACAATAATACAATTCATATACCATAAATCAACGTTTTACTTCAACAATTGTAGAAAAACGAAATCACAAAAATAATAATTAACAATATATAGATAAATACAGAACAATTCTGAATAGTCAGATGAGCAATTACATCATACAGAACAAATATGAAACATGAAACAATATGTAGATCTACATACTTTTTGTCAATAACTAAAATAATTCCTTCAACAATACAGTCTTACTTTTATGAATGGAAATTAAACAAACATTTCACTCTCATAATTTCCATCTCGAGAAGGGCTGTTATAGTATTTACTAACCACCATGTTTCTAGATCAGTCTTTGCCTAGCTTTAGTGTGAGTAGATTGCTACAGCTCACGAAGCAGCTATTACAGAACAAAATTGATCTTGATCAGACTGCATGAATACATAGACTGATCATGATAAATGGTGGTCGCAAATTTCTTATCACATCTCTTTATATCCTTGAATATCCTCGATATACATTTAAGCATATATACATTTAAGGGGCAATCTGGAAAAAACGTTCCTTGTAGCACTTGGGGCAGCCTTGTTTTTAGATTATCCTGTGGCTAATTGCAGCTTGACAAGGACCCCTTCTGCTCTCTTACAGGTGCTGCAGGTTATGAAGGCGCTTTTGGAGAACAACATGGATCCTGATCAGACTGCGTTTATACGCAGTCTGATCTGGAACCATGCTGTGCTCAAAAGCCTTAACCTATTACCAGACAGCAAAATTTTGGAACGTTCAAAATTCAAAGATGGTGCAGACAACAATTTCAAGGGACATAAATTTGACATATTTTTGGTCATTCTGCATATAGAAAACATTGTGGGAAATGAAGAAATTGCTTGTCATAAGCATTTTTTTCATTTTCCACAACATTATCCAAAGCCTGTTTCTTATTGAACGTCAAAAAGAGTCACTGTGAGGTAATAGGTCAAGGGACTTTTTTTCCAGATCCTGGCTCATTTATATATTTCCAGGGTGCCCAGCGACTGTAAGTGTCAAAAATATAGGTATGTCCCAAAATTATAGGTATTTATTGGCCAGAAATATAGGATAATATAGGTTGCCTTTACTATGAAGAAAACGCTACTTTAAATGTTTCTCTACCACCACCACTACCTTCCAGCTCTCTCTTGTTAATAAGATGAAAGGAGAAACAGACAAGATGACCATTAGTTATTACTCTTTGTTCTCAATATTCAGTAACATTAAGGTGTTCCATGAACACCATATCAAGATAAGAGAGCCAAGAAGGCCATTTAGAGCTCACCTTAAAGAACATTGTGGCTTTGAGGAGATGATTGTATAATCCGATTCATCCCAGACCCATAACTTCCTGCCAATTTTCACTACAGGAAGGCAATGTAAAAAGTTTTGGCAGAGATTTATGCTACCATGATACGTGCAAAATATTAACATAGGGTATCTGACAAAATGATTTGTCACAAAATAATTTGTCAGGGGAAATTTGCCTCAGATTTCCTGATAAAATTTCATTGCACCACAATAATTTGAAGGATATTAGTAAAGGGCCATGGGATGATTTAGGAGTAGAAGACAGTATAAGATTTTCCTCTTTGTCTCTAAAAGAAGTCTGGTACCGAACACACAGGGCCAATTTTAATTGTACATCCATAATTAACTCTACACAGCAAGTTTCAAAGCTCTAGGCAAAACAGTATAGGAGAAGATTGCACAAAATGTTCTTCTCTGTCCTTATATGAAATCCAATACCCAACAACATAGGGCCAGTTTCCATTGTAAAAAAATAATTTGTAAAAATATGTATTTTAGTAGAGGGTCCTAAGACAATATAACATACAAGTTTCAAAGCCATAGGCCAAATAATTCAGAAGATTGTCCTCCTTTGTCCATATACATGAAATACGATACCACAGAACTAAGGGCCAATTTTCATGAAACCACAATAATTTGAAGACTGTATTTCTGTAGTGGGCCTTTGGATGATGCTATATACAACAATTCAAGACTCTAGGCTGTATGGCCATGTCAGCAAGATGAAAACAAAATGAGTTTGTGAAACACGAATGCCCCTAAAACGGCCAATGTTAAAATTTTGGACAGACGGATGGAGAGATGGACACGAGTTAAACAATATTCTGCCCTGGGAGCATAATTAAAATATATCTACCTAAAGGCCTCTAAAGTCCAAATTTCTGAGCTTACAGACTATGTGATAACTTAAAGACAGTGAGTTGCTCTTAGTTTTGTATGTCACAAGCAAAACTGTCATGACTCTTTCAAGTTATTAACTTTTTTTCCCTGCATTTATGTAAAGAAATCAAAATTCACTTGCCCATAAGTAGTACTTACATAGAATTATTTGAACACAACTTTACTGTTCATAATGGAAACTTATCTACTAAGTAAAAGATGACAAACTAGAACTGTCGCAAAGCGGACAAATACCCCCCACTAGCGTGTTGTCACTGAAAAAGTGCTAAAGTTCAAAGTGGCATAACTCTGAAACTACTGCCTGGATCAAGATGAAAATTGCAGGTGCACAACTTCATATGATAGGAAACAACCTGCTAAAATTTCAGCAAAATCGGTCAAAAACTGTGGGAGAAGAAGAAGACACAAAATTATGTCCACGGACGGACAGACGGACGGACAGACAACCTGAATCCAGTATACCCCCCATAACTTTGTTGTGGGGGGTATAAAAACATGCAAGCTTCTTCAACAATGATAATAATAATGTTTGACAGTTCTTTCCCTGGCATTTCATTTTGAAAAGGACTGTATATATTGATAGATAATTGTTCACTTCTTAACCATGACAGTTTTGCTTGTGACATACAAAAAAACTAAGTATTTAGTCTTTTAAATTCCCCTTGCACATGTACATAATTCACCTTTGTACAAAAATGCACCAGAGGAGTCCCGCAAACTACTCGGAAGAAGAAGAAAACTGTTTTTTTCTAGAAGTATTGTTTTAATTTTGCTTACCCAAGACACAAAATATAGGTATTTATAGGTATTTTGGGAAAAATGGGTGAAATTATAGGTTTTTATAGGTAAGATCCAAAATATAGGATAATATAGGTATTTATAGGTATTTATAGGTTACTGGGCGCCCTGTATTTCCAGGCATATCAATCCTATTGGAGCTCTACTAGGCTTCGTAACTTTGTCAGCCACGCCTCTTATATACTTATTGATTTTTACTTTTGAGATCGGAAACAGATTATCGGAAACTGATTAAAAAATCCATTCTAAAAAGAGCTGTGATCTGAAGAAAAGTACCCTCATGATACTACAATGCGCCTCACTTAAGTCTGTCCAGAATCTATCCCGTTCACTTGCATTGCATTGCGTAGATACAGGATGATCTGCACCCATGTTGGTCTGCAATGCCATTAAGATCCCTTCTCCAAACCACATCTCAAATAATTTTAATATAATCTGAGCCGGGATCTGGAAAAACGTCCCTTAAAGCATGTTTAACTAGAAAGACCTGAAGGTCTTGAGTCGCTCCACAGGCCTGAATTTCTTGTGGTTTACTATATAAAAAATTTGACAAATTTATCTAAATGCTTAAACCGATATATTTTTAAATTCTTGTGATTCTTAGAGCAGAAACAAAGTAAAGAGAAGCAATTATGTGGTCAAAGAGAAAAGAAGGTAAATGATTGACTAATATTTTGGAGATTTTTAGAGTGATGATAAAGTTGAAAACTGTCATTATGCCAAATTCAAGGGCACATAATTCAATATGTGAGTTAATAATTGTGGTAGACTAAGGGAAGTAACTTTTGATAGGAGCAATTTAAAGTTCAGTAAGAGTTGTTTTTCTTTATGATAATTAATTCAAGAAGTTGCCATTGTGCATGTAACATAGTGGTCATGAAAATAAAGATACATTCTGATCTAAAAATATGATTTTGACTTGATAATTTATGTCTTGAACACCACAATAATCAAGCTGAATATCAAACTCAAGCAAGATCTTATGGTCTGTCCAAATTTTGTCAGTATTAATCTATATATGTGGCCACAAAAGCGAAAAAAGTGTCGAAAACTGAAATTTTGTCAATTTCTAGGGCACATAACTCAGATTGTAGCAATGCAATCATCCTGAAAATTACACAAAAGCAAGATCTTGTTGTCAACAAGATTCTGTCCAAATATCATCTTGATTGGTTAACAATTATGGTTGTTAGAGTGAAAACAAAGTCAAAAATTGAAATTTTGTCAAATTCAAGGGCACATAACTCATGATGTATAAATCCGATCAAGCTGAAAATTGAACCCAGGCAGGATATCATGCTTATATATATTTTGTCCAAGTTTTGTCTAGATTGGTTGATATTTGTAGATTTTAGAGTAAAAATAAAGTCAAAACCAGCTTTTTTTGACGTTCAAGGGCAGATAACTCAAGTTATTCTGGTTCAATCCAAACTCTTTGTAGGAATCTGAGAGAGGGTCACCCAAGGATCATTCCTGTGAAGTTTGGTTGAAATCCATCCAGTAGTTTCTGAGAAGAAGATTTTTAAAGAAAAAGTTTACGGACGGACGGACGGACGCACGACGGACACACCGCCATGACAATAGCCCGCTGGCCTGAAAGGCCAGTGGAGCTAAAAATTGAGTTTGAAGATCAGCCTGTTCTCAAATGCAGTCCAATATGTATCCATGCTGCCCATGCTGCTCTCTGTAAGTTACTACAGGTCACGAAGAAGCTATTAGAGAACAACGTGGATCCTGATCAGACTGTGCGTATGCACAGGCTGATCTGGAACCATGTTGGGCTCAAAAGCCTTAACCTATTACCAGACAGCAAAATTTTGGAACGTTCAAAATTCAGAGATGATGCAGATGACAATTTCAAGGAACAGAAATTTGACATATTTTGGTCTTTCTGTATCGAAAACATTGTGGAAAATAAAGAAATTGCTTGTCATAGGCAATTTTTTTCATTTTCCACAATGTTATCCGAAGCCTTTTTCTTGTTGAACGTCAAAAGGCGTCACTATGAGGTAATGCTATAAAGGCCCTTTTTCAAGATTCTGGCTCATTCATATCTTTTCAGGCATATCCATCCTAATCGGAGCTCTACTAGGCTTCGTAACATTGTCCGCCACACCACTTATAGACGATATAATTGACAATACAGAAATACAGATACCAGAACCATCAGAGAAAGTCAGCATGATCAAACAGACAGACGATTCTAAAATATGATGCATGTTCAACCTGAAGTTTTAAAGAATTCCGCTGCTTTTCAACAAAAACCTTGTACAGCTTCAAACAAGCTGTAGATACAAGGTTTTTGTTGAAAAGCGACAATATTATTCAAAGAACGAGAGGAACAGTGTATGTCTGAAAGCGCTCTGGGGCGAAAATTGGTTAGAATGCAGTTTAATACAGAAATACAAATTCCAGAACCTTCATAGAAACTAAGCATGATTAAACAAAGTGATGACACAAAAATATGATGCATTTTCAATATCTAGTTATAAAGAATTTAGCTGCTTTTCAACAAAAGCATCATATCTACAGCTTGTTTAAAGCTGTTGATACAAGGTTTTTGTTGAAAAGGGACAACATTCAAAGAACGAGAAGAACAGTGTGTATCTGAAAGCGCTGTGGTATGAATAATGGTTAGAATATGGCTAAATACGGAAATACAAATTCCAGTACTTTCAGGAAAAGTTAGTATGATCAAACAGACAAATAGGAAACTAGAAAAAGAATTGCAGTGATGTGATATGATACGATGAAACAATCAGTGTTATGTGATAATCATACTAGTTTTTAGCCTTTTACCAAACAAGCCCTAGTTTTGATGTCTATATGGTAAAAGGATATGCCTGTAAAGCACTGAGGCAAAAGAAATTAATGCTGATAACCTACATGTATATCTTCTTTTTGTCTGAATATTTTATGGGCCATTTTGTACACAAATCTTATCTATATCTACATCTATTTTGTTATCTGCAGCAAATTTAAATTTGGAACATTCTTATTTTTTGTCATTTGGAAACATATTGAGAATTAAATTTGCTAACCACTTTCATGAAATTAACTGCAAATAAAGTCAGAGCTTCAAATAAGGAGGGGTAATAACTTTTCAAAAATCAAAATAAATGCCAATGTTCACAAAACCCTATGTTGTGGGTACTCAATGAGACGTTTACAAGGGCATCCATAACATAGGTTTGGATTTGAAACAACAGATTTAAGATGCATCTATCCCATCTTATATGTTGCCAAGAAGAGTAACACCTAGTCATACATGTTCATTTTTGTTGTTGGGGTCGATCAGAATATCTTTTTATTATATCTCATTACAGTGCATACCCAGAATTTCTATGAGCTTGGTTCGAATATACAAATAGGGGGTTCATTTTCCTAGTGCTACACAATTTTGTTTGATTTTTCTTTCATGAAAATGAAATAATCAAGCTAAAGAAATTGGTTTGAACATCCCCCAACCCCCTCTGGATCCACCACTGAGTTAGATATTACAGAAATTTTAGAATATGTGCCCAGATCTAGAAAAAGGACATTGTCGCATCATTTGTTACTCATATCAATAATTGGAGACTAGCATTGGACTTGATCTGGCTGCTTTGAGGCATAATTTCATATGAATCCTTTAATCCATTACCAAATGGCACAATCTTAGTCTTTTCCAAATTCACAGATGGTGAAGTTACATTTTTTATTCTTTCTGGATAGAAAACATTGTAGGAAATGAAGAAATTGCCTGTAACAAGCAGCAAATTCTTCATTTCCCAAAATATTTTCCAAAGCCTCTTTCTTGTAGGGAGTTAAAAACAGTCATTATGTGGGAATGGGTTAACCCATTACCAAACGATAAAATTTTATTCTAGTCCAAATTGAGAGAAGTTGCAGACGACATTTTCAATGTGAATGAATTTGAAATTTTTACAACCTTTAGGGTAGAAAATATTGTAGAAAATGAAGAAATTGCTTGTGACAAGCAATTTCTTCCTTTTCCTGAATATTTTCCAAAGCCGTTTTCATTTGAGGAGTCAAAAAGAGTCAATACATGTATGTGGGAATAGGTTAATGGTCTAAAATGCCAATAGGACCGTTTTCCAGATCCTGGCTTTTTTATGAGCATGTATAGATTATGATATTGATGTTTGTGTTAAATTTTTATTTTTGTATGTTAAAGATCAGAGAGAATTAAAATTTGTTCTATCAATGATTTTTTTTTTCTATTTCCTACATTTTATTCCTTTACCCCCTTGTTTAAAGGAAAAGCAGTCCAAATTGGCACAGTCTAAAAGTTTGTTATTTGGGAAAGATTTAACTCTTGTCCAGCTGATTTTTTTTTATTCTATTACAAAAAAAGCAGCGATTTTAAGACATTTCAATAAGTTTATCTCAATTTTTCCCACAAAAACTAAATAGAACGCAGGTAGTGTAGGCTAAGATCAGACTGCACGTCTGTGCAGGCTGATCTTAATCTATACTGCCTGTCAAAGCTTTGATCACAACAGGGATTTGACGCGAACAGCATGAGAAGGTTTTGCAATAAAATAACCTGACTGTTGACAGACTAAATTTCGTCGGTGTTTTTGCAAAACCGTGTAACTCCAGCTTGATTAACCTGGAGTTACGCGAATTTGCAATAACACAGACAATCTTCAAATAAGAGCAGTCTGAAACTAGAACTGTCGCAAAGCGGACGAATACCCCCCACTAGGGCCTTGTCACTGAAAAAGTGCTATAGGTCAAAAGGTTCTTGACTTAGAGCACGGAAACTGATTTAAAAAAAGTCCAATTGTGATCTTGACCTTTGACCTTGGTGATCCAAAAACAATAGGGCACCTCCTTGGGTCATGGGCAACAAGTGTGTAAAGTTTCATGATCCTAGGTCAACCCTGGCATAACTCTAAAACTAATGACTGGATCAAGATGAAAATTGCAGGTGCACAACTTCATATGATAGGAAACAACCTGATAAAATTTCAGCAAAATTTGTCAAAAACTGTGGGAGGAGTGAGGACACAAAATTATGTCCACGGACAGACACATGCATGGACAGATGGACGGACAGATGGACAACCTGATTCCAGTATACCCCCCATAACTTTGTTGTGGGGGGTATAATCACATAATTTTCAGAAAAAATCTAAATATTCTTCATTTGTCCCCATTTCTTTCCCACACTGACAGATACTGGTATAGGTACTCTCAGTTTTACCATGGATCCACACAGCTTCTCTTGACACTGCATTACTTCTTGAATTACCTCTGCAATGAAATGAAATTTTTGACACATTTGATGCCTCTGTTGTAAAACAAGTTGATTAAATTTGATAAAGAAAGTATATGTACAAATCAGGAACAATATTTTCTTAGCAAATAAAGACAGCAAAATGTATAGCGCAGAACTGTACCTTTGTTTGTACATTGTCTTAAACTTATACATGTTTCAGAAAAAGCATTTTTATTAACATTAGGCGATCATTTTCATAGAATTGTCATTAATGGTTTAATTTTATTAGGGAGGTTAAGTTAAAAGTATTTTTAATTATTCTACTTTTTTTTCAAAATTAATGTACATACTACCGTGTTGAAAAGGAGTATGCATGAAATCAGTTACTTATTAACTCTTTCCCAGACAAGGCCTGGTTTTGACATCTCTGAGAAAATATGCTTGGGAAAACATCAAGACAAAAGAAGAAAATGATGATAACCAGCATTTCTCCTTTTGCTTCAATATTTTCCATGCTATATTCCCAATAAATCAAATCTTTTTTATCATCCCTTTTGTGAACTTGACCACCTTGACCACTTTGGCTGTTCGGGAAAGGGTTAATTGACTAATTTACTGCTTGTAAAGAATATATAGCCAAATATAAATTTACCAATAACGTTCTGTATATTGTCATCAGCCACCTCTATCAACAACTCATCATGGATCTGTACCAACATCCTAAGGGGTTACAAAAACAGAAGTATAAATAATATTTAACCCATTCACAAACGACAAAATTTTACGTTAGTTCCATTTTAAAGCTGCTGTTGATGACAAAAAAGATGTTGATAAAGGTAAAATTTGTGTAAAATATAGCCTAGAAAATATTGAGGCAAAAGGAGAAAATGCTGATTATCAGCATTTTCTTCTTTTGCCTCAATGTTTTCTCAAGCATATTTCATTAGGGACGTCAAAACCAGGTCTTGTTTGGGAAAGGGTTAACCCATTACAACACAGTGACTCTTTTCTATTCCCCACAAGATAATGGTTTTGGAAAACATCATGTAAAATGAAGAAATTGCTTGTGACAAACAATTTCTTCATTTCCCACCATGTTTTCTACCAAAAAAGACCAAAGAACATAATATTTCTTTCACATTTCATTCATTTGAAATTGTCATTTGCAACACTTTTGAATTTGGACCAGTGTTAAGTTTGTCATTTAGTAATGGGTTGATATTTCATTTATTTTTTTTTTTTCAAATGGGGGACATTGGTCGGTTATCCGCCCTTGTTTTTATAGAGGGCGCTACAATCACAGCGGTCCTTTCACACTTCCGGTGTACAATCCGCTTAGTTGATTTTCATATGATACCACGGAAATATTATTCTATTTCACTCGCAGACTTGCATATTTCAGATTATATTTAAAAAAGAAAAATGTACCATTTTTATGTTAATTGTTTAAGCAATTATTACTTGAAAAAATATTGTAAAAAACATTAAAGTAATCTTTGCCATGGAATTTGTATAACCCCTATAAAATACATGTACATGTAGTCTAATGCCAATGAATATGCATTTCTTTATTTTGACTGCCTTCATTAATTTTGAAAACCCACATAACAAATCAAGTACTGTTGGAATTTAACTTTCGATGTACAAATAATAATATTGTTGAAAAAGTTAATTATTTGCGATTTTAACATTCTCATAGTCTTCTGCTGAAACTTTTTGTCCAAGATTTTATCGTTTTAGAAACGGTTTTCAAACAAGAAGTTCTCATCCTGTTATTTTTCCCTGTCGACAACTAGGGTCACACGTGGATGGGGTTGGAGCTTGGTTTGAAATCTCGATGGAAAGACTAGGATAATTGTAAATGACATAGGAGAAAAGATTTAAATAATATACATTTATTCTTCCCGTTTCCACAATGTTTTCAAAGACTTTGTTGCCAATGGTTACCAATTGTTGTCTCTGGTTTGAGAAGGTTTAACTGTCTGAAGTGTTAGTGAACGCATTATGAAAAATGAAAACACACCAGATTATACATCAATAAAGGAACTTATTTCTTATTGTTTTATTCAATCTATGACGTGTCATTTCTGAATACAAAGGTCTACTCAACTTCTCAACGGAGATTATCTTAAGTTCCTTTATCCGTTCTCAAATGACAAAATTAATTGACGTTGCAGACGACAAACCAATATAATTTGAAATTGAAATACAAATGTTTGAACAGACATTATATTGGGGAAAATGAGAGAATGCTGGAGCCTGATCATCGGTATTATTTCATCCTTTTCCGAAAGAGTTTCTAAATATGTGTCTAATAGTGTTAGATTTTTGGTCGAGAATGGTTAATTAAGCTGTTTTCTTTCAGATTTGTAATGAAAAGTTTGTATTAACCCCTATTCAAAGACAGAAATTTTGGCTGCCTGGCCTAAATAAATATGGGTTCAGATATAAAGCGATGTTATAAATTACGGGAAAATCTTAAATAAAGCATAGAAAATGTTAAGACAAAAGGAGACAAATCCAATGTGCATAAGTGGCTTCTTTTCTCCTAATATTTTGAAAGAAATCAATGTAGACATGACTGTATGTGTTTTGTTCAATCTTTTTTTATGAAAATGTTGAAGAAAAGGGAGCTTGAGACAAGTGATTTCTTCTTCTTTCGACAGCTTTCCTCACAAGTACATGTAGTTTCAAAAAGGAATGATAATTGTAGTCTTAATCAAACACAAAGTATGAAATTGTCTAGATTTAAAGTAATTTCATTTGAAACTGTTGGGACAATGATCCATATATGACATAAGCATAAAAAAGTACTTAAATGACAGAAAAAACTGGGAGAAAATTAGTTAACACTGCCCGAAAAGTTGCGATTATAGGACCATTGTGATTGCAGCGCCACCTGGATAATCCGCCAGGACCGATAACCGACCAATGTCCCCCATTGAAAAGGTTTTAATATAGTACTTGCATCACAAAGGAAAAATTACCGGTATAGTGGGGGGTTACTGATTTTTTTTGTTCAAATTCCATTAAGTTTAAACCAAATTTATTTGAATCTTTGCTCATTACAAAATGACATCTAAATAAAGTTTGAATGGCTATACAATATCATCACACTTTACAGAAGCAAAAAAGAACTATATCATTGTCAACAAGAGCTGTCACTGTAAGATGACAATGCCCCCGACACCGCTTTGATCGTCATAAGGTCAAGGTCATCCAGGGGTCAAGGTCACCAAAGTATGTGCCTACAGAAAGGTAATGTACCAAGGAATGTTGTGGTAAAGTATGAAGCGAATATGTTAAGTAATAAGGAAGTTATGGCCAATGTTAAAGTTTTTGGACGGAATGACGGATGGACAGACAGACAGACGGACGGACAGACGGACGGACGGACAAGTCAAATTTATGATGCCTCCCTATCGGGGGCATAATAAACTGGCAAAATTCTCTACTTACTGAGCGTCAACATTTGCATTTGTGGATAGGGCATCCTCTATCTGTATCATAGCAGCTTTACAAATGTCTGCAGCGGAACCTGTCAAGAAGAAGTTCAACAATAAGAAATGGCATTAGTAAGTGTACCATTTGCCCTTGTCAAGTTGTCAAAACAAGGTTGTAGTATAGAACAAGGTCAGACAGTTTAAGGTCAAATAGTTCGTATGTCATAATGTGTGGGATGATTGTCTTCTATGTTGCCTAAAAAAGGATGGACATATTGTATTATTAGTAATGACAAAGGTTAAAATGTGTTATTATTGTTACAGTGGTGAAGTATTGAATGTCGCAAAACGATGCTAGAATACTAGAAAACTACCTTGAAAGCAATCAAAACATTGACTTGATCAACCATTTCAATCTGTTGATTTGTTGTGTTTAATCATTTCCCAAACAAGACCTGCTTTTGATGTCCTAAATAAATAAAAGCATGGAAAGAATTGAGACAAAATAGGAAAATACTGATAATCAACATTCTCTTGTTTCGCCTCAATATTTTCTAAGTTGTTTTTACATGATTCTTATCTTTATAAACCCTCATTTAGTTGTCTGCAGTTAGCTTTCAAAGTGTATCGTTTAAATTTTTGCCGATTAGAAAAATCAGTTAAGAAAAACTTATTCTTCCTTCCTCATTCTTCACAGTTTGATCACAAAAATCATGAAACAGAAAGAAAACAGAACAAGATGTGTTTGTGAAACACCAATGCCCCTGAAATGAATTTTTTCTAAAATGTTAAGTTTTCGAAGAGTAAAGGGTTGATAACAGTTAACACATGATCTTGAGGAAGGTCAAACTGCATGGAACACATAGATATCATTGAAAGGAAGTTGCATACCAAATTTGAGCTTTGTATGTCAAACACTTTTGGAGAAAATGCAAATGTCAAGTTTTCAGGGTAAAATGTTAAGTTTTCGTAGAGTAAATGGTTGATAAGGGTTAACAGATGATCTTGAGGAAGGTCATAATGCATTGAACAGATAGCTATCATTGAAAGGATGTTACATACCAAATTTGAGCTTTGTATGTCACATACTTTTGGAGAAAAGGGCAATGTTAAGTTTTTGGACAGACAGACAGACGGACAGACAGACAGACACAAGAAAAACAATATACCCCTGGTCTCTCGATACGGGGGCATAAAAAATACCCAACTTTAACACAATATGAAGCATATTTCATACCTTGAATACAGAAGTTAACACACTGTCTCTCAGCCTGGGCCCTCAACCATGAAGACGGGTGATTTATGTTGGGGAAGCTTCTTCTTCTTCTGAATATACTGCTCGTGTAACCTGACATTTAAAAACAGATCACATTAGGCATGTAAATGAAACAAAAATTATTTCTTATAATGCCAAGAGTGTAACTTTGTTATGTTTTCTTAAAACGAACAGATGCACAAACCAATACACAGCCTGATTCTGTTGTTGCCAAATTATTGCTGCTTTTCAACAGAAACTGCAGCTTAAAACAAGCTGTAGTAAGAAAGTTTTTGTTGAAAAGCGACGGTATATTCCTTTTGCTTATGTGGAATAGATAAAATATATAACTATTTCTATGTCATTCTCTTCTCTGCTTAAACATCAATGATTGCAAAAGCACCTTTTCTCAATGAAACTGATATCCTTTTTTTCAAGATTCATTTTTAGAGTAACTACAATGTTCACAACTTACCATTTCTCTTGCAGTAGTCCACACATTTCTTTGTAAATTGACTAACAGCAGGGAATTTTTCTGTGAAAACAAAATTGTATTTAAAATTAAAAGAAAATCTAACATCAGCTCCCTTAACTCAATATTAAACACCATGCAAATAAACGTTCACTTTCTAAATAATTTTTCTAAAATTTAAATTGATCTATACTTCCATGGATCAAATTCATAAAAACAAATTTACTTCACACAAAAGAAAAAATTCTGTGTCAAAACATGAAGCCCCAAAAAAGAAAAGACAAGCCCTAAGATTATTGATGAAGGGACATTTGGAATTATTTCTTGGTAACTTAACTCACTCAGAAAACTTGAAATGATGGCTTTGGCATTTTCAGGGGATATCTTCAAGTATTCTGCTAGTTTTTCTTTTCCTGGAAAAAATACATATACTTTAATCATATCCTGTGTTAATTGTAGCTATAGATTAGAGGGGGTATTTACTTTTTAAAGTGAAATTTATTTTTTATTGATCATCATATCCTAGGTACTCATTGGAATCATCTCCACAACATAGGGTTTAGATTAAAAATAACAAATCAAGACTGCTTTTAACCCTTTCGCAATCAATACCTGGTTTTGACGTCTCAAATAGAAAAGGCTTGGGAATACATTGAAACAAAAGAAGAAACTGCTGATAACCAGCAGATTCTCCTTTTGTCTCAATACTTTCCATGCCATATTTTACACAAATCCTATCTATAATAACACCCATTTTGTCTTTTTTGGCAGTTTTTGAAGTGGATCCCCCTAAAATTTTGTCGTTTGGGAAAGTGTTAACACCCCTATTATCTGTTGCTCTGGTGACTAGTTAAAATTTCACATTAAAGTCAAATGAAATTAACTAATCTTACCGGCCCCATACATGACAGAGTACACCACTCTCTTTGTCTGTTCTCTGTCACCACTGGATACATCCTCAACTGGTTTACCTAACCTAGAATGGTACCAGTAACACAATTGACCAAATGGAAATCGATAGATCGCTCCGTCCAACGTAGAATCTAATACAAACAATGGGGCATTGGTATGTCAATTGTTTTGATTGTCAGTTGATAGATCGATACATTACCACATGCAACAAAGAATTTAAGACAAACAATGAAGATGCGGCATTTTTCTGATTGTCCATTGGCTTATCAATAATTTTGACAGCCGGCGTTTGGTAAATTGTATGATTATTGATAAAACTTTATAACTACTAACAGATGAAAGAAAATTGATGAGAACAGTCAAACAAATAAACATACTTTGACAGCATATTATAAGAATTAACGGAAATACATAAGGACAAAGCAAATCTTATCTGGGGAGGTATTATAACCAACCAGTCTAAATCCCAGAATACCTTCAAAATCACACAACAATCAATCTGGTTGGCCGAAACATAATTTTTGTCCAATCAGATTGCTTGTAATGTAATTTGGCTTTAGACAATCAATTTAGAAATGTTAGTAAAAACAGCCTCGGATGTTGATTTATCAACCTGAAGGATTTTTAGAATCTAACAAAGAGGCTGTTTGCCCTTTTCTACTTGACATGTAGAATAATATTATATTTACCACTGTGAAGTCAAGGCATTGAATATATCTGGATTGTTTGGATCATTGAAGTTTTGTATCAGTATAGGATCATCTGCCAAGTGTGCTAGTAGTCGTAACTCTATCTGCTGGAAATCTGAAACCATTTAAGGAATGAATGCAATTTTATGAAATACAAATGAGCCAGGATCTGGAAACAGGTCCCTTAAGGCTTTTGAGCCCAACATAGTTCCAGATCAGCCTGTGTAAATACGCAGTCTGATCTGGAACCATGTTGTTCTCCGATGGCATTGTCATGGCATGTAGCAACCATAAGAGAGTAACAAAGTTTCAGGTCAGACTGTACCTAGGCAATTAAGTCTGATCTTAAAACATGGCTGTCTCAAATGCAATATGGGATATTTTTCCAGATACTGGCTCAAATCAATTTCACTAAAACCATGTTGTCATTGATGAAGAAAAAATTTCAAAAAAGGAAATTTAAAAAAAAAGTAATAAAATAAACTTTCAGCTATCAAGCTAAAAAAGAAACTCTTAGCTGTTTGCACTAAATTCTTAAAGACAGTTTCTTCTGAGGGTATATCACAACAAGTGCTTTTCATAACTAGAAAAAGGCTTTCTCTATCATAGAATAAATTGAAGTTTTCATCGAAAGCCTCATAACTGCAGCTTGCTTTAAGCTGCAGTTATGAGGTTTTGATAAAAAGCAGCGCAATACATGTAATAAATCTTTGTTGATGAATAAATCATATATAAAAGAACAGCATTGCAATTTATATTTTGCGCATTTGTTTTAGTGAATACAGTACAATGTAAATACCTGCAGACACAAAAGAGAATCCTGATCTACTGACAAACGCATCTCTGGCATATATTTCTATTGTATCATCAACTTCTTTGTCTGCAAGAAAAGATTTTATTGAAATAACCATTATATTCAAAGTTACAAAAACTTCTTGGTGTTAACTTCTGGGCCCGTATTCACCAACGTTTCTAAATTGATTTTCTAAAGTAAAATTACAATACAACCAATCAGAGTGGCCGAGACAAACGCAGACAAATTTATCCGCCACTCTGATTGGTTGTATTGTAATTTTAGAAACGTTGGTGAATACGGGCCCTGGTGTATAACTTGGCATGATTTTTTTCTAACATAATGTCTTCATCAAACAAGTAAGATGACAAGAGCTGTCATAAGGAATCAACATCGACTATTTCAAGTGGTTGATAGTGAGTGCTGAATAGTTACTAAAATGCTTAAGCCATTAACAAACAAGACCTGGTTTT
The DNA here is from genome assembly GCA_963680895.1 of Fragum sueziense. Classification (NCBI taxonomy): domain Eukaryota; kingdom Metazoa; phylum Mollusca; class Bivalvia; order Cardiida; family Cardiidae; genus Fragum; species Fragum sueziense. The sequence continues at coordinate 48,988,304 of OY804601.1, forward strand.
GACGTCCCTTATGGGAAGGCTTGGGAAGACATTGAGACAAAAGAAGAAACTGTTGATAACCATCAGTTTCTTCTTTCATCTCAATATTTTCTGTGCCATATTTTACACAAATCCTATCTTTAATAACATCCATTTTGTCATTTGTGGCAGTTTTTGACGTGGATAACCCTAAAATTTTGTCGTTTGGGAAAGGGTTAATCAAATAGGCTACATCATTATGACTTCTTCTATACATCAGTGATATGATACTTGGTCTTTATCCCGAAGTTCTGTAGAACACACATGTTTCAAAGCTACAACATACTAGACTTAATCAAATAGGCTACATCATTATGACTTCTTCTATACATCAGTGATATGATACTTGGTCTTTATCCCGAAGTTCTGTAGAACACACATGTTTCAAAGCTACAACATACTAGATTTAATCAAATAGGCTACATCATTATGACTTCTTCTATACATCAGTGATATGATACTTGGTCTTTATCCCAAAGTTCTGTAGAACACACATGTTTCAAAGCTACAACATACTAGACTTAATCAAATAGGCTACATCATTATGACTTCTTCTATACATCAGTGATATGATACTTGGTCTTTATCCCGAAGTTCTGTAGAACACACATGTTTCAAAGCTACAACATACTAGATTTAATCAAATAGGCTACATCATTATGACTTCTTCTATACATCAGTGATATGATACTTGGTCTTTATCCCGAAGTTCTGTAGAACACACATGTTTCAAAGCTACAACATACTAGACTTAATCAAATAGGCTACATCATTATGACTTCTTCTATACATCAGTGATATGATACTTGGTCTTTATCCCGAAGTTCTGTAGAACACACATGTTTCAAAGCTACAACATACTAGATTTAATCAAATAGGCTACATCATTATGACTTCTTCTATACGTCAGTGATATGATACTTGGTCTTTATCCCGAAGTTCTGTAGAACACACATGTTTCAAAGCTACAACATACTAGACTTAATCAAATAGGCTACATCATTATGACTTCTTCTATACGTCAGTGATATGATACTTGGTCTTTATCCCGAAGTTCTGTAGAACACACATGTTTCAAAGCTACAACATACTAGATTTAATCAAATAGGCTACATCATTATGACTTCTTCTATACGTCAGTGATATGATACTTGGTCTTTATCCCGAAGTTCTGTAGAACACACATGTTTCAAAGCTACAACATACTAGACTTAATCAAATAGGCTACATCATTATGACTTCTTCTATACATCAGTGATATGATACTTGGTCTTTATCCCGAAGTTCTGTAGAACACACATGTTTCAAAGCTACAACATACTAGATTTAATTTTAACCCTTTCCAAAACAAGACCTGGTTTTGACGTCCCTAGTAGAAAAGGCTTGGGAAAACATTGAGACAAAAGGAGAAACTGCTGATAACCAGCAGTTTCTCCTTTTGTCTCAATATTTTCTATGCCATATTTTACACAAATCCTATCTTTTATAACATCCATTTTGTCATTTGTGGCAGTTTTTTAAGTGGATAACCCTAAAATTTTGTCGTTTGGGAAAGGGTTAATCAAATAGGCAACATCATTATGACTTCTTCTACATGTATACATCAGTGATATGATACTTGGGTCGACTTCGATTGGGACTATAGCTCGAGCCATCCGTGACGTCATACAACAGGAAGTTGTGTACTGCGCATGTCACCAATAGTCTAGTCAACATATGATTTGACCTGGACAAAATTTGAACAGAAATGAAATGTGCACCATTCTACTCGGGAAGTATCTACCTTTTCACAGAAAAAAATATAAAAGAATCCCTCCGTTCGGATTTTTGTAATTTTGGGGCAAAAATTGGGTATTTTGCTGAAAAATGAGAAAAAATTGAATTTTCTACTTTTTGAATAAAAAATTATTTTCATCAAGATTTTGTTTGCGAAAATGTTATCAAATATCGATTACATTGATACAACAATAAAATTTAGCTAAAAACCATAACAAATGATTTTTTTCTGATTTCTTTTTCATCAAAGGGGGGCACCTGGCGGGGGGGAGGGGTATTTATTACTATTATAGTAATAGTTATCATTTCTTTATTGGGATTTCTATTTTAGATTACATATTGAATTAATTGGATTTGGATTCAACACTCAGATTGGCTCTTCTCTTTCAAATTGCAGTATTTGGTGCACCTGACCATGTTAGAATTACAAAGATTAGTTATTAGTTTTTTGTTGTTGTTGTATTTTTTCTGAAAATGTGAAATGTGATGTTTACATGAAATGAACTGCTATTAGACATCAATGAAATTACTGTAAGTAAAATGTTTTGGTTAAAAAAGTCAAATTATATGTATTACAGTTAGAGGGTTTGACTCCTGTAGAATATGAAAAAATAAATTGATACCCGGGGCTGGTGGGGATGTTAATAAATGCTCTCTATCTTATCAAAGGCGCTCTGTGGAGCTACTAAATCATGTTTTAGACGAAAATAGTCAAATTATATCTTTTTACCGCATGGTACAGAAAATCCTGTATGATATATAGCAATTGGCATGGTCAACAAATTCTTTATTCTTCATTTCTGACAATGAGTATCACTGTCTTAATCAGCTGAAATTCTGGACCAAAAGACTTTTATGTTTACGAATAATTGTCAAACATACCAAAGTCGGCGTGAATCAGTTTACAGCTAAAGAGATACAGCAAATAGACAAACAATAGAAAGATGATTACATTTGTGTCATGAGGATTGTTTTAATTGTTTGACAAACAATTGAGGATGTTTCTATACTAAAGGTGTAGGCTGCAGGAAACCAGTTTCTGTCAACGCCTAGGCTCCTCTGTTGATTAATGCCACTCAGACGATACTCCTAATATCAGTCATGACATAGCCAACCCAGGTCTTTCTTTGACATCGATTGTCTCTTGCTCCAGACATTACAGAGTAAATAAAAGGGGTTGCATGCTAGACATGTCCATACCATCTGAGGCACCGTCCGCTTAGTGTCAGTGAGTTTTATGGGATCCTAACCTTTGTACCTATAAACCCTGCGTCAAAATGTCGTCAGGGGGTCTGTGTCAGACCCAAAAAAATACCCAACAGATCACAGCTGTGTCATTTTGACTGAGACGCTTTAAATCCAAAGAATTGGGTGTGAAACTCACTACTGGTGAAGGGTAGAACGCGCAAATGCATATAAGACCCTTCCTTGAACCCATGCTCATTTGATGACAGGAGTGGAATAATCTTCTTGAACTTCCCCCAAGCATCAGTGCATCGGTGATGATATCAGTATTTCTTTGCGCCTGGGCAGCTTGACCCCCGCGGGCCAAGATACCTGTGAGTAGATTGCCCATGAGTACCAAAATTTCAGGGTGTATCTTTGCCCTCACCCTTAGTATCTTGACCCTCGGGGAGGCAGGCAAGATAAACAGGCTGAAAGATCTTGGTGATCAGTGGCTAAACATTCCTGTGGTATCTTGGCCCCTCATGTTATTTTTACATTCTAAGTATTTCTATCGGAACTTAAGGCATTTGTAACTATAGGTAGCTCGTTTGATTATTGCTTTCCCACTTGAAATCAACTAATGAGTTTAATGACTTTTTACTTGTCTATTATTGGCGTATTCCACCTAAATTTTGTTTTTACCAAAAAATGATCATTTACTAGATTGTTTTCTATCGTTTGTGAAATTTACCTTTAGACAGCCATGATATGGGATGAGGGATCTTGGCCCAACCCCCTATTCCAGGCCAATTAAATGAAAAATTAATTTGATCAAAACTCATTAAATAAAACTTTGGCTTTTCTTTACATTTAACTGTAATATAGGGTAAGATTTAACATATCTTTGCTCTTATTTTAAAGATTGCAGCCGTGAAACCTAAACCAGGAACAAACCAAAATTGCACCGAGTCCTTGTTAATGAAGTTTTGTACCAGAGAGTCTATCATATGCTCAAATAACTTCATGATATGGTCTATATGCTCAGGTCCGCAGTAGTTGTTGCATGCAAAAGAATCACCTTGGTATTTGTAAAAAATAACGATAAAACTCATCTTCCAGTCATGGGGTATTAGACCTATGCCATAAGTGACATTACTATCCTATGGTCATCTTACCACCTCTCTCTCAATCGGAAATGATGCTTGACAGGAATGATGTTTTTCCACTCTTCCGTTAGATAAGAGCCTTAGGGACCATGACACAAGTAACTTAAGGAGGGGCAGCTAACAAATGTGATGTTAGGGCGTCCGACACTCATATTCTACATTTAAAAACATAATATATTGTGCTAACCACCGCAATACTGAGTTATAGCTCTTCTCCGTCTTTCTTACAAACTTCTCGTCAACAACATCCTGTTTTACCATGCACATTTGCTTGGCAACTTGAAGATCTTCAAGGATAAACATACAAATGAAAGCAAATAAACTAAATCATGATGCACATTCTATTGTTTTTATGACATACAGGTACCATCATTGTATTGTTAGAAAAGTCAAATCAACCCATCCCAATTGAATCAGAGAGAGTCTTGCTTAGCAAATTTTTTCTTGTTTCAATGATTATTAAATCCGAGATTTATATATAAAATTCAAAGTAAGAACCGATATTGCCTGATCTAATGTTGCGAATTACTAGGAAAATAGTTGTGTATAACTTTTTCCCGTTGCCGTTTTAACTGCTAGGTAAAATAAATAGGGCTTTTTTACCGTGGAGAATGTGCATTGTGGGATGGGTAAACCTACGGACATTTTGCAATAACTTTTTTATTTCTCTGTCAATTTTCTAACGCTTTTTTGCACGCACCCCGCCTTACTGAGCTCTTTCCTGTGATGTATGACTTACTTGAATTCTCCTTGTAATTATTTCAAGAATTGATCCCCACCGACCAGAAAAAAATCAAGTCGTTTTTCTGGTCAGTTGGGATCAATATTTGCAAAAAGTATGAGGTGTTTTCAAAGGAAAGAGCTCCGTAAGGCGGGTTACATGCAACAAACCACCTGAAAATTGACTCGTGAATAAGAAAGTTATTGCACAATTCCTTACCTGACGCAAAGTTAATTTGACCGTAGTCGTTATCATTTCGTTTTCTAGTCGGTTGGGATCAATTTCTGGACAAAGTAAAAGTATTCAACAAATAATTCATATTATCTCAGAAAAGAGCTCAGTAAGGCGGGGTACGTGCAATAAACCTTTTGAAAATTGACGCAGAAATAAAAGAGTTACCTGTATTGCAAAATATTTGACCAGAATCGAGATTATTTTTGTCTGTAGTCGATATCCATCCCATGATGCATAATCTCCACCGTTTTATTGTAGAACCTTAAAAATTGGGATATTATAACTTTCAATAATATGATTATGGGTTCAATGGCTGCCTTGGTCATTATAATTTTTGTCCTTTGACAAAAGTTGTTTTCTCTCAAAACAGGACGAATCAATTACTAATGACCAGCATGATGGATTAAATTCGAATTTGTGTCTGCACTGATACAAGAAATATCAGGAAAACATGATTAGGTGCACCCATGACGACGCCATATGACTAATAATTTTATGAAAGGAGGATTTAATCATAATTTCACCCATTTATTCAATTACGATAAATCTTAGTCAAATAAAGGAATACATGAATACATAATATATTTATTACTCTATGCTAGTATCAGTAATCCCCCCCCCCCCAGCAATATAAAAATTATAAAAAAAATCATTTTTATTATTTATTTATAACTAATTCTTTTTTGGTATCAAAGAAAATCATATTTGATAACATTTCCTCACAAAATAACCACACAAACAATAATATTTTTCACAAAATGTTAGATTCCAGTATTTCACATTTTTTAGCAAAAATAGCCAATTTTTGCCCCAAAATTACAAAAATCCGAACGGAGCGATTCTTTTATATTTTTTTCTATGAACAGTTAGATACTTCCTGAGTGTATTGGCATAGGTTTCAATTCTGTTCAAATTTTGTCCAGGTTGCACCAATATTATTTTAGTTTGACCAGACTACAAGCGAGCGCCTATAGCTCGTGATGCACAAGCCAACAAAATGGCCGCGCCCATACGGTTTTACCAACAATTAAATGAGACTCATCATTCGTTGATAAATGGCTACATTTCAATTAGAAAATAACACTATTTCCATGAATATTAACTTTCAGTCGCATTGACAAGGACATGTGAATATATTGGAATTAATTAAAGGTGTTTTGTGGTTTTTCAACCGGACTTACAATTCGTTTGCTACTTTGGACGCCATCTTGGAATGAAAGGGACCACGAGTGAGAGCGTGGTCCGACCACGGCTTGGTTCAAAGGTCAAATGACGTCACTATAACCCGGGCTATCGGTGTTCGATTGGAACGATGGCTGAAATAGCTTGAGCGATCGTCCCAATCGAAGTCAGCCTTGGTCTTTATCCCTAAGTTCTGTACAACACACATGTTTCAAAGCTACAACATACTAGATTTAAAGATGTACAAACTTGCATGCAAATCCTTATCCAAAGCATGGGACTATTATTACCTGCTATGTAATTATCTTTATACCCTGATATTGTAACAGGTTGTTTAGGTATAGCCTGGATGTTAGGTTGGTAGGATGTTAGTCTCCCTGTAGCTGCAGTCTGATCCCAGTGTGTTGTTATAGTCTCAAATCAACAAATTAATTAATATACCTGCTATGTAATTATCTTTATACCCTGATATTGTGACAGGTTGTTTAGGTATAGCCTGGATGTTAGGTTGGTAGGATGTTAGTCTCCCTGTAGCTGCAGTCTGATCCCAGTGTGTTGTTATAGTCTCAAATCAACAAATTAATTAATATACCTGCTATGTAATTATCTTTATACCCTGATATTGTGACAGGTTGTTTAGGTATAGCCTGGATGTTAGGTTGGTAGGATGTTAGTCGCCCTGTAGCTGCAGCAGTCTGATCCCAGTGTGTTGTTATAGTCTCAAATCAACAAATTAATTAATATACCTGCTATGTAATTATCTTTATACCCTGATATTGTGACAGGTTGTTTAGGTATAGCCTGGATGTTAGGTTGGTAGGATGTTAGTGTTCCTGTAGCAGCAGTCTGATCCCAGTGTGGTGTTATAGTCTCAAATCAACAAATTAATTAATATACCTGCTATGTAATTATCTTTATACCCAGATATTGTAACAGGTTGTTTAGGTATAGCCTGGATGTTAGGTTGGTAGGATGTTAGTCGCCCTGTAGCTGCAGCAGTTTGATCCCAGTGTGTTGTTATAGTCTCAAATCAACAAATTAATTAATATACCTGCTATGTAATTATCTTTATACCCAGATATTGTAACAGGTTGTTTAGGTATAGCCTGGATGTTAGGTTGGTAGGATGTTAGTCGCCCTGTAGCTGCAGCAGTTTGATCCCAGTGTGTTGTTATAGTCTCAAATCAACAAATTAATTAATATACCTGCTATGTAATTATCTTTATACCCCGATATTGTGACAGGTTGTTTAGGTATAGCCTGGATGTTAGGTTGGTAGGATGTTAGTCTCCCTGTAGCTGCTGCAGTCTAATACCAGTGTGTTGTTATAGTCTCAAATCAACAAATTAATTAATATACCTGCTATGTAATTATCTTTATACCCCGATATTGTGACAGGTTGTTTAGGTATAGCCTGGATGTTAGGTTGGTAGGATGTTAGTGTTCCTGTAGCTGCAGCAGTTTGATCCCAGTGTGTTGTTATAGTCTCAAATCAACAAATTAATTAATATACCTGCTATGTAATTATCTTTATACCCTGATATAGTGACAGGTTGTTTAGGTATAGCCTGGATGTTAGGTTGGTAGGATGTTAGTGTTCCTGTAGCAGCAGTTTGATCCCAGTGTGTTGTTATAGTCTCAAATCAACAAGTTAATTAATATACCTGCTATGTAATTATCTTTATACCCCGATATTGTGACTGGTTGTTTAGGTATAGCCTGGATGTTAGGTTGGTAGGATGTTAGTCTCCCTGTAGCTGCAGTCTGGTCCCAGTGTGTTGTTATAGTCTCAAATCAACAAATTAATTAATATACCTGCTATGTAATTATCTTTATACCCTGATATTGTAACTGGTTGTTTAGGTATAGCCTGGATGTTAGGTTGGTAGGATGTCAGCCTCCCTGTAGCGGCCGCAGTTTGATCCCAGTGTGTTGTCAATGTCTCGTTCTTTATACAGGATAATATACCATCTATGTAGGTGGATTTTAGTTTCTGTAACTGTAAAGACATACAAATAATTATGACAGAAGTGATTTGTAAAACTTGATACCAATAACAAAACTATCAACTTTCACTGGTAAATATCAATTTCAAAGTATTGGGCTATATCATTGTTCATGGACCAACAAAAATGTCCTACCTACAACTATAATTAAGGTGGTAATTACACAATTTTTAAATGACAACCAACTCCATTCTTACAAAAATGTTCTAAAGTTGCATTAAATGATGACTTACTCTACGTTTTACTAGTTTTAAAATGTACTGACTTAATTTGCAGAACAACCTCTACATTCAGGGTTAGAATTCTTATTATATTTCTGCGGTGTCGTCCTAGACCAAAGAAATAGCAGAAATAAAGTGCTATATGGTAACTGCTAAACTACATACCTGTCTATGTTCAAGTACAATACCAGGCAGCTCATGGAAGGGTGATAACTGTGTTAGAACAGCCTCAGATGTGGACTTCTCTTTTCCCACACTGGTTTTTGCCACCTTAGTCTTCTGTGGCAATTGAGCATCAAGATGCAACTCTTCAAATAGAACCTATGAGGAATTGGAGTAAAGCATCAGAATTTGAAAAGATGTATGTTTCTTATATTTGTCAAACAAACCCAAGTTATCTAAATGAACTGTATGTTTTTTGAAAACTAAACTTCTTAAAACAATTGAAAGTATTCTAATAAATAATTAAGGAAAAAAAAAACATTGTATTCTACAATCTAGACTGTCATTATATTGTACATATTCATAAACATCTGCAGCTTTTGAAACTGTCATATTCTGACAACTACCAGGTATATATAGACAGTGTTATAGTTTTATACTAGGGTTTTTCAATTCCATCACTCAAGAACTGGACATGACAGCCAAAGCAGCACGATCGTTGAGTCTAAAGAATCAACCAGCTCTGCAATATCAGTTCCCAACACATACACTAGGTCTTATTTACGATGTATCATTTTCATGTTCATACCTGACGTAACTGTGCATGACTGCTCAGCAGAAATGAATGACCAGCTGATTGATGAGCCTTCTGTTCTAACTTCTTCAGCTTTTTCTGTAAAACAAATGCAATGCAAAAGGTTAAAACGATTGAGACAGGATCTGAAAAAAGTTCCATGTATCATTTGAGGCAATCATGTTTCCAGATAAGTCTATGCCACTCTCATATGGTTACTGCAAGTCATGAGGAAGCTGATGGAGAACAAAATGTGTATATACAGGCTGATCTGGGACCCATGCCCCTATGGGCAGTACTGCTTTTGGAACCTTTTTTTTAAGATCTGAGGTCAAATGTAATGATCGTTTTAAAATTTGTATATTACGGCAGATTTGCAATGACCTATAATTACTTTCACTGTGAACAACAATGAATCATGAGTTTTCTACACCAATAGAATTGAAAAATATAGTATCATTGATAGATCTAGAATAATAATTAATATTGGGGCATTTTTTTCTTTCACTTACTTCCTTTCCCAAACAGCAAAACCTTAGACTATCCAAATTCAGATGCTGTTCTAGACAATAAATGATTATCAATAAATATTGAATTTGTTTAAACATAGCTCAGAAAATATTTAGGCAAGAGGGGTAAATGCTGGTCATCAATATTTTCTTCTTTTGCCTCATTGTTTTCCCATACTTATTCTATAAGGGACATTAAAACCATGCCTTGTTTGAGAAAGGGTTAATTCATGACGATGTTGGTCGGCTACAAACAGGTGCTGGGGAGTCTATGAATGTGATATTGGCAGGGCAATGAACGAGATATTGGCCTGGCAACAAACACGACATTGGCGGGGCAATGAACGCAACGTTGACGGGAAGGTTACGTCATATTTGTTGATTGTTATTGTAATCATTCATTAATGAATCAGTTGCATTTTAAACACAATGTGAGTCACTTGGTTCAATACGTTGACAATAAATACATTTTTATACCTTGAGTATATCAGAAAACTTGATGAGTGTATGTGTAGCTGTGTGTAAATGTCTCATCTCCATCCCGGCCAGTAGATTAACAAGCTTGGTTTCTATACACAAGTATAAATCTAGCATGTCTTTACTCTTCAGTTTCTGTGAAACAAATAGAAATGTAGACAAAAGAACCATGGGAGTCACAAATAGCATGACTGTATATTTAACCCATTACCAGACGACAAAAATTTAGATTTTTACAAATTCAAAAATGTTGAAGACAACAATTTTAAGTTTTCAGATTTAAAAAATCATTGCATTTTGGGGTTGAAAACATTGTGGAAAATGAAGAAATTGCTTGCTACAAGCAATTTCTTCATTTTCTAAAATGTTTTCCAAAGCCTTTAACCCTTTCGTTTGCAGAATTATTTCCCAGAAATGACTATTTTCCTTATTTCCAAGCACTTCATCTATACACATGCATAATAGATAGATTTTACTAGCAGAATACCCATAAACCTATATATCTTTGGAAAGGTTATTTAATTTCCTTTCACAATATGATGAGTAACTGATAGAAAATTTGCATCTCATCAAAATTTCGACCTCTAGCCCCACGACCCCTGCCAGGCCCCCAGCAACGACCCCCGACCACCCCACCCCTACGATTTGGGACTGGATTCGGTTTAGGGTTATCGAAATCACTATCGGAGTCTATTCGAAGTCGCCGAAACATTTCTAATGTTCAAATCACCTTTTTTCCCCAAAAAAAATCAGGGTAATCGCTATCTTCATCGTCCTGCACTGACATGATGATCCGCTGGACCTCTTCTGCAGAATACTGAACCCTCCTGGCCATCGTTTCAGCTCAAACAAACCTAAAAACTTCGTTTTTCTTCACATTTTACGAGAGCATAACAATATTGCGCAATATTTCCGGTGTCATGATAACTTTAACAGTGTAAAAATTGCTTTTAAAAGCTGATGCCCCCCTATACAGCATAAGGGTGCCTGAAGCGCGCTTTAAAGCGCGCTTGCAAACGAAAGGGTTAACCTTGGAGTGTCAAAAAGTGTCAATATGTGGTTATGGGATAATTAGATCATTCCAACAATTCTGGATTTGTTTGATGTGTACACAGAAGTCTTATATTCATAAATTGTTTCGACACTATAAAATAGCCTTAAAATGCTTTATATAGTTGAGAACATCATGAAATTGACATCAATTCCATTCCATTCCGATCAAAATCATTCCATTCAAACGTTCATTCATTCCGCTCACAAAACCATTCATAGCGCTCAATGAACGTTAAAAACGCTCACAGGTTTAATTGGTTGTTATAAAAAGAAGGCATTTCATTGGCTGAAATATTATTGTGGGCGTATTATCGATAAACCTTCATACCTATGATATTGGTAAATTTCCAATATCGAGCTGTTACTATTTTAAGATCACGTTTGATTGGTAAAAAGGTTATCGTGGGCGTGTTATCGATTTTTTAGATACACAAAATCATTCAAAACGCTCATTCCATTCATCCCGTCATTCGCTCATAAAACATTCCCATTCCACTCAGAATGTCAATTTCATGATGTTCTCAACTGTATGAAATTGATGTTGATGTTTGATGAAATTGTCTCTTTTGTGACTTTTCCTCTTGTAAGTAGACCATCGCCTGATTGAGGTAATAGATAAGTTTAAAATCATTAATAATGAATACATTCTAAATCTATATCATCCATTTTCATTCAATTTTTTGAATGCAATCAAAACACAAGTATCAATTCAGTGTTTTTTCTCTTAATTTTGGGAACGGGTCCGATACCAGTCAAATTGGGGAAAATCTGTTGTTTTGTCAAAAAACTGGGAAAATATTTTCAACACAGACTGCAACAAAAATTGTGTCCTGTGCATAGTAAACTACATCAAATCAATGAAAAGGACTTCCAGTTTGCATCTGGATATTTTTCTCTCAACATTTGAATGAGATCGATTGAAATTTCATTCAAATAGAAGGAATAACTTTGTAGTTGGTATTGGGAATTTTCTTGTCAGATTTTGGGAAAAAAATAATCTATTTGGCATTGGGAATGGGTCCTTTTTACGGACCCGTCCAAAGAAGGAGAAAAAACGCTGCAATTATGGCCATACCTGAATGATTTTCTCCATAGCTTTCCCTAGCAACATCATATCTTCATACAGAACATCAAGACAATCATTACTCGGCACCTTGAAATATACAAAGAAATTTACTAAACAACAAAATTTTAGAAATCTGCTGCAGACGACAAAATGGATACTGATAAAGATATGATTTGTGTACAAAATAGAAGAGAAAATATTGACCCAAAAGGAGAAAATGCTGATGATCAGCATTTCCTTTTTTTGCCTAAATGTTTTCCCAAATCTTTTCTATTAGGGATGTAAAAACCAGGTCTTGTTTGGGAAAGGTTTTCAACACTACTTTACAATAATTCTTTATTCAACTGTATGACTATCATAAAAGTATTGACCTCTTCAAACTGACACTGTCTTAACCCTTTTCCATACAGCAAAAATTTTAGATGGTCCAATTTGAAAGCTGCTGCTGAGGACAAAAATGCAGTTATTAAGAAATGATTCATGTATAATGTGGCACAGAAAATATTGAGACAAAAGAAGAAAATGCTGATCATCAGCATTTTCTTCTTTAGTCTCAATGTTTCCCCAAACCTTTTTACCAGAGACGTTAAAACCCGTTCTTGTTTGGGAAAGGGTTAAATATATGAATTTATGAAGTTTCAATGATGCCTGTTTTTTTTTTTTGACAGGATACCATAAAAGGCAACTGTAACAATATGCCTTTTGAAAGCTTAACTGCAGAAACAGCAGAAACAGCATTTCGTCGGTGCTATGACAAAATTGCGTAACAAATTAGTTACGCAACTTTGTCAATTTTCGTTTATAAATGCTTTCTACTAAGTATGTGGGAGCGCATATTCTGTCAAAACGGTGTTTCTCTACACCTATTAGAACCATTTCAATTATCATGTGACAAAATTACGTAACTCGATTTAGCTGACAAAAATGTGTTGTACACAGACAAATTATTTACACGAGAGTAATAAAAGGCTGAGAAATGGCATTCTCCTCTGTATTTCTTCTACTTTGACCAATAAATGAACCGTAAGTTATGTTCAATTACCTTATTTTACCTTAAAGAAGCTGAATTGTTCATGTAGTTATTGAATTACGCAATTTTGTCGGCACATTTTTCAAAGCGGTAAAAACGTTTTTGGCTCTCCTGAAAAATATGGTTTTCGAGCAACATTTCAGTAACGCAATTTTGTCATAGCACCGACGATTTGCAAGCTTCGAATCCAGTCAAGAGTCAAGACACAATATTTTCAACATCTTTTTTAAACTTTTGGATCAATTGAGATTAACCCATGATGTGAATGACATCTGTTCTGGCGTGATGATGGAATTCAATTTATCTCAGTATCTAGAATTTCAATGGTTTTGTGCATCAAAATCAATGTAAAGTATCTGATGTTGAATTACACAACACTATTGAGATAAATGCAGAAACAATACTCATGAAGCTTTCAGTGAAAATTCCAGTCATTTAATCACAATATCTTTCATTATCTGCATCAGTATATCATTGCTGCTTTTTCAACAAAAACCTTGTACAGTCCACACTTGTTGTGTCGAAGTCAGAGGGTCGTCAAAATACCTCGACATATCCGGAGCTTGACTCATCCGATTTTGATTATTTTCGATGAAAACGATATTCGACCATTTTTGATGGGCATCATATGTGCCCATGATTGAAATATAGTAGGAAAAGGAACGAGCAATTTTCGAGCAATTTCTTTCCTTTTCCTACTTAATTTCAATGACTGTATTTGTTTCGAAGTTAACCCATTGTTGAGTATGGGACATGACTTTCACTTCGACTTAAGCGGAATTTCGACTTATCCGATGTCGACATGACGAGTGTCGACTGTATCTACAGCTTTAAAAAAGCTGTATATAGGAGGCTTTTGTTGAAAAGTGATGATAATTATAAAACACACTTACTTGTTCAGGTAGATTTACAGCATGTAGTATAGCCTCAAACTCTGACAGTGGTTTATCAGAGTCCAACAACCACTGACCAACTATAGGATCTAACATTGTCCAGGACATGTCAACTGTGGAAAACAAAACAAATGTCAATGATACAAGTGATATATCCACTTGTTCAGGTAGATTTACAGCATGTAGTATAGCCTCAAACTGTGACAGTGGTTTATCAGAGTCCAACAACCATTGACCTACTATAGGATCTAACAGAGTCCAGGACATGTCAACTGTGCAAAACAAAACAATTGTCAATAATACAAGTGATATACCAACTTGTTCAGGTAGATTTACAGTATGCAGTATAGCCTCAAACTCTGAGAGAGGTTTATCAGAGTCCAACAACCATTGACCAACTATAGGATCTAACATTGTCCAGGACATGTCAACTGTGGAAAACAAAACAAATGTCAATGATACAAGTGATATATCCACTTGTTCAGGTAGATTTACAGCATGCAGTATTGCTTCAAACTCTGACAGTGGTTTATCAGAGTCCAACAACCATTGACCTACTATAGGATCTAATATAGTCCAGGTCATGTCAACTGTGGAAAACAAAACAAATGTCAATGATACAAGTGATATACCCACTTGCTCTGGTAGATTTACAGCATGCAGTATTGCTTCAAACTCTGACAGTGGTTTATCAGAGTCCAACAACCATTGACCAACTATAGGATCTAACATTGTCCAGGACATGTCAACTGTGGAAAACAAAACAAATGTCAATGATACAAGTGATATACCAACTTGCTCTGGTAGATTTACAGTATGCAGTATAGCCTCAAACCCTGACAGTGGTTTATCAGGGTCCAACAACCATTGACCTACTATAGGATCTAACATTGTCCAAGACATGTCAACTGTGGAAAACAAAACAAATGTCAATGATACAAGTGATATACCCACTTGCTCTGGTAGATTTACAGCATGCAGTATAGCCTCAAACTCTGACAGTGGTTTATCAGAGTCCAACAACCATTGACCTACTATAGGATCTAACATTGTCCAGGACATGTCAACTGTGGAAAACAAAACAAATGTCAATAGTACAAGTGATATATCCACTTGTTTGGGTAGATTTACAGCATGTAGTATAGCTTCAAACTCTGACAGTGGTTTATCAGAGTCCAACAACCATTGACCTACTATAGGATCTAACAGAGTCCAGGTCATGTCAACTGTGGAAAACAAAACAAATGTCAATGATACAAGTGATATACCCACTTGTTCAGGTAGATTTACAGCATGTAGTATTGCCTCAAACTCTGACAGTGGTTTATCAGGGTCCAACAACCATTGACCTACTATAGGATCTAACATTGTCCAGGACATGTCAACTGTGGAAAACAAAACAAATGTCAATGATACAAGTGATATACCCACTTGTTCAGGTAGATTTACAGCATGTAGTATTGCCTCAAACTCTGACAGTGGTTTATCAGGGTCCAACAACCATTGACCTACTATAGGATCTAACATTGTCCAGGACATGTCAACTGTGGAAAACAAAACAAATGTCAATAGTACAAGTGATATATCCACTTGCTAAGGTAGATTTACAGCATGTCAACTGTGGAAAACAAAACAAATGTCAATGATACAAGTGATATATCCACTTGTTCAGGTAGATTTACAGGATGTAGCATTGCTTCAAACTCTGACAGTGATTTATCAGAGTCCAACAACCATTGACCAACTATAGGATCTAACAGAGTCCAGGTCATGTCAACTGTGGAAAACAAAGCAAATGTCAATGATACAAGTGATATATCCACTTGTTAGGTAGATTTACAGCATGTAGTATAGCCTCAAACTGTGACAGTGGTTTATCAGGGTCCAACAACCATTGACCAACTATAGGATCTAACAGAGTCCAGGTCATGTCAACTGTGGAAAACAAAACAAATGTCAATGATACAAGTGATATATCCACTTGTTAGGTAGATTTACAGCATGTAGTATAGCCTCAAACTCTGACAGTGGTTTATCAGGGTCCAACAACCATTGACCTACTATAGGATCTAACATTGTCCAGGACATGTCAACTGTGGAAAACAAAACAAATGTCAATGATACAAGTGATATACCCACTTGTTCAGGTAGATTTACAGCATGCAGTATTGCCTCAAACTCTGAGAGAGGTTTATCAGAGTCCAACAACCATTGACCAACTATAGGATCTAACATTGTCCAGGACATGTCAACTGTGGAAAACAAAACAAATGTCAATGATACAAGTGATATACCCACTTGTTCAGGTAGATTTACAGCATGTAGTATTGCCTCAAACTCTGACAGTGGTTTATCAGGGTCCAACAACCATTGACCTACTATAGGATCTAACATTGTCCAGGACATGTCAACTGTGGAAAACAAAACAAATGTCAATAGTACAAGTGATATATATCCACTTGTGAAGGTAGATTTACAGCATGTCAACTGTGGAAAACAAAACAAATGTCAATGATACAAGTGATATATCCACTTGTTAAGGTAGATTTACAGCATGTAGTATAGCCTCAAACTCTGACTGTGATTTATCAGAGTCCAACAACCATTGACCTACTATAGGATCTAACAGAGTCCAGGTCATGTCAACTGTGGAAAACAAAACAAATGTCAATGATACAAGTGATATACCCACTTGTTCAGGTAGATTTACAGCATGTAGTATTGCCTCAAACTCTGACAGTGGTTTATCAGGGTCCAACAACCATTGACCAACTATAGGATCTAACATTGTCCAGGACATGTCAACTGTGGAAAACAAAACAAATGTCAATGATACAAGTGATATACCCACTTGTTCAGGTAGATTTACAGTATGTAGCATTGCTTCAAACTCTGACAGTGATTTATCAGAGTCCAACAACCATTGACCAACTATAGGATCTAACATTGTCCAGGACATGTCAACTGTGGAAAACAAAACAAATGTCAATTATACAAGTGATATATCCACTTGTTATGTAGATTTACAGCATGCAGTATTGCCTCAAACTCTGAGAGAGGTTTATCAGAGTCCAACAACCATTGACCAACTATAGGATCTAACAGAGTCCAGGTCATGTCAACTGTGGAAAACAAAACAAATGTCAATGATACAAGTGATATATCCACTTGTTAGGTAGATTTACAGCATGTAGTATAGCCTCAAACTGTGACAGTGGTTTATCAGGGTCCAACAACCATTGACCAACTATAGGATCTAACAGAGTCCAGGTCATGTCAACTGTGGAAAACAAAACAAATGTCAATGATACAAGTGATATATCCACTTGTTAGGTAGATTTACAGCATGTAGTATAGCCTCAAACTGTGACAGTGGTTTATCAGGGTCCAACAACCATTGACCAACTATAGGATCTAACAGAGTCCAGGTCATGTCAACTGTGGAAAACAAAACAAATGTCAATGATACAAGTGATATACCCTCTTGTTAGGTAGATTTACAGCATGTAGTATAGCCTCAAACTGTGACAGTGGTTTATCAGAGTCCAACAACCATTGACCTACTATAGGATCTAATATAGTCCAGGACATGTCAACTGTGGAAAACAAAACAAATGTCAATGATACAAGTGATATACCCACTTGTTCAGGTAGATTTACAGCATGCAGTATTGCCTCAAACTCTGGCAGTGGTTTATCAGAGTCCAACAACCATTGACCAACTATAGGATCTAACATTGTCCAGGACATGTCAACTGTGGAAAACAAAACAAATGTCAATGATACAAGTGATATACCCACTTGTTCAGGTAGATTTACAGCATGTAGTATAGCCTCAAACTGTGACAGTGGTTTATCCGAGTCCAACAACCATTGACCAACTATAGGATCTAACATTGTCCAGGACATGTCAACTGTGGAAACCAAAACAAATGTCAATGATACAACTGATATACCCACATGTTCAGGTAGATTTACAGCATGCAGTATAGCCTCAAACTCTGACAGTGATTTATCAGAGTCCAACAACCATTGACCAACTATAGGATCTAACAGAGTCCAGGTCATGTCAACTGTGGAAAACAAAACAAATGTCAATGATACAAGTGATATACCCACTTGTTCAGGTAGATTTACAGCATGTAGTATAGCCTCAAACTCTGACAGTGGTCTATCAGAGTCCAACAACCATTGACCTACTATAGGATCTAACATTGTCCAGGACATGTCAACTGTGGAAAACAAAACAAATGTCAATGACACATGTGATATACCCACTTGTTCAGGTAGATTTACAGCATGTAGTATAGCCTCAAACTCTGACAGTGGTTTATCAGGGTCCAACAACCATTGACCTACTATAGGATCTAACAGAGTCCAGGACATGTCAACTGTGGAAAACAAAACAAATGTCAATGATACAAGTGATAAACCCTCTTGTTAGGTAGATTTACAGCATGCAGTATTGCCTCAAACTCTGACAGTGGTTTATCAGATTCCAACAACCACTGACCAACTATAGGATCCAACATAGTCCAGGACATGTCAACTGTGCAAAACAAAACAAAATGTCAATGATACAAGTGATATATCAGTAATTCTACAGAAAACGTACATCTATGGCCAGGTTTTGATAAAAAAGACACATTTTGGTTTTGGAATTCGAATAACTTAAATAAAAGGGAAAATATGTGACAAAATCAAAACAAAACATGCTCTGAATTAAGTACCAATATTTTTTGTAAATTTTCATTCCAATGATAAAGCACCTGACAGAAATAAGCCTTACCGTTACGGATAGAAATGTTGAGTTTAACTTCTGAAAATTGTTTCATTTAAAATAAACCACACACAAACATTTTTCACTCGTTAAAAGCTTTCGCCAGAATGCATGAACATAATGCTACAGTTGTTCATCTCTTCGGAGAAATCATTTCAACACCTGAAAATCTAAAAAGATTCTAAAATATGTATCAAAACCTCTCATATAATCTGTGATTTTAGTCCAAATTTAAATGCACAAAAATTAATGTCAACTTTTGTATTTTCTTACAATACTTTTATCTTGACTTGAATTATTCATAAAATATTTGAATCTGTCTTCAAAAGCAGTGTAACGGTATGGTTTTTAAACATAACCGTTACGGAAAATGGACCTTACCGTTACGGAAAATGGACATTACCGTTACAAAATGGACCCTACCGTTACAAAATTTTGGTTTGCGTAACGGTATTGTTTGTAACGGTAATGTAAAATTTACACATTTTTTCAATAATGGTGATAACGTGGGAGGGATATGCATAGTTTCTCTTGACACAAACCAGAAGGGTTATACAGAAAATAGCATGGCAAAGTAAACATTTCATTTTAGCGACCGACATTTGTTTAATCATATGAACGGTAATGTAAGTGGAAAAATAACTTTTTAATACAAACAACTTACTTCGTATTTTTTCTTCAAGCGAATCAGACATCACAGCCATATATTGTCACATTTACAAAATGTCGCAGAAATGCTTTAATATGACGTCATTTGATGACGAAGTCAGTGGTAGACAGTTAGCAAAAGTTGAAGAAATGATCCCGTAACGGTACTGTTTTATTTTACAGGGACAGTGGTTTAGGATCGAAAATTTTGTTAATGGTATGAGTGTTTAGCTCTTTTTGTTTTTTATCCACGAGGAAAACATTATGTCTATCAACAACAACAAAAAAGTATGTATTTTCTATTTGATAACCCTTTCTTTTTTGTAAAAAATATGACAGGTTGGGCATCGGGACACAATAAAATCGCTGATTTTCGTAGGGTCAACAAATTTTGTTCCGAAATATTGTTACAATTGACGTCTCTGTTAAATAAAAAGTATTTGGTTTTGATTAACATAAGATAAACATACTGAATACTGTATATAAGTGCACTTTTAGCACAGAATTACTCCGTAATTACACCAGGACAGGCGATGTACGTTTTCTATAGAATGACTGTTATCCACTTGTTCAGGTAGATTTACAGCATGTAGTATAGCCTCAAACTCTGACAGTGGTTTATCAGGGTCCAACAACCATTGACCTACTATAGGATCTAACATTGTCCAGGACATGTCAACTGTGGAAAACAAAACAAATGTCAATGATACAAGTGATATACCCACTTGTTAGGTAGATTTACAGCATGTAGTATAGCCTCAAACTCTGACAGTGGTTTATCAGATTCCAACAACCACTGACCAACTATAGGATCTAATATAGTCCAGGACATGTCAACTGTGGAAAACAAAACAAATGTCAATAATACAAGTGATATACCCACTTGTTCAGGTAGATTTACAGCATGCAGTATAGCCTCAAACTCTGACAGTGGTTTATCAGATTCCAACAACCACTGACCAACTATAGGATCCAACATAGTCCAGGACATGTCAACTGTGGAAAACAAAACAAATGTCAATGATACAAGTGATATACCCATTTGTTCAGGTAGATTTACAGCATGCAGTATTGTCTCAAACTCTGACAGTGGTTTATCATAGTCCAACAACCATTGACCAACTATAGGATCTGACATAGTCCAGGACATGTCAACTGTGGAAAACAAAACAAATGTCAATGATACAAGTGATATACCCACTTGTTCAGGTAGATTTACAGTATGTAGTATAGCCTCAAACTCTGACAGTGGTTTATCAGGGTCCAACAACCATTGACCAACTATAGGATCTAACATTGTCCAGGACATGTCAACTGTGGAAAACAAAACAAATGTCAATGATACAAGTGATATACCCACTTGTTCAGGTAGATTTACAGCATGCAGTATTGCCTCAAACTCTGAGAGAGGTTTATCAGAGTCCAACAACCATTGACCAACTATAGGATCTAACATTGTCCAGGACATGTCAACTGTGGAAAACAAAACAAATGTCAATGATACAATTGATATACCCCATTGTTAGGTAGATTTACAGCATGCAGTATTGCCTCAAACTCTGAGAGAGGTTTATCAGAGTCCAACAACCACTGACCAACTATAGGATCTAACATTGTCCAGGACATGTCAACTGTGGTAAATCAAGCAAAACTAAAGTGAGGACTAAAAGCAGTACAAAAAATGACAAATCACAAAAGTTATTTCCCATAACCACACAGTGACACATTTTTTGTATGCCCTACAAGTTCAAGGCTTTGGAAAACATTGTGGAAAATGAAGAGATTGCTTGTAAGAAGCATTTTCTTCATTTAACACACAAAAAGATAAAAAAATTTTAGATTTCAATCACTGTAAATTGTCGTCTGCAACATCTTTGAATTTGGATCACCATAAAATTTTGTTGTTTGGTAATGAGTTATATAATCAATTTGTGTAACAAAAGTTCAACAAGTTATATGCATTTGTCTCAGATTTTCCAGTATTTTTCTTAAATATTGTGTGATATTATCAAGATTAAATCTTGAGTATGTGAAGTAATGGATACAGTAAAAACAATGCAACTTGAGTAATGAAGTGTAAAAAGCCTAAAACGCCTTAATCATTAACAGATGGCAATTTGAAAGGCTATGCAAACTTCAATCTTGAATTGTTGAAAT
This sequence comes from Fragum sueziense, assembly GCA_963680895.1. NCBI lineage: Eukaryota > Metazoa > Mollusca > Bivalvia > Cardiida > Cardiidae > Fragum > Fragum sueziense. Next base: position 49,010,144 of record OY804601.1, read on the forward strand.
TTTAAAATTTTAAAATTTGGGCTAGAAAACATTGTGGATATTGAGGAAATTGCTTGTCACAAGCAATTTCTTCAATTTCCACAATGTTTTCCCAAGCATTTTTCTTAGAGGCGTCAAAAAGCGTCAATGTGTGGTAATGGGTTAAACATCTTACCTTTTTGATGGTCAAACTTATAGATCTTCATGATAGTAGCTAGAGTATCTTTCACATGAAAACCAATCTTCCTGTTCTGACTTTTTAGAAGCTGATTCCAAAACTCTCTAAAAATGTGAATGCATTTATCATTATGATGGAAAAGAGAAATTCAAGGGAGTTGAAGGCATTAGATAAAATAAAAACATTAAGGTACTGCTAGTATTTCTTAAACTATATTTTCAAATATAACAGACTTTGTTGAAATCATGTGCCATTCCTTTCAGTTTGTTTAAAATGGAATTTTACTGATATCAGAGGGCATTATAGTCTTCAAAATCTAATTTTCTTAGAAAAAATATTCCTTTTGCTATATGAGATAGACTAGGCTTACAATCACAAATGAATACCAATATAATAATAAAGAGGAAGCAGAAATAAAGGTTTACTTGATTGTATCAAAATGTTGACTCTGGCAATTCACAGGAAAAGTAAAGACGTTTCTTTGTTGTGTAGAGCGTGAAGCAATAGCAAATCCATCTACTTCTACATTCCCTTGCTTGGCTTTACTTCCATTTCTTTTCTGGAAAAAATGATAATAGCAATGTCAATACTAATTTTAAACTCTAAAGCAAGTTGATAGCTACAGCCTATGCTCTTTGTAAAAAGAGAAAAAAACATTCAAATGAACATTCTAATGAATGATCAGAATTGTTTCAATGCAAGCAAATGTCGGCATGATTTTTGCTTAAACTTGTGACACAAATTAAGGTAGAATACCTGTGATGTCGCCATTTTGAGATTCGTAAAACATCGGCTTTTTTCGAGCGTCAACGTAACATGATTATCAGAACCTATTTGAGCGCGGCTGTAAACATTCGGCGGTGCAATGTTTTCAATCGCGCCCGCATAATTCCAAGGTCATGTGGATCTCATTAGGGGTGGACTACCTTAAGCTGAACTTTGGCTGTCTTTTGATGTTTGAAATTTCATCTACTAATCAATTACAAATTTCGTCTAAACCTTTTCCAAACAACAATTTTTGCACTGTTTCAAATTGAAAGCTGCTGCAGACATCAACACTAATGTTAGGAAAAAAAAGGATTGCATCACCATTTAGTGCAGAAAAATTGAATGAACAAGATGAGCTCGTGAAATACAAATGCCCCCGAAACGACTATTTTTGTAAAATGTTAAGTTTTAGTGTAAAGGATTGATAAGGATTACCAGATGACCATGAGGAAGGTCATATTACACGGAACAGATAGATATTATTGAAAGGAACTTACATACCAAATTTCAGCTTTGTATGTCGAATACCTTTGGAGAAAAGGCAGAATGTTAAGTTTTCGGACAGACAGACGGACAGATGGTTGAATGGACAGACGGACAGCTGACAGACAAGAGTAAAAGAAATAGAAAATGCAGAAAGATAGTCTGATGAAGCATAATCTCACCTCATTTCCAAACAGAGCCTCTCTAATCTGTGTAGTCCCATCTTTATAGATCAGCACAATGACCACTTCCTCATACTGGAGTATTTCTGACAAAAGCTGTTGTAATTCACCAGAAGATAGGCTGTCAATGTTCAGTAGTTGTCCTTCTCTGAATGTCTGACATAATGTAGATCAATTAACACATTACGAGACAGCAATGGACCGTTCCAATTTGAAAGGTGTTGCAGACGACAATTTGAAGTTGATGAAATTTTAAAAATCTTTCCATTTTCGTCTAGAAAACAATGCCTAAAAGTAGGATAAAGAAATTGCTTGTCACAAGCAATTTCTTCATTTTCCACAATGTTTTCCCAAGCAATTTTATTGAGAGGCGTGAAAAAGTTTCACTGTGTGGGAATGCGTTAATTTGGCTAAAGGTATAGTCACATACAATGCCTTCATATCATGGCCACATCGCGTCCAAAATTCTTTGGACATGCTCCAGCCGTGATATAGATGCAGAATCATGTGACCTGGCCTTAGGATTTTTTATAGCAATAAAATCTAAAGCATGCACCTAGATCATAACAGGAATTTCTTTAACCCTTTAGCAGATGGAAATTTTTAGACTGGTCCAAATTGAAAAATGTTGAAGACACCAATTTCGAGTACATGTAGTTGAAATTTAAACATTTTTGGGGGGTTTTTTTTTGGTAAGAAAACATTGTGGTTTCTGAAGAAATTGCTAGTCACAAGCAATTTTTTCATTTTCCATGATGTTTTTGAAGTATTTTTCTTTAACCCTTTCCCAAACAAGACCTGGTTTTGACGTCCCTGATAGAAAATGCTTAGGAAAACATTGAAACAAAAGAAGAAACTGCTGATAACCAGCAGTTTCTCCTTTTGTCTCAATATTTTCTATGCCATATTTTACACAAATTTTATCTTAAATAACATCCATTTTGTCATTTGTAGCTGTTTTCGAAGTGGATAACCGTAAAATTTTGTTGTTTGGGAAAGGGTTAAGGGAATCTAAAAGGGTCATTGTGTGGGGATGAGATTAAAGTACAAACCATGAAATAAAAATTAAAATGAAAAAATCACCTTATGTTTGAAAATCCACTTTAGCAAATTGTAAGCAGATTATAAAGGAAAATGTTCTGATACATTAACCCATTACCAAACAAAGAAAAAATTTGGACGGGTTCCAATATGAAAGGTGTTGCAGACAACACTTTTAACTGAATGAAATTCTACATCTTATGGTCTTTCTAGGTAGAAACCATTGTGGGAAATGAAGAAATTGCTTGTCGCAAGCAATTTCTTCATTTACTACAATGTTTTTCAAACCTTTCATCTTGTGGAGCATGGAAAGGCATCATTTAGTTGAAATGTATTAAAAATCCTTATAGTGCAATGACTTTCATACCACATGTGTACTAAGGGAATACCTCAGTCCTACTTGCCGTACTGGAACTTGTCAGCTTAGGTTTCTTGAAAGGTGCAGCAAAATTGCTACCTGAGGTCAATTTCTTCCTCTTTTCGGGTGCTAAAAAACAAAACACTTTATATCAAATTATTTTACAAAATATTATAGAATTTCAAATTCATTCAATAGCAAACAAAGAATCTTTTATTTGAATGAAAAATATTAACAAGAAACATCAAAGAATGTTTAAACAGTAGTCTGTTTTCCAATCGTTATCAATATAGCTCTACCTCATTTCATTATTATACATAACCATATTCATATTATAATACTGTTACATGTACCTTATCACGGCTTTTCAACGAAAAGCTTGTACCTGCAGGTTACAACAATATGCACTTACAAGGTTCTTTTTGAAAAGCGACTTCATTTTGATATGTCAGATTCACAAAAACTAGAAATCAGAAATATGAAATTGTACGCCATACCTTTCTGAACATGTTCTTTTTGTCTGAAAAAAAAAAAATGCATAGAAAACATAATCTTGTTTTCTTACCGAAATCGAGGATAGATTTTGGACAAATGACTAAAAAGCAAATACTACAGAGTTAGATATTTGTTATAGTAGACACTGTTGAGAAAGGAGAAAATGAAAATTCCTCTTTATCTGAATTGTTCTGTTTAACAAAGCTAAACAATTTTTTTTTTATTTTTTTTCAGTTAGAAAAGAGACTTTTTTGAGGATATATGTTTAACCCATTTACCACACAGTGATGCTTTTTGAGGTCCCTCAATACAAATGCCTTGGAAAACATTGTGGAAAACAAAGAAATTGCGTGTAACATTTTTCATTTCCCACATTGAATGCTTTCTATGCAAAAAGACCAAACAAGAGCTTCACAGAGCGATGCATATACGCTTGAGAGGGGCTTGTCAGTAAAATTGGTTTTTCAATTCAAGGGCAGATAATTCAAGAACGAAAAGAGTTATCTGAATTCCTTAAGCATTGTGCACAACTAGACACCATGGAGAATCGTTGTGGCAAGTTTGATCAAATTCTAATCAAAACTGTATGAGGAGATGGGCACACAAGACATTGCTAACGGACAGACAGTACGAACGGACAGACGGAGGGACGACCGAGGCCATAATATAATACCACCTTTCGGGCGTATAAAAATGAAAAATTTTATTCACTTGAAATTGTTGCCTGCAAAATTCAATTTGGACTGTTGTCTAACATTTTGCCGTCTGGTAATGGGTTAAGGAATATAACTAACCTTCTTTCCAAACTTTTCTGTCCCATCTTGTTTTCCCTATCAAACATTGGAAACAGTTTTGCTGGCTTCTCTATAAAGGGACTCTCCATATCAGCCGGCAGTTCATCCTCAGGGCTGCCTATCCCAGCTACATCACTAGAACATCAGATAAAAGGGGGTAAAGAAATTCTAACTTTATTTCAATTTCAAACCCCATGTTGTGGGTACTCATTTGAACTGTATTGATGAGACAATTCAAATGGGTACCAACAACATGGGGTTTGATAAACATTCAATGATATTTAGCATTTATAAAAGTCATTACAACCTCTTTATCAGTAGCTGAGACATCACTTATTAGATGATTGAAATGAGTACCAACAGCGTAGGGTTTGATAAACAATAGTGATATTTAGCATATCGAAAGGTCATTTCACCCTCTTGACTTCACTATGAGACAATTCAAATGAGTACAAACAACATAGGGTTTGATGAACATTCAATGATATTTAGCATAAAAATTTAAAAAGCCATTACCTCCTCTTATCTGTAACTCTGAGTCATCAATATGAGATGATTCAAATTAGTTCCAACAGCATAGGTTTTAGAATTTATGAGACAATTCAAATGAGTAACAACAACAAAAGGTTTGATGAAGATTCAATGATATCTAGCATAAAATATTTAAAAGTCATTACCCCCTCTTATCTGTAGCTCTGACATTGATCACTGTAAGATGATTCAAATGAGTACCAACAACATACGGTTGAATCGATATTCAATAAATTATAAAATTTAGCATTTAAAAAGCCATTTCTCCCTCTAAGCTGTAGCTCTGGCATTATTTTGAGACAATTCGAATGAGTACCAACAACATAGACTTTGAAAAAAAATTATGATATGCTGTTTCTGCATAAAATTTTAAAAAGCCATTACCCCCTCTTATCTGCAGCTCTGACATCCCTTTCTCCAGAGTGTGCAACAGCCATCTTTTTGAAACTGTTATCAAGGTGTTCCTCATTTAACCTTGTCAGGTTTTTCAGCATCGCTGGTATATCAGTATCATCATCTTCAGTTTGATCTGTGTCAAAATGGAAATGATTTCTATCTCCAGCATTGTCAATTCTGGCATCAGGAAATTCTGAGATTGATGCTGTATCACCTGAATTTGGTGCTTTATTAACATCAAAACTTGATATACTTTTATAACTTTTATGGCTTTGAGTGTCATGAAACATGGATTCTGCAGAACCTTCATTTATTTGTCTTACTCCCACATTAGTAATGTCCTGCATGTCACTGTGCTTCTCAATTTCATTTTCTTTGACCAATGCTTGATGTGTAATTACTGGCTTATTATGTCCTTCATTGTACCAATCTTTCTCACTGTCAACATGGAATGGCTTTGTTGACTTCTCATATCTTTGCTGCATTTGATGACATTTTTTAGCTATTCCACCAGTTGTTGTGTGCTTTCTTGGTTTTGCTTTCAAAGGTATGGAAGGATCAGTTCTATCAACATCATCTTGAGAAAATAAACTCTGTGATCCGCTATATGGTTGTTTGTCATCATTTTCTGTTTCTACGGGACTGACCTCCGCGCTGGTTATTGAAGTATCAAACAGTCCATAACATTCTTCCCTGAAAGAATGACAATAACAAACAATGAATCCATAGTAAAACTATAGTGAAAATCCATATAGAATTGGCAAAAAAAGATCTATGCAATTATGCATGTATAAGAAGCTGTATCTATATAAAGTAAAATAGTGTTCAAATTTTCAGAAGGTAAGAGTCAATATAAATATACATGCTGTCATTAGAATCATTCACAGTTTTCATAGTCTATTGAAGAGCTAGGAGTAATCAGTTATCTATTGCTTTTAAAGCTGATATTGAAAAAAAGTTTTTAAAATCTGTTATCTTAAACAAATGATTAAAGCTTTTCCAGATGTAAATTTATACATGTATTTGAAACAAGGTGCAGACTTTTCCCCACCACTGTCCTCAATAGTTTTCAGTGAAGTGTTACAATCTGACGAGTTCACAACATAATGGACAAATTAATCTTAGAATATTTTATATCTTTGGTAATAAATCTATACCATACAAACCATACCTATTCTGTACAGGGTTTTCCATATAACTGTCATCTATAGTTTCCAGTGAAGTGTCACAGTTGTGTTGATGGAACTGAGACAGAATTCTGTAACCTTGTGTTTCAAATCTATGCAAATAAACCTGTAAACTTGTAAAATACTATACCTATTCTGTACAGGGTTTTCTCTATTACTGTCATCTATAGTTTCCAGTGAAGTTTCACCGTCATGTTGGTAGAACTGCAATAGACAGTATTCGGTAACCTTGTGTTTCAAATCTATGTAAATAAACTTGTAAACTTGTAAAATACTATACCTATTCTGTACAGAGCTTTCTCTACTACTGTCATCAATAGTTTCCAGTGATGTGTCAAAATCATATTGGTGGAACTGAGACAGAGTTCTGTAACCTTGTGTTTCAAATCTATGTTTACACAAATAAACCTGTAAACTCGTAAAATACTATACCTATTCTGTACAGGGTTTTCTCCACCACTGTCATCAACGGTTTCCAGTGAAGTATCACAGTCATGTTGGTAGAACTGAGACAGTATTCTGTAACCTTGTGTCTCAAATCTATGCAAATAAACCTGTAAACTTGTAAAATACTATACCTATTCTGTACAGTGTTTTCTTTACTCCTGTCATCAATAGTTTCCGGTGAAGTATCACAGTCGTGTTGATGGAACTGAGACAGAATTCTGTAACCTTGTGTTTCAAATCTATGAAAATAAACCTCACAGTGGTGGTGAACTCGCCCAAGTGAATCTGTAAACTTGTAAAATACTATACCTATTCTGTACAGGATTTTCTCTATTACTGTAATCAATAGTTTCCAGTGAAGTATCACCGTCATGTTGGTGGAACTGAGAGAGTATTCTGTAACCTTGTGTTTCTATAGGTGGGGAGTCCGAGTAGGTACTGGTGTCACTGGGAATCCATAGATTATCTAGATTAGTGGAGCTTGTTGATGGTCTTGAGCCATTGCCTTGGTAAGCAGACTGTTCTGGGGAGCGATCTGAAAGAAAAGGGTAGATCTATAAAGAACTTTTAACCCATTACCCAGCAGCAAAAGTTTGGACTGTCCCAATTTGAAAGGTGTTGCAGATGACAGTTTCATTTTCAAGTTAATGAATTTAAAGAATTTTCAAAAATATTTCCATTTTGAGTTGAAAAATATTGTGGAAAATGAAGAAATTGCTTGTTACAAGCAATTTCTTCATTTACCACAATGTTTTCCGCAGCATTTCTTTTTTTGGGTGCTTGTAACAAGCAATTTCTTCATTTACCACAATGTTTTCCGCAGCATTTCTTTTTTGGGGTGTCAAAAGGCGTCACTGTGTGGTAATGGGTTAAATAGGTAGATAAGAAAACATAAGTTTTTCTTAGTCTTATTCAAATACTTTAACACCTCACCAAACAACAAAATTTACATCGGTCGGATTAGAAAAGAGTTGTAGATGATAAAGCAAATGCTGTCTCAGGTAGAAATCTAGCAAAGAGACTTTGTTAAGGAAAAGGAATATGTGCTAGTAACATTCTTTTCTTTTAAGATTTTCTAAATCCATGTCCAAAGGTTTTGCCAAAAGGAGTTATTGTTTGGGAATGGGTTAAAATACCCTTAAATGATGCAGCATAGATGATAAATGAATCATTCATGCCGGTAAATAAAAAGTAAGATTTTTCACCTAAATTTCTCCTTTGTTGAACCATATCATGATCAGTTTGATCAGTAACAGTGGGTGAAGCACCAAACCTTGATCTGTACAATGATTGGTAGTAACTTTGATGTGCTGAAACAGATATTATTATGAATCATGAATTTGACTGGCTGTAAAATTATAAAGAGTTTGGACGTGTTTGGACACAAGTAAATTTGCAATTAAATGAATCAGACTTAGACTAACCAGAGATAGAATTCTCAGATCCAAATAAAAGATTAGGAAGGAAGCGTAGGGCCCATACAAGATTTCTTCAATTTGTATCAATTCAATTTCTGGGTTTTGATCAGAGTTCCCACTCAAAAAAAAATTGGGGAGTGCATGCACTCCCTAGAGTAAAAAGTTGGGAGTGCAAAATGAAAACTGGGGGTGCACTGAATTAGATCTACAATAAAAACCTTTTTTTTAAAAAGACTATTTTCCATTCTTTTGTAATGATTCAGTTAAGTAATGGCGAGTGATGGGTTTAGAATTTTGTTGGTCTCATGAACAGAATTAGCATTCCTCAAACCATTTTACCTTTTTGAACTTGCATCTAAACTGAATCAGCGAACATCATTAACACAAGTTGTCATTCCCATCCATTTTTCAGTTGCTATTGCGCTTACAGTTTGGAAAAACAATCATTCCGTTGACATTTTTGTTTTCAATTATTTCTACAACAAGCAGACAGCATGGTTTGTGACACAATAATCAAATACTTTTGAGATACGCTTGTTGATTGGTTTATTGAAGCCTATCAGCGAGTATCTTGGAAAAAAGGGTGCTCATAATAATTACTCATCATGAAACTTATATTTTGAATGTAAACAATAAAGTTATACGCTATAATCCTATTTCAAGGAGCAATTACATCCTTACTTAACCAGTTTTAACCAACAAAATATATTTTCATTGACTTAGTAATATTTATTTTTGTCAAACAGAGAACCTTTTCATGATAAATATGTTTTAAAGCTGTTTTCATTCTATGAATTCAGTGCGTGCATGCACCCTTTACCCAGAATTTATGTGCGTGAATTTTCTTTTCTGTACGTGAATAACGCACATATGTGCGTGAATGGGACCTCTGTTGATGATGGATAAACAATGAATAAAAGGGGATAAAGGAGGGTTTTGTTTGACCCCCGCCCCTGCTTTACCCTTTGATCTGCCACTGGAGTCCGAGTGATTAAACAAATCACTATATAATGTAAGTTGAGAAAGGTGAAACCACCAGACAATATCCTGCAATGGGTAGATTCCAGTTTAGCGGTCCCCAGACAAAATGGCGGCCATTCTATTACCGCACATTAAGAGGTAAAGGGATGAAATAGTGTATTTTTTCATCGATAAAAAGGAAAATAAGCGGGGGTGTGGGGGCGGCAGCCCCCATAAATGATTTTAAAATGAAATAAAGCGGGGGTGTGGGGGCGGCAGCCCCCATAAATACATTCAAGTGGACAAGGTGAATGGACGCCATTTTGGTAGGGACCGCTAAACTGGAAGTGTTCCCCTGCAATTATCAAAGAGAATTGTTATTGAAGATGATGTGCCCAATCAATGTAAAATTACCAGGCTCGGCTGGAGCAGTATTAAGGCATCGTAGAAGGTCTTGCTTTCTCTTTATGTAGTCCTGATACAGGGCAATCATCACGCGCTGTGCAGGATGGGACAGGTAGCAAAATCTGTCCAATTTTGGTGGTCGCTTCTCCGGCGTGTAAACAGGACTCATTGTCTCTTTACGTGTAAGAATTCTACGATAATTTCACGGTAAGTAGATGTAAAAACAAACAACCTGAAGTCATGCGTAAAACAATTCATTTGGTGTTTTTTTTAATTCAAAAATCAATGATCAATTTGAAAAAAAGCGCAGCTGACAACTTTTAAGTTGTTGTTGTTGTAAGAAATCAAAAGTATACTTTTGATAGACTGGATTCCCAAGTCACATAGACTGGTTGGTAAACGGTACGTGTGTAACAACTTGCCCCACTGTCGGACTAAGATTATCAGATTAAGAAAGGAAAACAAAATAAGTCCAGAAAATTACCTTTGACTGAAAAGTTTCTATCCAAGTCATGCTGCGCGGACAACACAGCCTGACCAGGATCGATATATATTTGACGCCCCCCATAAGGTCCCTTTCAGCGTGACGGGTCAAAAATTAAGTTATAAAGGTTGAAGTTGGCACGTGCATGGTCTAGGATGATCCAGACAAAATATAGAGTAAGCAAAAACAAATGACAATATATAATATATATTGTCATTTGTTTCAATAATTTCAATAATAAAATATTATTTTAAAGGTACCATGCTTAACTTAGCGGTCACACAAAAATCAGAACTTTGCACTGGTCAACGTTACGTGTTGGCGGCTTAAATTCTTGCCGATCAATAGAACACAGACGTCGGCTTTTATTGAAGGAATCGTTTCGTCGAGAAGTAATCCGAGTCTTCTCTGATGAAACTTCGCTCTTTGATATTTGGATGTCGCTATTTAAATAGCGATATCCAAGTATCAAACAGAGAATTTTCATCAGAGAAGACTCGGATTAATAAAGAAGCGACGCTCCGGTGGCGTCGGTTGAGCCAGACACGTAGGCGATATAAAGAGTCAGTCATTTTCCTTCAGACGGTCGGTAGTAGTCCGATGGATCGCGGGCGAGTAGGACTCACCGACGATTTATCATTTTGTCGAGTTATATTATATAAATGCAACCGGTTTGATCTGTTGGTTTTGGTTGATCGATTGCCAGTGTCATGTAAACACTCTGATGCGCTGGAGTTTTTTCGAATTTGGTCAAATCGGGGGAAACATCGACGATTAATCTGAGATGCGCCGTCCATTGATTAATTGTCTCATCGGCCTACGTAAATAACGGCTTGTAAATGGTAGATGTCCGGTCGGTTCTCGATCATCCGATGACATGCATACCACCTTGCCTGGTAACAGACACCGCCGGGCGTCGCTTTGATGAGGCTGCTTGACATATCGTTTGATTGTTTACGACGATTAAGTCATTCAGCAATGAAAGAAACAATCAGAAGCCGAAAATGTCGAGCTCATGAACCTGAACAAGTAGGCTACCGGTAGTAACAAACAGACCGGGGTTAAAACGGGGAAATGTCGAGGCAAAAGAAGAAAATGTTAGTAACAAATATGATCTCAGCTAATTGTACCCAAATAATATTTGTGTGAACATCCGTATTGTCTGCACAAATTGGAATAGTCTTAATTTTGTCATCTAGGAAAGGGTTAGAATATACGGATAAGCCACAACATATGTGATTATGAAAACATTGAGAGAAAAGAAAAAATCGTAGCATTTCTTTGAGTCGAATAACTCTTTTCATGTTGTTCATGCCATATTCCTGCTGTGACCAAAGCCTTATCAGGCAGTATAGACCGAGACCAGACAGTATACCCTTCACACTTTCCAAAAGATCCCTTTTAACGTGTCAGATCACATAATTTGCATTACGAGACACTTTCATTGTGTCATCTGCTATTGTTCTCGATTTGAACCAGTCTAAATCAAAATTCCAGTAAATGCCCATGCTGCTTAAACCCCCCCCCCCCGAGACTTCCACATCTTTACACTTTGATTTGACCCTTTCCAAACAAGACCTATTTTGATGTGCCTATCGAAGAAAGCTTTGACAAACATTGAGGCAAAATTAGAAAGTTCTCAAAATCACGCAACATTTTCTTCCTTTGCCTCATTATCTTGAACTTTCATTTTGTCATGTGCACCAACTTTCAATTAAGAATTTTCTTTAACAGAAATGCAAATCAAGGCACGTATGTTTTCCTTGATTAACTGATCGAATAGGGGTATGAAAATGGTTTTTCAGTTCCGCAGCTCATGCGCCTAACCATGTTCTTGGTATGATTGGCGTGAATACAAACACAACATCCAATCCGTGCAATCACTTGCTCATCCCACTTTGATGATTATTAACAATTCAATGACAATGGCTTGTCAAATGTGGGACACAAGTTGGCCGAGTTGGGGTGCGAACCCTTGACTTGGTAGACTCCGATTTTACTAGCTGAGATAATCCCGCTTGGGTTTTTTTTCTCGATTGAACAACTCAAACCCCTTTCCAAAACAAGTGAGGTCCATAAGTAGCAGATACAGCCAGGTATAAGACAGAAAATACTGATAACCTGAACCAGCATTTTCTCATTTTCCTTGAATGTCTAAATGTAATTTACACATGTGTTCTCGGCTTTGCGTTACGTTTGTTTTGTTGTCAGCAACATCTGAATTGATATTTAAAAGAGAAATTTAATTACGGTTTAGTCACCCTGCTGCTTAGGAAAGTGTTAAAATTCCATGTTGTTACCTTCCCAATTTTACCAAGTTTTTAACACACTCTCGGACAGCCAATTTTGATATATATGGAAAGCCGATATTGAATTAAAAACATCATCACCACCAACAACACCAACACAAATCATAGTATAAACGCATTGATAGAAAAGTAGAAAATGATGGTTATGGTATAGATACCTTTGAGAGAAAATGATAAAATACTGGTCATTACAATGTAGCATTTCTTCCTTTCAATTAATAGATGCCTTCGTAACGGTTGCGCCCAAGTAGAGGTCATCATGGATTCTGGATCCATTTTTCATTCACACGCTTAACAATACACTTGCTTGGGTTGAACTACATGTCCCCTAGTAGTTTCCAGTCATGGAATCGGTCTAGACCCATTTGTCATATTTGGGCATCTTGGAGATTGGAAACTGCCTAGTAGATGGCCGTATAATCAGCGAACAGTCTAACTTTTGATCTGGTCTTAACCCTTTCCCAAACAAGACCTGCTTTTGACGACCTTAGAAGAAAAGGCTTGGGAAAACATTGAGCCAAAAGAAGAAAATGCTGGTGACCAGTATTTTCTCCTTTTGTCTCAATATTTTCCTAACTGTATTACACTCAAATCATGGTAATGGGTTAACAAAGGAGAAATAATATTGGGCCCAAGATGGAACCCTGAGGGACCCCAAAGGTTACATGAACATGCACGATTTTTCTTGTACATCGAGTAGTCAAGCAAAACAAAGTTAGCTTGACTTTTAAAATGATCTGGTCTTAACCAGTAGATCGTTAATGTAAACGAGAAATGATATCGGGTCCAAGACGGAACCCTGAGGGACCCCAAAGGTCACATACACTGTGCACGATTTCTTTTTTCTTTTATATCGAGAAGTCAAGCGAAACTAAGTTAGTGTGACTTTCAAAATGATCTGGTCTCATTCAGTAGGTCGTTAGTGTATATGAGAAATAGTATCGGGCCCAAGACGGAACCCTGAGGGACAACAAAGGTTGCATGCACTAAGTCCGATTTTTCGTTGTCGAAAACAACAGTTTTTGTTTCGACCGGATAGGAATGCCTGTATCCACTTCCAACTGGGTCCTGTAATACCATACTTGCGGAGTTTAAAGCAGGAGTTTTTGGTGATTGAAATCGTCAAATGTGTTAGAGGAGTCAAGCAAAACAAGCTTAGTTTGGCTTTTAAAATGGTCCCCAAAACATCAAAAAGTCATTACCTTTCTTTTATTTTAACTTTGAAATAGAGTATAATCAGTCACAAATAAATAGGCTAAATACTTTTCAATTCTACTATTGATATCATAATTTGTATTATTCATAGATCTAATATGCAGAACGAAAATCAATTGGATAGCGAAAATTATTTTGGCGAAACTGAGTAGTATATCCATCTTTTAAAATGGGTCAACAAATTGCCAAAATTATTCAAAGTCATTGCTTTTCTATTCTTATTTGAGAATGTAATTTGATTAGTCACAAATTAATTAATTAAAACTTTTCAATTCAAGTACTAAATTGTCCAATCACAGATCACCTTGATCTTGTTTATTTGACTGGATCTTCCCTATATAAGTTAACGTCACAGATTGCGCGGCAAACACATTTGAAATCTCCCCCCTAACCCTATCCATCGGAACGAAAACAATTGGGACGAAGGAGACAGTTAAGGCTGGTTCCCAGCTTTCACATATCCGAACGCTTGATTTGTCCTTTTCATAACAATGAGCACTCTACTGACACTGATCACTTCCGGCTATTCATCAGCTGCCTAGCGACAATCTGCCTAGCAACTGCCTTCATTATTGATAACAGTCGCATTTCATATCGCTCTCGCAAATTTTATTCATTTACTGAATATCTTGCTACCTACAACGATTCGAACAATTCAAGGTATGTGTAAAGCAACGTTCTATGTAAGTGCTAAGTTTAATTAGTGTTATGTTTTGGAAAAATCATTGTATTTGAAGTTCAACGGGCGGGAATTATTTGACGTTTGAATTGTCATGCGTTTTCGCGTTCCCTCTAAAAATCTTTCTTCATTTTAAGTAAGCTAGGTTCACCTTAGTTGATAATAGGCATAATGAATTTAAACTTGAAATGTGCACACTATGATTCTAATTTGTAATGGCAGCAGTCTCTTGTTTACCGGGTGTAAATTCGGAACACATCTAGTATACCGGTCCCTATTTACTAGGAAGTATTTATGGGGGCTGCCGGCCCCACACCCCCGCTTTATTTCATTTTGAAATTATTTATGGGGGCTGCTGCCCCCACACCCCCGCTCATTTTCTTCTTTAGTGATGAAAAATTACTCTATTTTGTCACTTTACTGGCAACCATTTAGTTTGGGGACCGGCTAACTAGAAACTTCCCGTAAATTCTACCCTTACTGGCTGGCGACCAATTCTCGCCGTGTACCAGTTCTCGCCAACTGACCAATTTCATGGTAAAGACTGAAAAGAATCTTTTCCAACATACAAGTTATGTTGACATCAAAATGAAATAAATTATATCAAAAAAAAATCATGTCTTTAGTCTTAACTGCGATATGGTAGATCTATCGTTGGCACGAACTGGTACACGGCGAGAATTGGTCGCCAGCCAGTATAATTTACTAATTTAGACAGAGCTTTGGGTCCCTTCCTAAATAAAATAAAGACTATACTTGTGCTCACGGTGCTAGTTCAAGTCAGGCTCGCGGGCACAAAAACGATTTTTTTTATTCTTTTATTTTTTATTTATTTATTTTTTTTTTTTTTTGTATTTTGGGGTAAACATACTAAATTTCTTAAATTCAATCCAAACCCTATGGTATGCATACTCATATTCTAATGAGTACCCGCAACATAGCGTTTGATGAACATCAAAATATTTTTTACATTTTGAAATGCCAATACCCCACTCTTAACTGTAGTTCTGTAAAATATATATTATCTATTCTGTCATTTTTTTCAGAATCATAATGAATTCAACAGAAGAAGTCTCAAAGGCTACAAGAGTGGCTCATCAGTACAACATGCATATTTACAAGTACTTGATCTACGCACTTGTCAACAGCTCCTCATTAATTTCAAAGTTCAGGGTTGAGCTGGATGTGAGTATTTTGTTATTTTACTCACAAACAAGTTCTAATTCTAACACCCCTCTTTTTGTCAGAATACTTTATGTCCTAAATTATCCACAAAACAAATCCAACACTCATAAACATTCATTTTATCATCTGCAACAGTTTTCAAATTGGAACATTTCAAAATTTATTGTTTCAAGAAAGTGGTAAAATGTAAACATGGGGCACCATGGTCTAATGCTAGGACATAGGCTTGTGGATCAAAGGTCCTAGCTTTGGATCCTTTCTGTTTGGTCGGAAAAGATGCCGTGTACAACACAATTTTGCATATAATCTAGCATTAGTCCTTTGAACCTTTTCCAAACAAGACTTTGTTTTAACTTCTCTTCTATGATGAGCTTAGGAAAACATTGAGACAAAAGAAGAAAATGCTGATTATAAGCATTTTAACATTTTGTCTCAATGTTTTTTGTTGTTGTTTTTTTCTGCTTTATTATACACAAATTCCATGTTTCTCAGCATCCATGTTCGTCTGCAGCAGCTTTTTTTTCAACACTTAACAGTCTATGGTTTTTGTCGTTTTGGAACTATAATGCTTATGGGTATGTTCAAAAATAATGAAGCAAGTTTTCATTTTTTTGATGAATTTTAGATGCTAAAATAGAACAAAATCTTTGTTTGCATCGTGGAAGAAAATGGTTCAAATTTGATAAATTACTAGGGCCGTGATGATAGGTGCAAACATAAATTCACAACTAAGGCTTTGCTTTAAACTTTTATTTTAAATTTTGTGAAAAAATGACAGTATTTGGTACTTTATAAACACCAAAGAAAACATTTGATTAGTGTTCTTTCATTATTTCAAATGAAAACAGATATCATTCAAAGCTTGCAATGTCAAAAAACATTGAGTACCTATAAAAAAAATTGAAAAATTGAGATTTTTAACTTTTTTTACCTACTTTTTTCAAATGTGCACTTCTAAAAGTTTTGTTTATGTTTGTCTGGAGTGGAGAAGGATTAAAAAACTCAATGTTTACTAGAAATTATGATATTCCTAAACTAAAGACGAAGTTTCGTAAGTGTATGTCTAAAGTTGCCTAAGATATTGCTTGTTAAAAATGGTGCATAAACTGGAGATATTTCGTACACTTGGGACAATTAATCAAGATAAGAACAAAGATTCAAAAATTATACATATACTAGCAACTATAACACACAAAATTAATATTATTTACATTTGGCATTAAATAGCTATGTTCCAATTTTCAAATAATGGAACTAGCAGTTGTGCTAGGAAATCTTAGAACTAATAACAAGAGCATCATGTTTTCTTGAGAATTCAAAAATGTATTCATCTTTCACTAAAGCTGCAATCAGCAATTAAGTGTAAATTTGAAAGGATTTACTCATCTTTATCGTAACTATGCTAAAACAATGAACATAAGGAAATCTTAAATTATTTTTTCAAGAATAATAAACCATTTTGTACACTTGGGACATTCTATGTATGGAAAAGCATAAAACACCTAATTTAAAACTAAATGTATTATACTTTTGTAATTTATAAAATCTCTGACAATAATACAGATAGACTTACATAAACATGGAATAGTGCTTTTTAGTTCACTTTTTAAACATTAGGATGTATTAATCGTATCATGAGAAAATCGACAGAAACAAAGGCACAGATCATCCATGAAATAATTGCCTGACTGACTAATGAGCACCTTTGCTTAAAATTTGCTTCTTAATAGATAGCACTTACTGTACTATCCCTCTTTTCTCATTGATCTGACCCTTCTAAACCTCTTCCCTACAAATTGCTGTACAGCCTGGATTGTGTCCAACATGGGAGGAAACCCAGATTACAAGTTCTCTATCAAATATCACATGACCAAGACCAAAATTCACAATTTTTTCACAAACGCCTGTTTCTTTTGACTTCATGGTTCACCTTAAACTCTTTTGTCCCTTAATAAGATATTCAATCACCATCCATCAATAGATTTGAGTATAAGATATTTAACAAGACCTTGCAAGCAGTTCTAAAAGTACATGTAATTGCAAATCCACAATTATTCTCTGTATGCTTGGCAAAAGGTGTATTGACCAAATACATGTCAATGTTCACAATCAAAGGAATCTCTGAACTGATTCCGCTGAGCTTGATTCCTTTCCCTGGAAAAGTTCTGGTTGTTTGACAATCACAACAAGCATTGTCATGGACTTGAGGTATGTTTGTCAAATTGACCTTGGAATGCTAGGTTAAGACCGCTTTGGAATGTAAAAGTGGTAAAAATATATCTTGTATTTTGCTCTAAAACATAGATATTGTTTTATTTACTAGTAAGAACTGCACAATCATGTCAGACTATTCTAACAAGTATCCACAATTTACTAAAACAAAATATTGTTATTATTTTATGACTGAAAATTTCATTTTTGCAACCAAATAAATTCCACTTATTCTTGCAAAGGCATGTTTTTTCAATGTGAATAGGGTTTCGAAAACATCTACATATTTTTATTCTAAACAAAGATTGTGGTTATACAGAACCAAACTGTTATATAGCAGCTCTTAAATGTAGACATCTTCTTAAATAATGCTAATATCAATTGTTTTCACAGAAATATGCAATTTTGGGAGCTAAAAAAGAAAATACATTGACAAGTTGTTGTAATGATACCGAATTCTGACTTTTTGTCCCAAGTGTACAACAGTTAATAACCTTTATCAGTATCATATAAATGCAAGATATTTATGTATTCTGTTGACAAACTGATATAATTTGAGGAAGAGAATGTTGTTTTTCTGTAATTGACACATTCTTTAGTCAAATATCGTTAATTTAAGATACTTCTGATCTATTTTACCTCATACTTGAAATATCAGTACAAGATGTTTCAGCAATACAAATTATCAAGTTACCAGAAATGACAAATTTACTGTTTGATGTGTAATTTTGTTCATTTCTGTAAATTTGTTAAAAAATGTGTGCCTGAAGCTTATATATTTAGAAATTAGAAGCTGTCAATCAAATGTGACTGAATTTCGTACACTTGGGACAACACAAGATAGCATCATGGACAACAAGTACAGGCCACTATGGCATCAGGGTTCATTACAACTTTTTCTGGGTGACCATATTGTGATTTTAAAAGTGTAAAACTTAAAATAAATCAATCCTTGAAAAAAATATCTGAAATTTAAAGCAAAATGTACACTTGGGACAAATTCAGAGTCCATAAGGTATATAACTTATATTTATTGACTGTTACAGAGTATCACACCAAAACTTGGAAAACCTTGAAGAATAAACATGTGCCTGCTGAAATGGGCAATTTTTTCATGTAAATATTCAATCACATTGTATTACTGCATCTTTATTTGTAGACAATGACAAAATTTATGGTATGAAAATGACAAGCACCTCAATGCTTCAAATCTTTATAAGAAGAAAATGAAATGCCGACAAACTTTAAAATTCCATTTTTCTGAACCTTAATATATCTGCCTACTTGATAAACAATGATAATTTTGTGAAATTATTCACCTTAAAGTATAGTTTAGCGTTGAAGTTAAGGCTTAAGTTAAAATGTCACGCAAATACCGTACACTTGGGACATTTTTGGGTTGTTTTTTCGGAATATCTTTTTACCTAAATGAGATATCAGGATGAAACTTTGCATTCAAGTTTGCCTCATGGAAACACATCTTTTAGACCTAAAATCAATTCTATAAAGCCTCATGCTAAAGAAATATATGGATGTTTTACTTTTGCTTCATTATTTTTGAACATACCCTTATTCAATCAGCATTTTCTTTTTTCTTATATTTCCCCTCAACTCAAACTTCTTTTTCAAATGTACCTGAAGTCAATGTCTAGGAAACTTTTAATTGAGAAATTCTGATTAGTCACACTTTTGATTCTAGGAGTATACAAGCAGCACCATGAAGTTCTATGACCGGTTCTACCAGATAAGAGATTCCATGCTGCCACCTGATAGAATACGAGAAGAACAGATTAACATCTTCAGAGAACTAGTCAAGAAAAATGACTACTTGAGACAGGAAGTTCACAAAGTACAGAGAGTCCATTGGAATCTTCGGGAGAGGGGACATAGAGTATCAATGGCTCACACACACGTGGTAAGAGTTCATCTTGGTATCGATCTTTTCTTTAACGTCTCAGTCACATCATCTATGTATTTCATATTTTTGTGAGAATGCTTTATGAGTGTCCATAAATATGATCACCCAAGTTTGGCTTCTTGTTGTAATGTGTGTACTTGATTACATTTTGATGTTGTTTTATCTTCTCTCTATATCTTTCTCTCCATTGTACTTTGATTCTTTGCTGATTCTCAGAACTTTGCTTGAAATCCGTAACCCATTCCCACACACTAACGCTTTTTGACTCCATACAAAATGATGGCTTTGGATAAGATTGTGTGAAATGAAGCAATGTCTTCATTTTCCACAATTTTTTCTATAAAAAAATGTACAATTACATTCACTTTCAAATTGTCATCTGCAAAATCTTTGAATTTTGACAGGTCTAAAAGTTTATTGTAATGGGTTGAAGCTTTGTAGACATACTTATTTCTGTCCTATCTGCCAACTGTCTATCTTTCACTCTGTCTATCTGTTGTGTTTAGATCATTCAAGGGTTTCCAGAACTCTGTGTCTCCTACAGCCCTGACAAAGTACCCCTCGATGTACTCTGTGACCAGATCAGTCACAAGTACAATCTTAGAAATGGTGAGTGGACAGATACACAACTGTTCTTACTTACTGTATAAACAAGCTTGCATTTCAACGAGGTCTGATTTCATCATTGTTAATGTGTCATAAGTCATGTAGCTACAGCTTATTCAAGCTATCGCTACCACACTTTCTGCTAGAATCTTAGTCTATGAAGAGTAGTTATTTTCTTTGTGAAATTGATCCGTTGTAATTCAAACAATGTGTAGCCTGCCAGGCACCAGTTGAACTAATTGTTTTGTTTGGGGTTGGATGCTTGTTTAAGCCTTGTTCAATGAAAGTCAACTTTGGTCCCGTGTTGCATTGGGTCAATTCTGCTGTGTTTGTATCCTTTCATTAATTAGCTGTGGTCCACAGGTTGAGAGTTAAAACCTAGAACTTGTATGATATCTGCCAAGTTGTGTTATATAAATTGCATTTTACTAAGGATTTTATATTTTATGCTTACTTTTCATGCCCTCTCGATTTTGGAGTAACAATGTTTCTAAAGTATTTTTTCTTACTATTTTCAACATCTAAAAGGCATAAAATTATTCAAAAACATATTTTAAGCACACAATGTTTACAAGCTTCAGCTCCAGCATCTCCCTATATCTATGGGGTATGTCTATAAATAGTCAATGTTTTTTTTTTTTTTTTTTTTTTTTTTTGGTATTGAATTATGTAAAAAAAATTCTTGGTGTAAGACAACAATTTCTTTAAGATGTGACAGAACTTTGTTGATTTGTCTTGACTTGTTGACAGCAAAAAATATGATGGTCTTGTTTAAAAATAAGTTTATATGACAAAATGGATGTCCGTAGTCGAGGGGTAGAGCGTCGGCCTAGCGACTAAGAGGTTCCGAGTTCGATCCCCGGTAGCGGGGCTGTTCGAGGCTTCTCATTGGCCCACACATTCGGCGCGAGTACTGGTCAGTGTATTTCCAGGAAGCAGAATCGAGAGGGATTAAAATAAGTTAAAAACTTGCTTCCCAATCGATGTAAAATAAATACGTTCAAAGGAACGTCTGAAGAAAAAAAGAAAAGGATGTTGATGATTAAATGATTTGTGTACGATAAAGCACAGATAATATTGAGACAAAAGGATAAAAGTCTGAGAAATTCTGATTATCATCAAATTCTTGTTTTTTATCAATATGTCCAAAGCTAAAGCTATCTAGGACATCAAAACCAGCTCTTGTTTGAGAAAGGTATTTACTGTATACATTTTCTAAATAAAACTGTGATTTCAAATATTATATGTTGGTATATTTAATGCATTAAATTACACCACAGCCATTCTACTTACAGAGAGATTCATCAAGGACCTGCTTAGTTGGGCAGATGAACAATCTCAAGCAAGAAAGATGGCCAGAAAGGCAGATGGGCAATTGCAAGCCAGAAAAATAACCAGACGACCACCGTCTCGATCTACTACATATCTTTCCGAGCGTGTATTCTTTCCTGATGTAAATTCCATACTAGCAGCCATAGAGAAAGATCCCAAAACCTCGGAACAAGTGGAGTCAGATCAGCCAACATCAGAATCTTCACCTTCTGACCATGAGGTAGTGGACCAACCAACCCCATCTACTGATGGTATGAATGAGGTGACCCCAGTTCCATCCTGGTGTGATTTTGACCAAGATCAACCAGCAATTCTCTCCTTTCAAGATATGCTAGGGGACTCTTACCATGAGATATCCACTGTTGTCCAACCTACCAAACAAGCTGAAGAGATGGGAGGGGTAAATGGTCTGGATGAATTGATGCCTGCCCTTCAGGATATTCCAGAGTTGGAGCCAGCTACTATCCCTACACCACAGGCTTCAGTTTGTTCAGTAGAGATCTCTAGGTCCAAACCCACTACAAGTGTACCAAAACAAGTCCAGAAGAATCATCCAAAACCAGAAGAGGATTTGTCCATCAATATGTCTAATACAGAAGAGGCAGTAGATATCATTCCTGATTCTGAGGATGAAAATACAGAAATACAGAAAGTCCTGTCTAGATCAGCTCATCTAACGTCTCTAACAGAGTCCATGGAGGAAATCAGAGCTAAAATCTATTTTCAATTGAAGTCTTCAAATACCACCAGCTCAACACAAGCACAGACCATTTTGGACGAGATGAAACAGTCTGATCAGCAAGCTTCAATGATCCCTGGTGAGGATAGTCTTGTGTGTAACACACAAAGTCAAGCTACAGATGTTCTTCCTGAGCCAGAGATAAAAACATCTACTATGAAGATTATGGGGTCTCTAAAACCAGAGATTTTAAGAGAAGCTGTTCCACAAATACAGACATCCACTAAACAAGGCCAAATCATGAATTCTGGTAAGTCTGATCCCAATACCAATCAACTATCTTCAAGTTAAATACTTTTATCATGTCTAGACGTTTATATACTAACAGAAAAGGCTTTAGAATCTAGCTACATAATCAACCAACAATACAATGGAAAATAACAACGTTTTGGCAAAAAGCTGTCTTTCGTTATTCTAAGTAAATAAATCTGTGTTCTATGATTTAAGGGTCCCATGCTAGATGAAGAATATATACATGTACACGGACTATTGTAAGGATTAGTCAACCTGCATGGGTAAATCTATTCTGTGCAAGGAAATTTTGAATAAAATTCATAAAGTCATTCTAAATCAAGTCTCTACCTACATAACTTTACATACCCAAACTTTCTAATTTATAGTTTAATTTATGGGAAGATGGACCTTGAAAGAGCTATAAAATTATTTCTCTTTTTTTCCCAAATAGTGCAAAGCACCACACGAAAATACATACTCTGACTGACCATACGCTGTTCAGATACTTGAAATATCTAGCATGGTTCCTTTTATTTGAATAAATGTTGTGGATGAGCATGGTTAGGTGTGAAATATAAATGACTTCGATACTTACTTGTATGGAAAAGTATATAAAAATATGATACTTACAATTATCAATGTAATTCATTTCAGAGTAGAATACTTATTTTCCCTGTTATTTGTCATCCAACTTTCTATAGCAAAAAAAGTGCTTTAACAAATCGTAAAATAAAGCAACAGTCATTTCACACTTCAACTTGCAAGAAACGACTTGATGAATGTTGCATCTTTTTTTTTAATCTAAATGTCAAATAAACTAGGTTTCTAGCACTGTTAACCCATTTTCGTATAATAACGTTTTTGATGGGCCACGGAGTGACTTCAGTGTCGTGGAAAATGCTTTGATGAGCTGAGAAATCGCTTATGATAACCAATTTCTTCATTTCCCATAATGTTTTCTACCAAGAAAAACCAAAAAAAGTGTGGTCAGCAACTCTTTCTAATTTAGATAAGTATAAAACCTTGCAATCTTGAAATGGGTTAAAATCTCTATCTTTTTTCTTTCTATTACAGTATCTACACAGAAGCCCAAGATTGCACCAAGGCCACTTGTAGGCAGTGACAAGCCTCATGTGTACGAAAATAAGATTGAGCGAAGGCAGCATGGTGCTAGTAAGGTGACAGAAAACATGACACCTGGGGAGCTGCAGCAGTATGAGAAGAAGAGGGATGAAGTCCTACAAGCCATGGAGGTTAAGAAACAAAGGACAATGATGCTTCTTAATAAGCAGGTATGTGAAGTACATATATGTTGTAAAGAAGAGAACAATAGCCACATAATTTCTTTGGAAAATGATGATTACTTACATGACTGAAAGTGTCTCAGAATGAAATTCTAGAAACAAAGGTCAAATTGCCCTTCTTAATAAACAGGTAAATGAAGTATGCTGTAAAGAAGTGAACATAAGAAATAAAAATTAATGGTGAAAATGATGATTTATTGCAAAACTTATATTGGTGTAGAAGAAAAAACCTTGTAACCCTGATAGACAAAATAGGAGTCAATTTATTACCACAAATTTTGGGGAAATGTGATTACATAGTTGCATAGATTACAAAGTGTTAATTGTGTAGAATTTCAAAGGTGAATCTTAATTTGATAACGTAGTTGGTTAAGCACAGTTGGTTCATTTCTTGTTAAGCAAGAAGCTCAATTGGATAATGCATTATTTAAGAACTGAATAGAAATGGTTTAAAATTTATATTTTCATAATTCTTTAAGGACAAAATGATTTAAATACAATATTTGGTTTGACATAGAGCAGACTTTTGCTATAAAACAAGAAATGTGTTGATAAGGAAAATGGATCTACTCCATAATGTTTGTCACCAGGTCTATTAGTTTCATGTAATGTGGTCACTTTTTTTTGATGATTTTCTTGGAGATAACCATAGTACACTACAGTATTGTTCTTTTTAAAGAGCCCTTAATAGACAATGAATATATTAACCCAATCGGCCATTCCCATTCATTGCAATCTTTTGACGTCACTCTAGAGAAAGACAGGAGAAAACATTGAGACAAAAGAAGAAATGCTGGTAGACTGTTTTTTCTTCTTCTGCCTTGATATTTGATGGGCAATATTTTACACCAATTATGTTATCATCAACATCCATTTTGTTGTCTGTAGCCGTTTTCAAATTTGTACACCCCAAATTGTTTTCTGTCAAAGTTTGGGGATAAGTTTAAACAATTAAATCAATTAATTCAATGTTGTTGTTTTTCAGTATAACAAGGACTCCCAGCCAAGCTCTTCTCTCCATTACTACAAAGTTCAGAATAATCCAGAATTTAAGAGCTTCAACAAACCTGCTGCAGTTCCTACTAGACCAAACCAGAGCTGTAAACCCAGACCAGACATATTAGCTACTGTGTCCAACTCTAGCAGTGTGACCTCCAGAAAACGATCTGCTACATCTGTCAACACTGGTTTCACCGCTCCAAAGAGGGCTAGAAGTTCCAGACCTCGAATCATCCTGAGAATATTTCGGGATGAAGAGATTGATGATTGGAACGTCGAGCAAGGTAAGAAAGAGACTGAAATCTAAATAAATTCAATGCTAACTCCTGATAAAATTGGGCCAGTTTGGCCCTTTGTGAAGACTTGTCAGATTTCAAAGTGAAGTCAGATAACAATAACTACATAAAACATTTAGTGAAATGTATAAAATTCTGAATAGTTTGCCTCTTCTCGATGTTTAGCCTGGAGTTGCCACTAAGGCATATCAAATTAAAGGTTTTATTGGGAAATTGTTAAATAGAGTATGAATAGCTAATAGTTGATCTGAATTTTCTTCTTTTACCTAAATATTTTCTGTTCTTAAGCTTACCAATTTGATATTTATTTATAACTCTTTTCAACTTAAATTAGTATGTAATGCTGTCATTCGGGAAAATGTTAAATTAAAAAGTAAAAATTTGTGTTTATCATTCAAACATTTACATTTCCATCATATTTTTTTCTTGACTCTAGTGTATAATGATGCAGACATATATGTCTGCATAATTTTGAGCGGATAATCATACCATGCCAAAAACAAGCTAGGAATGAGGACATTGACACTGGGCGAATTATTATTCCTCCTTTACCATCAATGTTTATATTACATGATGCAAATACAGTGATAAGTTATGTTAAAGGTTTTGTCAATTGGAAAATATTTCTTTTTCTTTTTCAGTGATTGACAGATACTAAAGCCAGAAAGAACAGAGAGTTTCGCATTAGATAAGCCTTGCCTTTTGAATCTAAATCATTGTAAAGATTTATTTTTTGAATTGTTATCTATATAATCAAATTTCGATTTGTTTTATGTGGAAATCGTTTTCTAATTTTATCACCAAATTCTTTTTAACATTTTCTGTTTCAAATTCTTGTTGGAGTAGATTGTGATGATCAGTCTAAGCCACAAATAGACTTTGGTGTATGTCTATCATTTTAACCATTACCAGACGGCTACAAATTAGACTGAATAGTTCAAAGCTTGTGGCTCAGATTGGAAGCAGGGTTAGTACTGGTGCGAGAAATGCCAGAGACATGTGGTTAGGTGAAACAGTTACTGTAAAAATACTTTCTATCCCTTTAAGTCAGATTTTGGGTCAAACTTTCGTGGCCTCTATATTTTTCTCCCTGGACAATCAACTTACACAGGTTTGTATTCCCCATAAGAAAAATAAATCTAAAGAAACTATTTTCAAAGTGGCTTAATCAGAAATGCAAAGGACTATTACCATCCTGTGATGATAGGCTACCAGCAGGCATTACTGCGGATGGAAGATCATAATGGTTACTAGCAAGTTACATGAAACCAAATACTTTTATTTACAGATATTGATGCTCTATCCTTTCTAAAGATATAGAAAGATATTGATGCTCTGTCTGTGATGGTTTTATATTTAACGATATTTGAAATGTGATATAAAAGCTCTGTATTTCGAGCTTGATACTATATCTTTATTGAACCAAGATATTGATGCTCTATATATATTTGAACAAAGATATTGATGCTCTATCTTTATTGAACAAAGATATTGATGCTCTATCTAAATTGAACCAAGATATAGATGTTCTAAGTTGGACCAAGATATTGATGCTCTATCTTTATTGTGTCAAGGTATTGAAGCTCTATCTTTATTAAACAAATGTTACTGATGTTCTGTCTTTATTTGACAAAGATATCGATGCTCTATCTTTACTGAACAAAAAGATATGAATGCTCTATCATTTTTTAACTAAAGATATCGGTGCTCTATCGTTAGGTACTGTACAAAATATATGCATGTTTTCTCTTTATTGAACCAAAATGCTGATGCTCTATCTGTATTAAACCAAAATGCTGATGCTCTTACTTTACTGGATTAATGTATTGATGCTGACTCTTCATTGAATAAGAGGTTGATTATCTATCCTTATTGAATAAGATCTTTACTAAACCAATAGATTAAAGGGACATTTCATTCCGATTTCATTTTTTTAAAGTATGTCTTGATGCCAAGATTGGGTATTCTAATGAGTATAAATACTATTAGTTTTTTAAAGTTGTTGCCAGTAAGCGAGATACACGCATTTAAAGTTGACACATAATCGATAAATTGCATATAAATCCGAACTGTTGTCCACAACAATTTGTTCAATTTTAACACAAAAATATAAATTTCTCGTAAACGGTGCAATATTTTGGCTTGAAATTTTCAGAATTGTCATAAGGAAATATGCTCTTTCAGATAAAAATAAAAGGAATATTTATGACAAAAAATTCTGAAATGTCACTTTAATGTTCTATCGTTATTGAATAAGATATTTTGTTCTATCTTTAATATGACTGATCCCCTTTTTCATACCTGTGATATATTCGGATTGTGATATTGATGCTTTACATATTTTGCTAAAATATTTCATTTTAAAGATTTTTATGCTTTATTCTTTAATACTGATTTTACTGGTGCTATGAAATCATGTGTTCAGATCACTTTTGATTAAATCTAGTTTTGACTACACGTTTTGACTTATGTTATTGATTTTAATCCCAAAAGAAATATATGCAACTTGACCTGGATCCATGTTAGTCTCAGATATTATGAGATTTATCCCCCAGATTCCAGCTTTTCGTCACTTTTCTTCGAAAACCTCATAACTGCAGCTTTCTAAAAGGTGCATTACAAGATATTCGAAGAAAAGTGACGTTATTCGTGTTTAAAGAGTATTTGATTTAAGTATAGTCTACCTAAATTATAGAAAAAAGGCCCTAGAAAACACTTTTGTAGGAACTTTTTGTTAATGCTCGACATCCATGCCTAAATGGAACTTTGATATATAAGGAAGATAACTAGGGGGGATGTCACCCTATAGAGGTCATTTTAAGGTCACCACGAGGTCAAAGGTCAACTAGGTGCAAAAATCAATGGTAAAACATGAAAATCCGCTATAACTCACTTAGTTCTGGGTGTAGACTAACAATATTGGTATCAAAATGAGGCTGAGACATTTATCTTCATTTTGCAGTATAGATATGCAAATCAGCTAATTTGCATATGCATAATTTTGAAGAAATAATTGGAAATTTTGATGAATTTTTGGGTCATTTTTTCAGAATATAGTTAGAAAATGAGCTGTAGCTCGCATAGTTGGTGCTGTACATTCACGTATTGGTACCAAAATAAAGCCTAGACATGTATCCTCAAGTTGCGGTATGAAAATTAGCTGAATTGCATATGTACAATTTTTAATTAATTTTCTAATTAATTAATATAGCCCACCTAAATCTGACCCAAAATATGACTTGTGTAGTGAACCTTTTATTAATGCTCCACTTATATGTTTAATATGCTATTTAGGGTATAAGCAATCAACCTAGGGTGGATGCATCATTTTTAAAGACATTTTAAGGTCGTAACGAGGTCAAAGGTCATAACGAGGTCAAAGGTCAAATGAGTGCAATTTCAGGTATATGCCTTTTACAAAGCTACTTTTATTGCATTTCGAATATAATGTTTAAGCTCAAACCACTTGTAGTTGTATTATAAATGTCTGAGTTTGAAATAATGCTGATTGAGACTAATTTCTGTACTTTTTGTGGTGTTTGTGTTAATAATAAACACAAAATTCGCCCTGTTTTAGTGCATTTTTTGTAGAACTATATTTTTGAAATGTAAAGAAAAGTCATTGAACCGCTCAAAATGATGTTTTATGTTGAAACAATCAACCAAAATTACAGCAAATATAAAATGCAGATTTAGCACATCACATATAATTTAGTAATTTTATAGTGTCTTAACAAATTTATATAAACATTTGTGTTACTTCATTTGTGTACAACGAGTAACTTGTAATTGAGAGTACTCGCGAAAAAATGAAGATATCGCCAAAACACAGATGTACAAAATGATTCAGCAACAATCCTGTGTTTCTTGTTTTCTATAATTATATCCAAACATAATCTGGTGTGACATTCAATCCATGAAATGTCACACAATGTTATGTTTTGCGACAATTATATAAGGCAGCGGAACATGTGTCTTTGTGTGTCTAAGATCTTAAATTGTGATAAAATCTGTACAAATAAAACGTTTAGATTTTTCTTTTCCTTGCAGATCTAGTTTAATGTCATTACAACTAATATTGAAAGTTCAAGCGTATAATTGTTGTTAGAACTTGCTACTGATGTCATTGCATGTCTTTCGACGTATAGGCACATGCTCACTTATTTTCGGGGTAATTTCCTGTAAGAAATAACTGTTCGTAATTAGAATATGGCCTTTAATATTTCTTTGTTCAACATTTCAGCTTTGTCTGACCTGTAATGGCTTCGATTACGACGGATATAAAACCCCATATCACATCATTTTGTAAATACTATCACATCAATGAACATATTTTACATACTTTTATGCCGCTGCATGATTATCGATTTATGTCATTTACTTTATGAATCTTGTTTTCTGTTATAACAAGTCTGTAAACGGTTAGACCATATGCTAAAAGCCAACTTCTGTGGATCATTAGGGATTTATGCTTGGGAATACTAATGGCCTTTTAAATGAACTGGTATTTTACCAATTCGCAAACAACGTCATAGTTTTAACATCGCTGGAAAAATGCTTTAGAAATCGGAACAAAAGAAGAAAATGCTGATGTCAAAAATGTCTTCTTTTGCCTCAATATTTTCTCTATATGTATTTTGTACATGAATTCTATCTTTGTAAATACCAACTGTGTCGTTTTTAGCAGCTTTCAAATTGGCCCACCTTTCAATTCCTCCGTTTGGCAAAGGGTAAAACCATATCGTCTGATCAAAGTCCTGTACACTGACCTTTAATCGAACGGAATGTGTACAGTATGTGGCTTCATAAGCACATTCAAACATAAAAACTTGTCCTGAACGGTATCATTTGCAACGAGATGAGCTATACTTTGTTTTGCATCCACATGACATGAGCTGTGTACAAGTTGAAGGAACGGCTGCCAATCTTGTCCATACAGGCTTCAAACCATCGTCTTTCCAACCTCCACACCTTTCAGAATCTTCTGCAGTAAAACTTGGGTTATCTGCTGATATTCCTATCGCTGCCTGTTCGTTACACCTCACTATGTGTAATTGTAAAGTATCTGTCGTCGGAGGTAGTAGTTCAAGTGCTTTCTTGGCTTTCATAAAGAGTCGATATCTGCAGACAAGAACATGAAGTATGCAAAGATACAGTTCTATATTCTCAGGATTCCCATCACGGCCTGCAGCTTCTAAGAGTTCTGGACATTCAGCATACATTTTACAACAGGACTTTCTAACTTATTCCACTCAAAGACGACGTTGTATTACAACCTGTCAGCGAAAGGAACCCAACCAGGTTGTGGATGATGTCAGTTCCTAGTTTGCTAGCAAAACTGTGTACAGGGAATTAATTCCTTGACTTCTAAAGACGTTCCTGACACCATTCTTGTTTCAACATCCAGTGAACCAACATGGTATATAAAGAGCAATAGTACATCCGTGTCTTTACATGTCACAATAATCCTACCATACCCTGAATTGATCGCACACTTTGCGTATATAACGGTACGAGTGTCTACATCCTCATGGTCCACACACAAGTGTTTGGTGTCAAAATTGTTAGCATTGCATTTTCAGGGTCCTGAAATCCACAAACAGCTACCAAATTAGAGTCATCAAGAAAACATGCAAATCTCGATAAAATTTCATGCCAAGTTTGCCTTGTTCTCATCTAGGGCCATGAACTGTTCCCAGGATTATGATAGTTGGACATCAGGACTGTCAATAGCATTGCGTATAGGACGCCGATTCCCTGTTTTTTGGATCTTGTGGAAGCCTCTATAGATTTGTTCCTAAAGTAATGACAGAAAACAACATCTCATGAATCGGTTGCAAGAAACCAAACTGCACAATACTTTGGTATGTTACATGTGGTAACTGCAATACCAGGCAAATTTATATTTTTGCACCGAATTGATCTTTGACCTCGCGGTGACTGTTATACATTGTAATTCAATCTGATTTTGGAGAAATACATGTACAACATAATGCTTAATTCTGTTTTTGACAGGATGTATTACATGTACAACGTCATTAAATTCTTCCTTGAAGCTTCAAAGCACTGTGGGTACCACATATTCACAAAATTGGTGCTAACAGTCAATTATTAAAAATTATGAATAAAGTCGTGTATATGCAATATTACGCTTATTAGCAAAACTAAACTTGGGGATAGATGTCTAGGCTTTACTTTGGTACCCATTTGGTAAATGTACACCACCAACCCATTGAGCTTAAGCTTATGTTCCAACGATATTCAAAACTCTGTACAGATAGTCGGTGTTCTGAAACATGAACTGCCACCTGTTTCCGTGTCATCGGCAGATTCGACTAGAAGAATGTGCAGCACTCCTAAATCCCAAATAATGCATGTTTTGACAGCCGATCTGCAAAAAGCCAAAAACTAACAATTTTGACAAAAACGACTTGTGTGTTGACCATGAGGAGGCAGACACCCGTATCGTTATACACGCGTAGAGTGCGAACATGGTATGGTAGGATTTTTGTGATATTTAAAGACACAGATGTACTATTGCTCTTTATATACCATGTTGTTTCACTGGATGTTGAAACATGGATGGTGTCAGGAACGTCTTATTCTTGGAAATACTCGTATGTACACAGTTTTGTTAGGAAACTTGGAAATGCCATCATTCACAACCTGCATGGGTTCCATTAGCTGACAGGTTGTGATACAACGTCGTCATTGGGTGGAATAAGTTAAGAAATCCTGCTGGAAAGTGTATGGTGAATGTCTGGATCTGTTAAAAGCTGTCGGTCGGGAAACCTGGGAATATAGAACAGTTTCTTTGCAGACTTTGTGAGTGTTCCGAGGAAGCTCATGATTCAGACATTGCTGTCTGCAGGTATCAACTCTTTATGAAAGCCAAGAAAGCACTTGATCTACGAGCTCCGACTACACATAGCGAGATGTAAGAAACATGCGATGATATAGATATCAGCAGATAACCCAACTTTCACTGCAGAGGATACTGAAGGGTGTGTCACTGTGGAGGATGGAAAGACGATGGCGAATGTTTGAAGCCTGTATGGATGAGATTGGCCGCTGCCCCCCCCACCCCGCCCTCCACACACACACACACACACACACACACACACACACACACACACACACACTTGTACACAGCTCATATCACGCGGATGCAAAACAAAGTGCAGCTGATATGGTTGCAAATGCTACCATTCAGGACAAGTTTGCATGTTTGAATTTAAAGGTCATTGTACTGGACATTGACCAAGATGAAAATTATGGTTTAATCCTTTGCCAAACAGAGAGATTGAAAGGTTGGCCGATTTGAAAGCTGCTACAGACAAAACAGTTGGTGTTAACAAAGATAAGAATTGTGTATGATATAGTAGAAAAATATTGAGGCAAAAGAGGAAAATGCTGACATAAGCATTTTCTTTTTTTGTTTCGATGATTTCTAAAATCATTTTACCAGCAATGTCAAAATCATTTCTAGTTTTCGAATGGGTTAAATACCAGTCTAGTTAAGCCAATAATTGCATCAGCTGCAGGTTTTTATGACCGTTGTATGCTTGAACTTTGAATTATAGTTGAAATGACATTGAACTAGATCTGTAAGGAAATGGAAAATCTAAACATCTGATTTGTCCAGATTTTATCACAGTTTAAGATCTTAGACACACAAAGACACATGTTCGGCTGCCTTATATAATCGTTGCAAAATGTAATATTATGTGACATTTCATGGATTGAATGTCACACCAGGTTATGTTTAGATATAATTATAGTACAAACAAGGAACACATGATTGTTGCTGAATCGTTTTGTACATCCGTGTTTTGGTGATGTCTTCATTTTTCACGAGTACTCTGAATTAAAAATTACATTGTACTCGTTGCATACACATAGAGTAGCACAAATGTTTATATTTCTTAACACACTATAAAATTACTAAATAATATGTGATGTGCTAAATCTGCATTTTATATTTGCTGTAATTTTGGTTGATAATTTCAACATTAAACATCATTTTGAGCGGTTCAATGACTTCTTTACATTTCAAAAATATAGTTCTACAAAAATGCACTAAAACAGGGCGAATTTTGTGTTTATCATTAACACAAACACCACAAAAAGTACAGAAATTAGTCTCAATCAGCATTATTTCAAACTCAGACATTTATAATACAACTACAAGTGGTTTGAGCTTAAACATTGTATTCGAAATGCAATAAAAGTAGCTTTGTAAAAGGCATATACCTGAAATTGCACTCATTTGACCTTTGACCTCGTTATGACCTTTGACCTCGTTACAACCTTTAAAGGCCTTTCAAAGTGAAACATCCACCCTAGGTTGATTGTTTATACCCTAAATAGCATATTAAACATATAAGTGGAGCATTAATAAAAGGTTCACTACACAAGTCATATTTTGGGTCAGATTTAGGTGGGCTATATTAATTAATTAGAAAATTAATTAAAAATTGTACATATGCAATTCAGCTAATTTTCATACCGCAACTTGAGGATACATGTCTAGGCTTTATTTTGGTACCAATACGTGAATGTACAGCACCAACTATGCGAGCTACAGCTCATTTTCTAACTATATTCTGAAAAAATGACCCAAAAATTCATTAAAATTTCCAATTGATTCTTCAGAATTATGCATATGCAAATTAGCTGATTTGCATATCTATACTGCAAAATGAAGATAAATGTCTCAGCTTCATTTTTATACCAATATTGTTAGTCTACACCCAGAACTAAGTGAGTTATAGCGGATTTTCATGCTTTACCATTGATTTTTGCACCTAGTTGACCTTTGACCTCGTGGTGACCTTAAAATGACCTCTATAGGGTGACATCCCCCCTAGTGATCTTCCTTACACATCAAAGTTTCATTTAGGGATGGATGTCGAGCATTAACAAAAAGTTCCTACACAAGTCACATTTTGGGTGAGATTTAGGTAGACTAGTATCTGATGGCTCGAACTGGATATTTCATCAAAACTTACCAGACCAATTATTGCTGCAGATACAAATTGAAAATTGTTATTGGCGTTGGCGACGATTAGGCCATTAAGCCATGAAAAGTTCAAGCAAATACCGAAAATGTCGTGTTTATGTCCCTGAACAAATAGTAACTAACAGACCTTGGCTAAAACGGGGAAATGTCGAGGCAAAACAAGAAAATCTTAATAACAAATATGATCTCAGCTAATTGTTCACAAATAATATTTGTGTGAACATCCTTATTGTCTGCACAGAATCTTACAAATTGGAAAAGTCTTAATTTTGTCATCTAGGAAAGGGTTAGAATTTACGGATAATCCACAACACATGTGAATATGAAAACATTGAGAGAAAAGAAAAAATCGTAGCATTTCTTTGAGTCGAACAACCCTTGTCATATTGTTCATATCATATTCCTGCTGTGACCAAAGCCTTATCAGGCAGTATAGACCGAGACCAGACAGTATACCCTTCACACTTCCCAAAAGATCCCTTTTAACGTGTCAGATTACATAATTTGCATTACGAGACACTTGCATTGTGTCATCTGCTACTGTTCTCCATTTGGACCAGTCTAAATCAAAATTCCAGTAAATGTCCATGCTGCTTACCCCCCCCCCGAGACTTCCACATCTTTACACTTTGATTTGCCCCTTTCCAAACAAGACCTATTTTGATGTGCCTATCGAAGAAAGCTTTGACAAACATTGAGGCAGAATTAGAAATTTCTCATAATCACGCAGCATTTTCTTCCTTTGCTTCATTATCATGAACTTTCATTTTGTCATGTGCACCAACTTTCAATTAAGAATTTTTTTTAACAGAAATGCAAATCAAGGCACGTATGTTTTCCTTGATTAACTGATCGAATAGAATATGAAAATGATTTTTCAGTTCCGCAGCTCATGCGCCTAACCATATGTTCTTGGTATGATTGGCGTCAATACAAACACAACATCCAATCCGTGCAATCACTTGCTCATCCGACTTTGATGATTATTAACAATTCAATGACAATGGCTTGTCAAATGTAGGACACAAGTTGGCCGAGTTGGGGTGCGAACCCTTGACTTGGTAGAGTCCGATTTTACTAGCTGAGATAATCCCTCTTGGGTTTTTTTCTCGATTGAACAACTCAAACCCCTTTCCAAAACAAGTGAGGTCCATAAGTAGCAGAGACAGCCAGGTATAAGACAGAAAATACTGATAACCTGAACCAGCATTTTCTCATTTTCCTTGAATGTCTAAATGTAATTTACACATGTGTTCTCGGCTTTGCGTTACGTTTGTTTTGTTGTCAGCAACATCTGAATTGATATTTAAAAGAGAAATTTAATTACGGTTTAGTCACCCTGCTGCTTAGGAAAGTGTTAAAATTCCATGTTGTTACCGTCCCAATTTTACCAAGTGTTTAACACACTCTCGGACAACCAATTTTGATATATATGGAAAGCCGATATTGAATTAAAAACATCATCATCACCACCAACAACACCAACACAAATCATAGTATAAACGCATTGATAGAAAAGTAGAAAATGATGGTTATGGTATAGATACCCTTGAGAGAAAATGATAAAATACTGGTTATTACAATGTAGCATTTCTTCCTTTCAATTAATAGATGCCTTCGTAACGGTTGCGCCCAAGTAGAGGTCATCATGGATTCTGGATCCATTTTTCATTCACACGCTTAACAATACACTTGCTTGGGTTGAACTACATGTCCTATAGTAGTTTCCAGTCATGGAATCGGTCTAGACCCATTTGTCATATTTGGGCATCTTGGAGATTGGAAACTGCCTAGTAGATGGCCGTATAATCAGCGAACAGTCTAACTTTTGATCTGGTCTTAACCCTTTCCCAAACAAGACCTGCTTTTGACGACCTTAGAAGAAAAGGCTTGGGAAAACATTGAGCCAAAAGAAGAAAATGCTGGTGACCAGTATTTTCTCCTTTTGTCTCAATATTTTCCTAACTGTATTACACTCAAATCATGGTAATGGGTTAACAAAGGAGAAATAATATTGGGCCCAAGATGGAACCCTGAGGGACCCCAAAGGTTACATGAACATGCACGATTTTTCTTGTACATCGAGTAGTCAAGCAAAACAAAGTTAGCTTGACTTTTAAAATGATCTGGTCTTAACCAGTAGATCGTTAATGTAAACGAGAAATGATATCGGGTCCAAGACGGAACCCTGAGGGTCCCCAAAGGTCACATGCACTGTGCACGATTTCTTTTTTCTTTTATATCGAGAAGTCAAGCAAAACTAAGTTAGTGTGACTTTCAAAATGATCTGGTCTCATTCAGTAGGTCGTTAGTGTATATGAGAAATAGTATCGGGCCCAAGACGGAACCCTGAGGGACACCAAAGGTTGCATGCACTATGTCCGATTTTTCGTTGTCGAAAACAACATTTTTTGGTTCGACCGGATAGGAATGCCTGTATCCACTTCCAACTGGGTCCTGTAATACCATACTTGCGGAGTTTAAAGCAGGAGTTTTTGGTGATTGAAATCGTCAAATGTGTTAGAGGAGTCAAGCAAAACAAGCTTAGTTTGGCTTTTAAAATGGTCCCCAAAAATCAAAAAGTCATTACCTTTCTTTTATTTTAACTTTGAAATAGAGTAGAATCAGTCACAAATAAATAGGCTAAATACTTTTCAATTCTACTATTGATATCATAATTTGTATTATTCATAGATCTAATATGCAGAACGAAAATCAATTTGATAGCGAAAATTATTTTGGCGAAACTGAGTAGTATATCCATCTTTTAAGATGGGTCAAAAATTGCCAAAATTATTCAAAGTCATTGCTTTTCTACTCTTATTTGAGAATGTGATTTGATTAGTCACAAATTAATTAATTAAAACTTTTCAATTCAAGTACTAAATTGTCCAATCACAGATCACCTTGATCTTGTTTATTTGACTGGATCTTCCCTATGTAAGTTAACGTCACAGATTGCGCGGCAAACACATTTGAAATCTCCCCCTAACCCTATCCATCGAAACGAAAACAATTGGGACGAAAGAGACAGCTAAGGCTGGTTCCCAGCTTTCACATTTCCGAACGCTTGATTTGTCCTTTTCATAACAATGAGCACTCTACTGACACTGATCACTTCCGGCTATTCATCAGCTACCTAGCGACAATCTGCCTAGCAACTGCCTTCATTATTGATAACAGTCGCATTTCATATCGCTCTCGCAAATTTTATTCATTTACTGAATATCTTGCTACCTACAACGATTCGATCAATTCAAGGTATGTGTAAAGCAACGTTCTATGTAAGTGCTAAGTTTAATCAGTGTTATGTTTTGGAAAAAATCATAATATTTGAAGTTCAACGGGCGGGAAATATTTGACGTTTGAATTGTCATGCGTTTTCGCGTTCCCTCTAAAAATCTTTCTTCATTTTTTGCTATGATTCTAATTTGTAATGGCAGCAGTCTCTTGTTTACCGGGTGTAAATTGAAATTCTACCCTTACTGGCTGGCGACCAATTCTCGCCGCGTACCAGTTCTCGCCAACTGACCAATTTCATGGTAAAGACTGAAAAGAACCTTTCCAACATACAAGTTATGTTGACATCAAAATGAAATAAATTATATCAAATAAAATCATGTCTTTAGTCTTTACTGCAATATGGTAGATCTATCGTTGGCGCGAACTGGTACACGGCGAGAATTGGTCGCCAGCCAGTATAATTTACTAATTTAGACAGAGCTTTGGGACCCTTCCTAAATAAAATAAAGACTATACTTGTGCTCACGTCAGGCTCGCGGGCACAAAAACGATTTTTTTTTTTATTTTTTTATTTTAATTTTTTTTTTTTTTTTTTTTTGTATTTTGGGGTAAACATACTAAATTTGTTAAATTCAATCCAAACCCTATGGTAGGCATACTCATATTCTAATGAGTACCCACAACATAGCGTTTGAAGAACATCGAAATATTTTTTTTACATTTTGAAATGCCAATACCCCACTCTTAATTGTAGTTCTGTAAAATATATATTATCTATTCTGTCATTTTTTCAGAATCATCATGAATTCAACAGAAGAAGTCTCAAAGGCTACAAGAGTGGCTCATCAGTACAACATGCATATTTACAAGTACTTGATCTACGCACTTGTCAACAGCTCCTCATTAATTTCAAAGTTCAGGGTTGAGCTGGATGTGAGTATTTTGTTATTTTACTCACAAACAAGTTCTAATTCTAA
Organism: Fragum sueziense; assembly: GCA_963680895.1. Taxonomy (NCBI): domain Eukaryota; kingdom Metazoa; phylum Mollusca; class Bivalvia; order Cardiida; family Cardiidae; genus Fragum; species Fragum sueziense. The sequence continues at coordinate 49,048,519 of OY804601.1, forward strand.
CACCCCTCCTTTTGTCAGAATACTTTATGTCCTAAATTATCCACAAAACAAATCCAACCCTCATAAACATTCATTTTATCATCTGCAACAGTTTTCAAATTGGAACATTTCAAAATTTATTGTTTCAAGAAAGTGGTAAAATGTAAACATGGGGCACCATGGTCTAATGCTAGGACATAGGCGTGTGGATCAAAGGTCCTAGCTTTGGATCCTTTCTGTTTGGTCGGAAAAGATGCCGTGTACAACACAATTTTGCATATAATCTAGCATTAGTCCTTTGAACCTTTTCCAAACAAGACTTTGTTTTAACTTCTCTTCTATGATGAGCTTAGGAAAACATTGAGACAAAAGAAGAAAATACTTATTATAAGCATTTTAACATTTTGTCTCAATGTTTTTTGTTGTTGTTTTTTCTGCTTTATTATATACAAATTCCATGTTTCTCAGCATCCATGTTCGTCTGCAGCAGCTTTTTTTTTTTTTTCAACACTTAACAGTCCATGTTTTTGTCGTTTTGGAAAAGTTTAAACTATAATGCTTATTCAATCAGCATTTTCTTTTTTCTTATATTTCCCCTTAACTAACTCAAACTTCTTTTTCAAATGTACCTGAAGTCAATGTCTAGGAAACTTTTAATTGAGAAATTCTGATTAGTCACACTTTTGATTCTAGGAGTATACAAGCAGCACCATGAAGTTCTATGACCGGTTCTACCAGATAAGAGATTCCATGCTGCCACCTGATAGAATACGAGAAGAACAGATTAACATCTTCAGAGAACTAGTCAAGAAAAATGACTACTTGAGACAGGAAGTTCACAAAGTACAGCGAGTCCATTGGAATCTTCGGGAGAGGGGACATAGAGTATCAATGGCTCACACACACGTGGTAAGAGTTCATCTTGGTATAGATCTTTTCTTTAACGTCTCAGTCACATCATCTATGTATTTCATATTTTTGTGAGAATGCTTTATGAGTGTCCATAAATATGATCATCCAAGTTTGGCTTCTTGTTGTAATGTGTGTACTTGATTACATTTTGATGTTGTTTTATCTTCTCTCTATATCTTTCTCTCCATTGTACTTTGATTCTTTGCTGATTCTCAGAACTTTGCTTGAAATCCGTAACCCATTCCCACACACTAACGCTTTTTGACTCCATACAAAATGATGGCTTTGGATAACATTGTGTGAAATGAAGCAATTTCTTCATTTTCCACAATGTTTTCAATCAAAAAATGTACAATTACATTCACTTTCAAATTGTCATCTGCAAAATCTTTGAATTTTGACAGGTCTAAAAGTTTATGGTAATGGGTTAAAGCTTTGTAGACATACTTATTTCTGTCCTATCTGCCAACTGTCTATCTTTCACTCTGTCTATCTGTTGTGTTTAGATCATTCAAGGGTTTCCAGAACTCTGTGTCTCCTACAGCCCTGACAAAGTACCCCTCGATGTACTCTGTGACCAGATCAGTCACAAGTACAATCTTAGAAATGGTGAGTGGACAGATACACAACTGTTCTTACTTACTGTATAAACAAGCTTGCATTTTGAACAACGAGGTCTGATTTCATCATTGTTAATGTGTCATAAGTCATGTAGCTACAGCTTATTCAAGCTATCGCTACCACACTTTCTGCTAGAATCTTAGTCTATGAAGAGTAGTTATTTTCTTTGTGAAATTGATCCGTTGTAATTCAAACAATGTGTAGCCTGCCAGGCACCAGTTGAACTAATTGTTATGTTTGGGGTTGGATGCTTGTTTAAGCCTTGTTCAATGAAAGTCAACTTTGGTCCCGTGTTGCATTGGGTCAATTCTGCTGTGTTTGTATCCTTTCATTAATTAGCTGTGGTCCACAGGTTGAGAGTTAAAACCTAGAACTTGTATGATATCTGCCAAGTTGTGTTATATAAATTGCATTTTACTAAGGATTTTATATTTTATGCTTACTTTTCATGCCCTCTCGAATTTGGAGTAACAATGTTTCTAAAGTATTTTTTCTTACTATTGTCAACATCTAAAAGGCATAAAATTATTCAAAAACATATTTTAAGCACACAATGTTTACAAGCTTCAGCTCCAGCATCTCCCTATATCTATGGGGTATGTCTATAAATAGTCAAATGTATTTTTTTTTCTTTTTTTTTCTTTTTTTTTTTTTTTTGGGTATTGAATTATGTAAAAAATTCTTGGTGTAAGACAACAATTTCTTTAAGAAGTGACAGAACTTTGTTGATTTGTCCTGACTTGTTGACAGCAAAAAATATGATGGTCTTGTTTAAAAATAAGTTTATATCAGTGATTTTGTTACAAATTTATGCGGACGAGTCCTGGGACCCACTGGTTCCCAAAACAATGAGTCCCAACATTGAAATAACTAAGTCTTTGTAAGACAATGTCAATTACACATTGAAAATGTTAGCATCCTGGGACTCACTAAATAATTAATCAATGAGTCCTGAGAAAAAAGTATGAGTCAGGGACTCGGGACTCGCAGGTAACAAAATCCCTGTTATATGACAAAATGGATGTTGATGATTAAATGATTTGTGTACGATAAAGCACAGGTAATATTGAGACAAAAGGATAAAAGTCTGAGAAATTCTGATTATCATCAAATTCTTGTTTTTTATCAATATGTCCAAAGCTAAAGCTATCTAGGACATCAAAACCAGCTCTTGTTTGAGAAAGGTATTTACTGTATACATTTTCTAAATAAAACTGTGGTTTCAAATATTATATGTTGGTATATTTAATGCATTAAATTACACCACAGCCATTCTACTTACAGAGAGATTCATCAAGGACCTGCTTAGTTGGGCAGATGAACAATCTCAAGCAAGAAAGATGGCCAGAAAGGCAGATGGGCAATTGCAAGCCAGAAAAATAACCAGACGACCACCGTCTCGATCTACTACATATCTTTCCGAGCGTGTATTCTTTCCTGATGTAAATTCCATACTAGCAGCAATAGAGAAAGATCCCAAAACCTCGGAACAAGTGGAGTCAGATCAGCCAACATCAGAATCTTCACCTTCTGACCATGAGGTAGTGGACCAACCAACCCCATCTACTGATGGTATGAATGAGGTGACCCCAGTTCCATCCTGGTGTGATTTTGACCAAGATCAACCAGCAATTCTCTCCTTTCAAGATATGCTAGGGGACTCTTACCATGAGATATCCACTGTTGTCCAACCTACCAAACAAGCTGAAGAGATGGGAGGGGTAAATGGTCTGGATGAATTGATGCCTGCCCTTCAGGATATTCCAGAGTTGGAGCCAGCTACTATCCCTACACCACAGGCTTCAGTTTGTTCAGTAGAGATCTCTAGGTCCCAACCCACTACAAGTGTACCAAAACAAGTCCAGAAGAATCATCCAAAACCAGAAGAGGATTTGTCCATCAATATGTCTAATACAGAAGAGGCAGTAGATATCATTCCTGATTCTGAGGATGAAAATACAGAAATACAGAAGGTCCTGTCTAGATCAGCTCATCTAACGTCTCTAACAGAGTCCATGGAGGAAATCAGAGCTAAAATCTATTTTCAATTGAAGTCTTCAAATACCACCAGCTCAACACAAGCACAGTCCATTTTGGACGAGATGAAACAGTCTGATCAGCAAGCTTCAATGATCCCTGGTGAGGATAGTCTTGTGTGTAACACACAAAGTCAAGCTACAGATGTTCTTCCTGAGCCAGAGATAAAAACATCTACTATGAAGATGATGGGGTCTCTAAACCCAGAGATTTTCAGAGAAGCTGTTCCACAAATACAGACATCCACTAAACAAGGCCAAATCATGAATTCTGGTAAGTCTGATCCCAATACCAATCAACTATCTTCAAGTTAAATACTTTTATCATGTCTAGACGTTTATATACTAACAGAAAAGGCTTTAGAATCTAGCTACATAATCAACCAACAATACAATGGAAAATAACAACATTTTGGCAAAAAGCTGTCTTTCATTATTCTAAGTAAATAAATCTGTGTTCTATGATTTAAGGGTCCCATGCTAGATGAAAAATATATACATGTACACAGACTATTGTAAGGATTAGTCAACCTGCATGGGTAAATCTATTCTGTGCAAGGAAATTTTGAATAATATTCACAAACTTTACCTACCCAAACTTTCTAATTTATAGTTTAATTTATGGGAAGATGGACCTTGAAAGAGCTATAAAATTCTTTCTCTTTTTTTCCCAAATAGTGCAAAGCACCACACGAAAATACATACTCTGACTGACCATACGCTGTTCAGATACTTGAAATATCTAGCATGGTTCCTTTTATTTGAATAAATGTTGTGGATGAGCATGGTTAGGTGTGAAATATAAATGACTTCGATACTTACTTGTATGGAAAAGTATATAAAAATATGATACTTACAATTATCAATGTAATTCATTTCAGAGTAGAATACTTATTTTCCCTGTTATTTGTCATCCAACTTTCTATAACAAAAAAGTGCTTTAACAAATCGTAAAATAAAGCAACAGTCATTTCACACTTCAACTTGCAAGAAACGACTTGATGAATGTTGCATCTTTTTTTTTAATCTAAATGTCAAATAAACTAGGTTTCTAGCACTGTTAACCCATTTTCGTATAATAACGTTTTTGATGGGCCACGAAGTGACTTCAGTGTCGTGGAAAATGCTTTGATGAGCTGAGAAATCGCTTGTGATAACCAATTTCTTCATTTCCCACAATGTTTTCTACCAAGAAAAACCAAAAAAAGTGTGGTCAGCAACTCTTTCTAATTTAGATAAGTATAAAACCTTGCAATCTTGAAATGGGTTAAAATCTCTATCTTTTTTCTTTCTATTACAGTATCTACACAGAAGCCCAAGATTGCACCAAGGCCACTTGTAGGCAGTGACAAGCCTCGTGTGTACGAAAATAAGATTGAGCGAAGGCAGCATGGTGCTAGTAAGGTGACAGAAAACATGACACCTGGGGAGCTGCAGCAGTATGAGAAGAAGAGGGATGAAGTCCTACAAGCCATGGAGGTTAAGAAACAAAGGACAATGATGCTTCTTAATAAGCAGGTATGTGAAGTACATATATGTTGTAAAGAAGAGAACAATAGCCACATAATTTCTTTGGAAAATGATGATTACTTACATGACTGAAAGTGGCTCAGAATGAAATTCTAGAAACAAAGGCCAAACTGCCCTTCTTAATAAACAGGTAAATGAAGTATGCTGTAAAGAAGTGAACATAAGAAATAAAATTAATGGTGAAAATGATGATTTATTGCAAAACTTATATTGGTGTAGAAGAAAAAACCTTGTAACCCTGATAGACAAAAATAGGAGTCAATTTATTACCACAAATTTTGGGGAAATGTGATTACATAGTTGCATAGATTACAAAGTGTTAATTGTGTAGAATTTCAAAGGTGAATCTTGATTGGATAACGTAGTTGGTTAAGCACAGTTGGTCCATTTCTTGTTAAGCAAGAAGCTCAATTGGATAATGCATTATTTAAGAACTGAATAGAAATGGTTTAAAAATTATATTTTCATAATTCTTTAAGGACAAAATGATTTAAATACAATATTTGGTTTGACATAGAGCAGACTTTTGCTATAAAACAAGAAATGTGTTGATAAGGAAAATGGATCTACTCCATAATGTTTGTCACCAGGTCTATTAGTTTCATGTAATGTGGTCACTTTTTTGATGATTTTCTTGGAGATAACCATAGTACACTACGGTATTGTTCTTTTTAAAGAGCCCTTAATAGACAATGAATATATTAACCCAATCGGCCATTCCCATTCATTGCAATCTTTTTACGTCACTCTAGAGAAAGACAGGAGAAAACATTGAGACAAAAGAAGAAATGCTGATAGACTGTTTTATCTTCTTCTGCCTTGATATTTGATGGGCAATATTTTACACCAATTATGTTATGTTATCATCAACATCCATTTTGTTGTCTGCAGCCGTTTTTAAATTTGTACACCCTAAATTGTTTTCTGTCAAAGTTTGGGGATAAGTTTAAACAATTAAATCAATTAATTCAATGTTGTTGTTTTTCAGTATAACAAGGACTCCCAGCCAAGCTCTTCTCTCCATTACTACAAAGTTCAGAATACACCAAAATTTAAGAGCTTCAACAAACCTGCTGCAGTTCCTACTAGACCAAACCAGAGCTGTAAACCCAGACCAGACATATTAGCTACTGTGTCCAACTCTACCAGTGTGACCTCCAGAAAACGATCTGCTACATCTGTCAACACTGGCTCCACCGCTCCAAAGAGGGCTAGAAGTTCCAGACCTCGAATCATCCTGAGAATATTTCGGGATGAAGAGATTGACGATTGGAACGTCGAGCAAGGTAAGAAAGAGACTGAAATCTAAATAAATTCAATGCTAACTCCTGATAAAATTGGGCCAGTTTGGCCCTTTGTGAAGACAAAATTTAAGACTTGTCAGATTTCAAAGTGAAGTCAGATAACAATAACTACATAAAACATTTAGTGAAATGTATAAAATTCTGAATAGTTTGTCTCTTCTCGATGTTTAGCCTGGAGTTGCCATTAAGGCATATCAAATTAAAGGTTTTATTGGAAAATGGTTAAATAGAGTATGAATAGCTAATAGTTGATCTGAATTTTCTTCTTTTACCTAAATATTTTCTGTTCTTAAGCTTACAAATTTGATATTTATTTATAACTCTTTTCAACTTAAATTAGTATGTAATGCTGTCATTCAGGAAAATGTTAAATTAAAAAGTAAAAATTTGTGTTTATCATTCAAACATTTACATTTCCATCATATTTTTTTTCTTGACTTTAGTGTATAATGATGCAGACATATATGTCTGCATAATTTTGAGCGGATAATCATACCATGCCAAAAACAAGCTAGGAATGAGGACATTGACACTGGGCGAATTATTATTCCTCCTTTACCATCAATGTTTATATTACATGATGCAAATACAGTGATAAGTTATGTTAAAGGTTTTGTCAATTGGAAAATATTTCTTTTTCTTTTTCAGTGATTGACAGATACTAAAGCCGGAAAGAACAGAGAGTTTCGCATTAGATAAGCCTTGCCTTTTGAATCTAAATCATTGTAAAGATTAATTTTTTGAATTGTTATCTATATAATCAAATTTCGATTTGTTTTATGTGGAAATCTTTTTTCTAATTTTATCACCAAATTCGTTTTAACATTTTTGTTTCAAATTCTTGTTGGAGTAGATTGTGATGATCAGTCTAAGCCACAAATAGACTTTGGTGTATGTCTCATTTTAACCATTACCAGACGGCTACAAATTAGACTAAATAGTTCAGAGCTTGTGGCTCAGATTGGAAGCAGGGTTAGTACTGGTGCGAGAAATGCCAGAGACATGTGGTTTGGTGAAACAGTTACTGTAAAAATACTTTCTATCCCTTTAAGTCAGATTTTGGGTCAAACTTTCGTGGCCTCTATATTTTTCTCCCTGGACAATCAACTTACACAGGTTTGTATTCCCCATAAGAAAAAATAAATCTAAAGAAAATATTTTCAAAGTGGCTTAATCAGAAATGCAAAGGACTATTACCATCCTGTGATGATAGGCTACCAACAGGCATTACTGCGGATGGAAGATCATAATAGTTACTAGCAAGTTACATGAAACCAAATACTTTTATTTACAGATATTGATGCTCTATCCTTTCTAAAGATATAGAAAGATATTGATGCTCTGTCTGTGATGGTTTTATATTTAACGATATTTGAAATGTGATATAAAAGCTCTGTATTTCGAGCTTGATGCTATATCTTTATTGAACCAAGATATTGATGCTCTATATTTATTTGAACAAAGATATTGATGCTCTATCTTTATTGAACAAAGATATTGATGCTCTATCTAAATTGAACCAAGATATAGATGCTCTAAGTTGGACCAAGATATTGATGCTCTATCTTTATTGTGTCAAGGTATTGAAGCTCTATCTTTATTAAACAAATGTTACTGATGTTCTGTCTTTATTTGACAAAGATATCGATGCTCTATCTTTAATGAACAAAAAGATATGAATGCTCTATCGTTTTTTAACTAAAGATATCGGTGCTCTATCGTTAGGTACTGTACAAAATATATGCATGTTTTTCTTTATTGAACCAAAATACTGATGCTCTATCTGTATTAAACCAAAATGCTGATGCTCTTACTTTACTGGATTAATGTATTGATGCCGACTCTTCATTAGAGGTTGATGATCTATCCTTATTGAATAAGATCTTTACTAAACCAATAGATTAATGTTCTATCGTAATTGAATAAGATATTTTGTTCTATCTTTAATATGACTGATCCACTCTTTCATACCTGTGATATATTCGGATTGTGATATTGATGCTTTACATATTTTGCTAAAATATTTCATTTTAAAGATTTTTGATGCTTTATTCTTTAATGCTGATTTTACTGGTGCTATGAAATCATGTGTTCAGATCACTTTTGATTAAATCTAGTTTTGACTACACGTTTTGACTTATGTTATTGATTTTAGTCCCAAAAGAAATATATGCAACTTGACCTAGATCCATGTTAGTCTCAGACATTATGAGATTTATCCCCCAGATTCCAGCTTTTCGCCACTTTTCTTCGAAAACCTCATAACTGCAGCTTTCTAAAAGGTGCATTACAAGATATTCGAAGAAAAGTGACGTTATTCGTGTTTAAAGAGTATTTGATTTAAGTATCTGATGGCTCGAACTGGATATTTCATCAAAACTTATCAGACCAATTATTGCTGCAGATACAAATTGAAAATTGTTATTGGCGACGATTAGGCCATTAAGCCACGAAAAGTTCAAGCAAATACCGAAAATGTCGTGTTTATGTCCCTGAACAAATAGTAACTAACAGACCTTGGCTAAAACGGGGAAATGTCGAGGCATTAGAAGAAAATGTTTATAACAAATATGATCTCAGCTAATTGTACACAAATAATATTTGTGTGAACATCCGTATTGTCTGCACAGAATCTTACAAATTGGAATAGTCTTAATTTTGTCATCTAGGAAAGGGTTAGAATATACGGATAAGCCACAACACATGTGAATATGAAAACATTGAGAGAAAAGAAAAAGTCGTAGCATTTCTTTGAGTCGAATAACCCTTGTCATATTGTTCATATCATATTCCTGCTGTGACCAAAGCCTTATCAGACAGTATAGACCGAGACCAGATAGTATACCCTTCACACTTCCCAAAAGATCCCTTTTAACGTGTCAGATCACATAATTTGCATTACGAGACACTTTCATTGTGTCATCTGCTACTGTTCTCGATTTGAACCAGTCTAAATCAAAATTCCAGTAAATGCCCATGCTGCTTAACTCCCCCCCCACCCCGAGACTTCCACATCTTTACACTTTGATTTGACCCTTTCCAAACAAGACCTATTTTGATGTGCCTATCGAAGAAAGCTTTGACAAACATTGCAGCAGAATTAGAAATTTCTCATAATCACGCAGCATTTTCTTCCTTTGCCTCATTATCTTGAACTTTTTGAAGATTTTGTCGTCTGCACCAGCTTTCAATTAAGAATATTTTTTTAACAGAAATGCAAATCAAGGCACGTATGTTTTCCTTGATTAACTGATCGAATAGGAGTATGAAAATGATTTTTCAGTTCCGCAGCTCATGCGCCTATAACCATATGTTCTTGGTATGATTGGCGTCAATACAAACACAAACATCCAATCCGTGCAATCACTTGCTCATCCCACTTTGATGATTATTAACAATTCAATGACAATGTCTTGTCGAATGTAGGACATAAATTGGCCGAGTTGCGGTGCGAACCCACGACCCCTTGACTTGGTAGACTCCGATTTTACTAGCTGAGATAATCCCGCTTGGCTTTTTTTCTCGATTGAACAACTCCTTTCCAAAACAAGTGAGGTCCATAAGTAGCAGAGACAGCCAGGTATAAGACAGAAAATACTGATAACCTGAACCAGCATTTTCTCATTTTCATTGAATGTCTAAATAAAATGTAATTTACACATGTGTTCTCGGCTTTGCGTCACGTTTGTTTTGTTGTCAGCAACATCTGAATTGATATTTAAAAGAGAAATTTAATTACGGTTTAGTCATCCTGCTGCTTAGGAAAGTGTTAAAATTCCATGTTGTTACCTTCCCAATTTTACCAAGTTTATAACACACTCTCAGACAGCCAATTTTGATATATATGTAAAGCCGATATTGAATTAAAAACATCATCACCACCAACAACACCAACACAAATCATAGTATAAAACGCATTGATAGAAAAGTAGAAAATGATGGTTATGGTATAGAAACCCTTGAGAGAAAAGGATAAAATACTGGTTATTACAATGTAGCATTTCTTCCTTTCAATTAATAGATGCCTTCGTAACGGTTGCGCCCAAGTAGAGGTCTTCATGGATTCTGGATTCATTTTTCATTCACACGCTTAACAATACACTTGCTTGGGTTGAACTGCATGCCCCCTAGTAGTTTCCAGTTATGGAATCGGTCTAGACCCATCTGTCATATTTGGGCATCTTGGAGATTGGAAACTGCCAAGTAGATGGCCGTATAATCAGCGAACAGTCTAATTTTGATCTGGTATTAACCCTTTCCCAAACAAGACCTGCTTTTGATGACCTTAGAAGAAAAGGCTTGGGAAAACATTGAGCCAAAAGAAGAAAATGCTGGTGACCAGCATTTTCTCCTTTTGTCTCAATATTTTCCTAACTACATTACACTCAAATCATATCTTAATTATCATCTTTTTTGTCATCTTCAGCACCACTCAAATTGAACCACTCGAAAAAGTTTGCCGTCTGGTAATGGGTTAACAAAGGAGAAATAATATTGGGCCCAAGATGGAACCCTGAGGGACCCCAAAGGTTACATGCACATGCACGATTTTTCTTGTACATCGAGTAGTCAAGCAAAACAAAGTTAGCTTGACTTTTAAAATGATCTGGTCTTAACCAGTAGATCGTTAATGTAAACGAGAAATGAAATCGGGCCCAAGACGGAACCCTGAGGGACCCCAAAGGTCACATGCACTGTGCACGATTTTTTTTCTTTTATATCGAGAAGTCAAGCAAAACTAAGTTATGGTGACTTTCAAAATGATCTTGTCTCATTCAGTAGGTCGATAGTGTAAATGAGAAATAGTATCGGGCCCAAGACGGAACCCTGAGGGACACCAAAGGTTGCATGCACAGTACTATGTCCGATTTGTCGTTGTCGAAAACAACAGTTTTTGGTTCGACCGGATAGGAATGCCTGTATCCACTTCCAACTGGGTCCTGTAATACCATACTTGCGGAGTTTAAAGCAGGAGTTTTTGGTGATTGAAATCGTCAAATGCGTTAGAGGAGTCAAGCAAAACAAGCTTAGTTTGGCTTTTAGAATGGTCCCCAAAAAATCAAAAAGTCATTACCTTTCTTTTATTTTAACTTTGAAATAGAGTATAATCAGTCACAAATAAATAGGCTATTTTTAAATACTTTTCAATTCTACTATTGATATCATAATTTGTATTATTCATAGATCTAATATGCAGAACGAAAATCAATTTGATGGCGAAAATTATTTTGGCGAAACTGAGTAGTATATCCATCTTTTAAAATGGGTCAACAAATTGCCAAAATTATTCAAAGTCATTGCTTTTCTATTCTTATTTGAGAATGTAATTTGATTAGTCACAAATTAATTAATTAAAACTTTTCAATTCAAGTACTAAATTGTCCAATCATAGATCACCTTGATCTTGTTTATTTGACTGGATCTTCCCTATATAAGTTAACGTCACATATTGCGCGGCAAACACATTTGAAATCTCCCCCCTATTCCTATCCATCGGAACGAAAACAATTGGGACGAAAGAGACAGTTAAGGCTGGTTCCCAGTTTTCACATATCCGAACGCTTGATTTGTCCTTTTCATAACAATGAGCACTCTACTGACACTGATCACTTCCGGCTATTCATCAGCTGCCTAGCGACAATCTGCCTAGCAACTGCCTTCATTATTGATAACAGTCGCATTTCATATCGCTCTCGCAAATTTTATTCATTTACTGAATATCTTGCTACCTACAACGATTCGATCAATTCAAGGTATGTGTAAAGCAACGTTCTATGTAAGTGCTAAGTTTAATTAGTGTTATGTTTTGGAAAAATCATTGTATTTGAAGTTCAACGGGCGGGAAATATTTGACGTTTGAATTGTCATGCGTTTTCGCGTTCCCTCTAAAAATCTTTCTTCATTTTAAGTAAGCTAGGTTCACCTTAGTTGATAATAGGCATAATGAATTTAAACTTGAAAAGTGCACTCTATGATTCTAATTTGTAATGGCAGCAGCCTCTTGATTACCGGGTGTAAATTATACCCTTACTGGCTGGCGACCAATTCTCGCCGCGTACCAGTTCTCGCCAACTGACCAATTTCATGGTAAAGACTGAAAAGAATCTTTTCCAACATACAAGTTATGTTGACATCAAAATGAAATAAATTATATCAAATAAAATCATGTAGACCTTTAGTCTTTACTGCGATATGGTAGATCTATCGTTGGCGCGAACTGGTATACGGCGAGAATTGGTCGCCAGCCAGTAGCCTATAATTTAGATCTACTAATTTAGACAGAGCTTTGGGACCCTTCCTAAATGAAATAAAGACTATACTTGTGCTCACGGTGCTAGTTCAAGTCAGGCTCGCGGGCACAAAAACGATTTTTTTTCTTTTGTATTTCGGGGTAAACATACTAAATTTGTTAAATTCAATCCAAACCCTATGGTATGCATACTCATATTCTAATGAGTACCCACAACATAGCGTTTGATGAACATCGAAATATTTTTTACATTTTGAAATGCCAATACCCCACTCTTAACTGTAGTTCTGTAAAATATATATATATTATCTATTCTGTCATTTTTTTCAGAATCATCATGAATTCAACAGAAGAAGTCTCAAAGGCTAAAAGAGTGGCTCATCAGTACAACATGCATATTTACAAGTACTTGATCTACGCACTTGTCAACAGCTCCTCATTAATTTCAAAGTTCAGGGTTGAGCTGGATGTGAGTATTTTGTTATTTTACTCACAAACAAGTTCTAATTCTAACACCCCTCCTTTTGTCAGAATACTTTATGTCCTAAATTATCCACAAAACAAATCCAACCCTCATAAACATTCATTTTATCATCTGCAACAGTTTTCAAATTGGAACATTTCAAAATTTATTGTTTCAAGAAAGTGGTAAAATGTAAACCTGGGGCACCATGGTCTAATGCTAGGACATAGGCTTGTGGATCAAAGGTCCTAGCTTTGGATCCTTTCTGTTTGGTCGGAGAAGATGCCGTGTATAACACAATTTTGCATATAATCTAGCATTAGTCCTTTGAACCTTTTCCAAACAAGACTTTGTTTTAACTTCTCTTCTATGATGAGCTTAGGAAAACATTGAGACAAAAGAAGAAAATGCTGATTATAAGCATTTTAACATTTTGTCTCAATGTTTTTTGTTGTTGTTTTTTCTGCTTTATTATATACAAATTCCATGTTTCTCAGCATCCATGTTCGTCTGCAGCAGCTTTTTTTTTTCAACACTGAACAGTCTATGGTTTTTGTCGTTTTGGAAAAGTTTAAACTATAATGCTTATTCAATCAGCATTTTCTTTTTTCTTATATTTCCCCTCAACTCAAACTTCTTTTTCAAATGTACCTGAAGTCAATGTCTAGGAAACTTTTAATTGAGAAATTCTGATTAGTCACACTTTTGATTCTAGGAGTATACAAGCAGCACCATGAAGTTCTATGACCGGTTCTACCAGATAAGAGATTCCATGCTGCCACCTGATAGAATACGAGAAGAACAGATTAACATCTTCAGAGAACTAGTCAAGAAAAATGACTACTTGAGACAGGAAGTTCACAAAGTACAGCGAGTCCATTGGAATCTTCGGGAGAGGGGACATAGAGTATCAATGGCTCACACTCATGTGGTAAGAGTTCATCTTAGTATAGATCTTTTCTTTAACGTCTCAGTCACATCATCTATGTATTTCATATTTTTGCGAGAATGCTTTATGAGTGTCCATAAATATGATCATCCAAGTTTGGCTTCTTGTTGTAATGTGTGTACTTGATTACATTTTGATGTTGTTTTATCTTCTCTCCATATCTTTCTCTCCATTGTACTTTGATTCTTTGCTGATTCTCAGAACTTTGCTTGAAATCCGTAACCCATTCCCACACACTAACGCTTTTTGACTCCATACAAAATGATGGCTTTGGATAACATTTTCCACAATGTTTTCTATCAAAAAATGTACAATTACATTCACTTTCAAATTGTCATCTGCAAAATCTTTGAATTTTGACAGGTCTAAAAGTTTATGGTAATGGGTTAAAGCTTTGTAGACATACTTATTTCTGTCCTATCTGCCAACTGTCTATCTTTCACTCTGTCTATCTGATGTGTTTAGATCATTCAAGGGTTTCCAGAACTCTGTGTCTCCTACAGCCCAGACAAAGTACCCCTCGATGTACTCTGTGACCAGATCAGTCACAAGTACAATCTTAGAAATGGTGAGTGGACAGATACACAACTGTTCTTACTTACTGTATAAACAAGCTTGCATTTCAACGAGGTCTGATTTCATCATTGTTAATGTGTCATAAGTCATGTAGCTACCGCTTATTCAAGCTATCGCTACCACACTTTTTGCTAGAATCTTAGTCTATGAAGAGTAGTTATTTTCTTTGTGAAATTGATCCGTTGTAATTCAAACAATGTGTAGCCTGCCAGGCACCAGTTGAACTAATTGTTATGTTTGGGGTTGGATGCTTGTTTAAGCCTTGTTCAATGAAAGTCAACTTTGGTCCCGTGTTGCATTGGGTCAATTCTGCTGTGTTTGTATCCTTTCATTAATTAGCTGTGGTCCACACACAGTTAAAACCTAGAACTTGTATGATATCTGCCAAGTTGTGTTATATAAATTGCATTTTACTAAGGATTTTATATTTTATGCTTACTTTTCATGCCCTCTCGATTTTGTGGAGTAACAATGTTTCTAAAGTATTTTTTCTTACTATTGTCAACATCTAAAAGGCATAAAATTATTCAAAAACATATTTTAAGCACACAATGTTTACAAGCTTCAGCTCCAGCATCTCCCTATATCTATGGGGTATGTCTATAAATAGTCATTTTTTTTTTTTTTGGTATTGAATTATGTAAAAAATTCTTGGTGTAAGACAACAATTTCTTTAAGAAGTGACAGAACTTTGTTGATTTGTCTTGACTTGTTGACATCAAAAAATATGATGGTCTTGTTTAAAAATAAGTTTATATGACAAAATGGATGTTGATGATTAAATGATTTGTGTACGATAAAGCACAGATAATATTGAGACAAAAGGATAAAAGTCTGAGAAATTCTGATTATCATCAAATTCTTGTTTTGTATCAATATGTCCAAAGCTAAAGCTATCTAGGACATCAAAACCAGCTCTTGTTTGAGAAAGGTATTTACTGTATACATTTTCTAAATAAAACTGTGATTTCAAATATTATATGTTGGTATATTTAATGCATTAAATTACACCACAGCCATTCTACTTACAGAGAGATTCATCAAGGACCTGCTTAGTTGGGCAGATGAACAATCTCAAGCAAGAAAGATGGCCAGAAAGGCAGATGGGCAATTGCAAGCCAGAAAAATAACCAGACGACCACCGTCTCGATCTACTACATATCTTTCCGAGCGTGTATTCTTTCCTGATGTAAATTCCATACTAGCAGCCATAGAGAAAGATCCCAAAACCTCGGAACAAGTGGAGTCAGATCAGCCAACATCAGAATGTTCACCTTCTGACTATGAGGTAGTGGACCAACCAACCCCATCTACTGATGGTATGAATGAGGTGACCCCAGTTCCATCCTGGTGTGATTTTGACCAAGATCAACCAGCAATTCTCTCCTTTCAAGATATGCTAGGGGACTCTTACCATGAGATATCCACTGTTGTCCAACCTACCAAACAAGCTGAAGAGATGGGAGGGGTAAATGGTCTGGATGAATTGATGCCTGCCCTTCAGGATATTCCAGAGTTGGAGCCAGCTACTATCCCTACACCACAGGCTTCAGTTTGTTCAGTAGAGATCTCTAGGTCCCAACCCACTACAAGTGTACCAAAACAAGTCCAGAAGAATCATCCAAAACCAGAAGAGGATTTGTCCATCAATATGTCTAATACAGAAGAGGCAGTAGATATCATTCCTGATTCTGAGGATGAAAATACAGAAATACAGAAAGTCCTGTCTAGATCAGCTCATCTAACGTCTCTAACAGAGTCCATGGAGGAAATCAGAGCTAAAATCTATTTTCAATTGAAGTCTTCAAATACCACCAGCTCAACACAAGCACAGACCATTTTGGACGAGATGAAACAGTCTGATCAGCAAGCTTCAATGATCCCTGGTGAGGATAGTCTTGTGTGTAACACACAAAGTCAAGCTACAGATGTTCTTCCTGAGCCAGAGATAAAAACATCTACTATGAAGATGATGGGGTCTCTAAACCCAGAGATTTTAAGAGAAGCTGTTCCACAAATACAGACATCCACTAAACAAGGCCAAATCATGAATTCTGGTAAGTCTGATCCCAATACCAATCAACTATCTTCAAGTTAAATACTTTTATCATGTCTAAACGTTTATATACTAACAGAAAAGGCTTTAGAATCTAGCTACATAATCAACCAACAATACAATGGAAAATAACAACATTTTGGCAAAAAGCTGTCTTTCATTATTCTAAGTAAATAAATATGTGTTCTATGATTTAAGGGTCCCATGCTAGATGAAAAATATATACATGTACACGGACTATTGTAAGGATTAGTCAACCTGCATGGGTAAATCTATTCTGTGCAAGGAAATTTTGAATAAAATTCATAAAGTCATTCTAAACCAAGTCTCTACCTACCTAACTTTACCTACCCAAACTTTCTAATTTAGAGTTTAATTTATGGGAAGATGGACCTTGAAAGAGCTATAAAATTCTTTCTCTTTTTTTCCCAAATAGTGCAAAGCACCACACGAAAATACATACTCTGACTGACCATACGCTGTTCAGATACTTGAAATATCTAGCATGGTTCCTTTTATTTGAATAAATGTTGTGGATGAGCATGGTTAGGTGTGAAATATAAATGACTTCGATACTTGCTTGTATGGAAAAGTATATAAAAATATGATATTGTGTTTACAGATTGACATGATTGAGCGTTACCTGTATAAGCAAGGTAAAACTCAATCATGTCAATCTGCAAACATAATACTTACAATTATCAATGTAATTCATTTCAGAGTAGAATACTTATTTTCCCTGTTATTTGTCATCCAACTTTCTATAACAAAAAAGTGCTTTAACAAATCGTAAAATAAAGCAACAGTCATTTCACACTTCAACTTGCAAGAAACGACTTGATGAATGTTGCATTTTTTTTTAATCTAAATGTCAAATAAACTAGTTTTCTAGCACTGTTAACCCATTTTCGTATAATAACGTTTTTGATGGGCCACGAAGTGACTTCAGTGTCGTGGAAAATGCTTTGATGAGCTGAGAAATCGCTTATGATAACCAATTTCTTCATTTCCCACAATGTTTTCTACCAAGAAAAACCAAAAAAAGTGTGGTCAGCAACTCTTTCTAATTTAGATAAGTATGAAACCTTGCAATCTTGAAATGGGTTAAAATCTCTATCTTTTTTCTTTCTATTACAGTATCTACACAGAGGCCCAAGATTGCACCAAGGCCACTTGTAGGCAGTGACAAGCCTCATGTGTACGAAAATAAGATTGAGCGAAGGCAGCATGGTGCTAGTAAGGTGACAGAAAACATGACACCTGGGGAGCTGCAGCAGTATGAGAAGAAGAGGGATGAAGTCCTACAAGCCATGGAGGTTAAGAAACAAAGGACAATGATGCTTCTTAATAAGCAGGTATGTGAAGTACATATATGTTGTAAAGAAGAGAACATTAGCCACATACTTACATGACTGAAAGTGGCTCAGAATGAAATTCTAGAAACAAAGGTCAAACTGCCCTTCTTAATAAACAGGTAAATGAAGTATGCTGTAAAGAAGTGAACATAAGAAATAAAATTAATGGTGAAAATGATGATTTATTGCAAAACTTATATTGGTGTAGAAGAAAAAACCTTGTAACCCTGATAGACAAAAATAGGAGTCAATTTATTACCACACATTTTGGGGAAATGTGATTACATAGTTGCATAGATTACAAAGTGTTAATTGTGTAGAATTTCAAGGGTAAATCTTAATTTGATAACGTAGTTGGTTAAGCACAGTTGGTTCATTTCTTGTTAAGCAAGAAGCTCAATTGGATAATGCATTATTTAAGAACTGAATAGAAATGGTTTAAAATTTATATTTTCATAATTCTTTAAGGACAAAATGATTTAAATACAATATTTGGTTTGGCATAGAGCAGATTTTTGCTATAAAAAAAGAAATGTGTTGATAAGGAAAATGGATCTACTCCATAATGTGTGTCACCAGGTCTATTAGTTTCATGTAATGTGGTCACTTTTTTGATGATTTTCTTGGAGATAACCATAGTACACTACAGTATTGTTCTTTTTAAAGAGCCCTTAATAGACAATGAATATATTAACCCAATCGGCCATTCCCATTCATTGCAATCTTTTTACGTCACTCTAGAGAAAGACAGGAGAAAACATTGAGACAAAAGAAGAAATGCTGATAGACTGTTTTATCTTCTTCTGCCTTGATATTCGCTGGGCAATATTTTACACCAATTATGTTATCATCAACATCCATTTTGTTGTCTGCAGCCGTTTTCAAATTTGTACACCCCAAATTGTTTTCTGTCAAAGTTTGGGGATAAGTTTAAACAATTAAATCAATTAATTCAATGTTGTTGTTTTTCAGTATAACAAGGACTCCCAGCCAAGCTCTTCTCTCCATTACTACAAAGTTCAGAATACACCAAAATTTAAGAGCTTCAACAAACCTGCTGCAGTTCCTACTAGACCAAACCAGAGCTGTAAACCCAGACCAGACATATTAGCTACTGTGTCCAACTCTACCAGTGTGACCTCCAGAAAACGATCTGCTACATCTGTCAACACTGGCTCCACCGCTCCAAAGAGGGCTAGAAGTTCCAGACCTCGAATCATCCTGAGAATATTTCGGGATGAAGAGATTGACGATTGGAACGTCGAGCAAGGTAAGAAAGAGACTGAAATCTAAATAAATTCAATGCTAACTCCTGATAAAATTGGGCCAGTTTGGCCCTTTGTGAAGACAAAATTTAAGACTTGTCAGATTTCAAAGTGAAGTCAGATAACAATAACTACATAAAACATTTAGTGAAATGTATAAAATTCTGAATAGTTTGTCTCTTCTCGATGTTTAGCCTGGAGTTGCCATTAAGGCATATCAAATTAAAGGTTTTATTGGAAAATGGTTAAATAGAGTATGAATAGCTAATAGTTGATCTGAATTTTCTTCTTTTACCTAAATATTTTCTGTTCTTAAGCTTACAAATTTGATATTTATTTATAACTCTTTTCAACTTAAATTAGTATGTAATGCTGTCATTCAGGAAAATGTTAAATTAAAAAGTAAAAATTTGTGTTTATCATTCAAACATTTACATTTCCATCATATTTTTTTCTTGACTTTAGTGTATAATGATGCAGACATATATGTCTGCATAATTTTGAGCGGATAATCATACCATGCCAAAAACAAGCTAGGAATGAGGACATTGACACTGGGCGAATTATTATTCCTCCTTTACCATCAATGTTTATATTACATGATGCAAATACAGTGATAAGTTATGTTAAAGGTTTTGTCAATTGGAAAATATTTCTTTTTCTTTTTCAGTGATTGACAGATACTAAAGCCGGAAAGAACAGAGAGTTTCGCATTAGATAAGCCTTGCCTTTTGAATCTAAATCATTGTAAAGATTAATTTTTTGAATTGTTATCTATATAATCAAATTTCGATTTGTTTTATGTGGAAATCTTTTTTTCTAATTTTATCACCAAATTCGTTTTAACATTTTTGTTTCAAATTCTTGTTGGAGTAGATTGTGATGATCAGTCTAAGCCACAAATAGACTTTGGTGTATGTCTATCATTTTAACCATTACCAGACGGCTACAAATTAGACTGAATAGTTCAGAGCTTGTGGCTCAGATTGGAAGCAGGGTTAGTACTGGTGCGAGAAATGCCAGAGACATGTGGTTAGGTGAAACAGTTACTGTAAAAATACTTTCTATCCCTTTAAGTCAGATTTTGGGTCAAACTTTCGTGGCCTCTATATTTTTCTCCCTGGACAATCAACTTACACAGGTTTGTATTCCCCATAAGAAAAAATAAATCTAAAGAAAATATTTTCAAAGTGGCTTAATCAGAAATGCAAAGGACTATTACCATCCTGTGATGATAGGCTACCAACAGGCATTACTGCGGATGGAAGATCATAATAGTTACTAGCAAGTTACATGAAACCAAATACTTTTATTTACAGATATTGATGCTCTATCCTTTCTAAAGATATAGAAAGATATTGATGCTCTGTCTGTGATGGTTTTATATTTAACGATATTTGAAATGTGATATAAAAGCTCTGTATTTCGAGCTTGATGCTATATCTTTATTGAACCAAGATATTGATGCTCTATATTTATTTGAACAAAGATATTGATGCTCTATCTTTATTGAACAAAGATATTGATGCTCTATCTAAATTGAACCAAGATATAGATGCTCTAAGTTGGACCAAGATATTGATGCTCTATCTTTATTGTGTCAAGGTATTGAAGCTCTATCTTTATTAAACAAATGTTACTGATGTTCTGTCTTTATTTGACAAAGATATCGATGCTCTATCTTTAATGAACAAAAAGATATGAATGCTCTATCGTTTTTTAACTAAAGATATCGGTGCTCTATCGTTAGGTACTGTACAAAATATATGCATGTTTTTCTTTATTGAACCAAAATACTGATGCTCTATCTGTATTAAACCAAAATGCTGATGCTCTTACTTTACTGGATTAATGTATTGATGCTGACTCTTCATTGAATAAGAGGTTGATGATCTATCCTTATTGAATAAGATCTTTACTAAACCAATAGATTAATGTTCTATCGTTATTGAATAAGATATTTTGTTCTATCTTTAATATGACTGATCCACTCTTTCATACCTGTGATATATTCGGATTGTGATATTGATGCTTTACATATTTTGCTAAAATATTTCATTTTAAAGATTTTTGATGCTTTATTCTTTAATGCTGATTTTACTGGTGCTATGAAATCATGTGTTCAGATCACTTTTGATTAAATCTAGTTTTGACTACACGTTTTGACTTATGTTATTGATTTTAGTCCCAAAAGAAATATATGCAACTTGACCTGGATCCATGTTAGTCTCAGACATTATGAGATTTATCCCCCAGATTCCAGCTTTTCGCCACTTTTCTTCGAAAACCTCATAACTGCAGCTTTCTAAAAGGTGCATTACAAGATATTCGAAGAAAAGTGACGTTATTCGTGTTTAAAGAGTATTTGATTTAAGTATCTGATGGCTCGAACTGGATATTTCATCAAAACTTATCAGACCAATTATTGCTGCAGATACAAATTGAAAATTGTTATTGGCGACGATTAGGCCATTAAGCCACGAAAAGTTCAAGCAAATACCGAAAATGTCGTGTTTATGTCCCTGAACAAATAGTAACTAACAGACCTTGGCTAAAACGGGGAAATGTCGAGGCATTAGAAGAAAATGTTTATAACAAATATGATATCAGCTAATTGTACACAAATAATATTTGTGTGAACATCCGTATTGTCTGCACAGAATCTTACAAATTGGAATAGTCTTAATTTTGTCATCTAGGAAAGGGTTAGAATATACGGATAAGCCACAACACATGTGAATATGAAAACATTGAGAGAAAAGAAAAAGTCGTAGCATTTCTTTGAGTCGAATAACCCTTGTCATATTGTTCATATCATATTCCTGCTGTGACCAAAGCCTTATCAGACAGTATAGACCGAGACCAGATAGTATACCCTTCACACTTCCCAAAAGATCCCTTTTAACGTGTCAGATCACATAATTTGCATTACGAGACACTTTTATTGTGTCATCTGCTACTGTTCTCGATTTGAACCAGTCTAAATCAAAATTCCAGTAAATGCCCATGCTGCTTAACCCCCCCCCCCCCACCCCGAGACTTCCACATCTTTACACTTTGATTTGACCCTTTCCAAACAAGACCTATTTTGATGTGCCTATCGAAGAAAGCTTTGACAAACATTGCAGCAGAATTAGAAATTTCTCATAATCACGCAGCTTTTTCTTCCTTTGCCTCATTATCTTGAACTTTCATTTTGTCGTCTGCACCAGCTTTCAATTAAGAAAGTTTTTTTAACAGAAATGCAAATCAAGGCACGTATGTTTTCCTTGATTAACTGATCGAATAGGGGTATGAAAATGATTTTTTCAGTTCCGCAGCTCATGCGCCTAACCATATGTTCTTGGTATGATTGGCGTCAATACAAACACAACATCCAATCCGTGCAATCACTTGCTCATCCGACTTTGATGATTATTAACAATTCAATGACAATGGCATGTCAAATGTAGGACATAAATTGGCCAAGTTGTGGTGCGAACCCACGACCCCTTGACTTGGTAGACTCCGATTTTACTAGCTGAGATAATCCCGCTTGGCTTTTTTTCTCGATTGAACAACTCCTTTCCAAAACAAGTGATGTCCATAAGTAGCAGAGACAGCCAGGTATAAGACAGAAAATACTGATAACCTGAACCAGCATTTTCTCATTTTCATTGAATGTCTAAATGTAATTTACACATGTGTTCTCGGCTTTGCGTTACGTTTGTTTTGTTGTCAGCAACATCTGAATTGATATTTAAAAGAGAAATTTAATTACGGTTTAGTCATCCTGCTGCTTAGGAAAGCGTTAAAATTCCATGTTGTTACCTTCCCAATTTTACCAAGTTTATAACACACTCTCAGACAGCCAATTTTGATATATATGTAAAGCCGATATTGAATTAAAAATATCATCATCACCAACAACACCAACACTAATTATAGTATAAAACGCATTGATAGAAAAGTAGAAAATGATGGTTATGGTATAGAAACCCTTGAGAGAAAAGGATAAAATACTGGTTATTACAATGTAGCATTTCTTCCTTTCAATTAATAGATGCCTTCGTAACGGTTGCGCCCAAGTAGAGGTCATCATGGATTCTGGATTCATTTTTCATTCACACGCTTAACAATACACTTGCTTGGGTTGAACTACATGTCCCCTAGTAGTTTCCAGTCATGGAATCGGTCTAGACCCATCTGTCATATTTGGGCATCTTGGAGATTGGAAACTGCCAAGTAGATAGCCGTATAATCAGCGAACAGTCTAATTTTGATCTGGTATTAACCCTTTCCCAAACAAGACCTGCTTTTGACGACCTTAGAAGAAAAGGCTTGGGAAAACGTTGAGCCAAAAGAAGAAAATGCTGGTGACCAGCATTTTCTCCTTTTGTCTCAATATTTTCCTAACTACATAACACTCAAATTATATCTTAATTATCATCTTTTTTGTCATCTTCAGCACCACTCAAATTGAACCACTCGAAAAAGTTTGCCGTCTGGTAATGGGTTAACAAAGGAGAAATAATATTGGGCCCAACATGGAACCCTGAGGGACCCCAAAGGTTACATGCACATGCACGATTTTTCTTGTACATCGAGTAGTCAAGCAAAACAAAGTTAGCTTGACTTTTAAAATGATCTGGTCTTAACCAGTAGATCGTTAATGTAAACGAGAAATGAAATCGGGCCCAAGACGGAACCCTGAGGGACCCCAAATGTCACATGCACTGTGCACGATTTTTTTTTCTTTTATATCGAGAAGTCAAGCAAAACTAAGTTATGGTGACTTTCAAAATGATCTGGTCTCATTCAGTAGGTCGATAGTGTAAATGAGAAATAGTATCGGGCCCAAGACGGAACCCTGAGGGACACCAAAGGTTGCATGCACTATGTCCGATTTTTCGTTGTCGAAAACAACAGTTTTTGGTTCGACCGGATAGGAATGCCTGTATCCACTTCCAACTGGGTCCTGTAATACCATACTTGCGGAGTTTAAAGCAGGAGTTTTTGGTGATTGAAATCGTCAAATGCGTTAGAGGAGTCAAGCAAAACAAGCTTAGTTTGGCTTTTAAAATGGTCCCCAGAAATCAAAAAGTCATTACCTTTCTTTTATTCTAACTTTGAAATAGAGTATAATCAGTCACAAATAAATAGGCTAAATACATTTCATTCTACTATTGATATCATAATTTGTATTATTCATAGATCTAATATGCAGAACGAAAATCAATTTGATGGCGAAAATTATTTTGGCGAAACTGAGTAGTATATCCATCTTTTAAAATGGGTCAACAAATTGCCAAAATTATTCAAAGTCATTGCTTTTCTATTCTTATTTGAGAATGTAATTTGATTAGTCACAAATTAATTAATTAAAACTTTTCAATTCAAGTACTAAATTGTCCAATCATAGATCACCTTGATCTTGTTTATTTGACTGGATCTTCCCTATATAAGTTAACGTCACATATTGCGCGGCAAACACATTTGAAATCTCCCCCCTATTCCTATCCATCGGAACGAAAACAATTGGGACGAAAGAGACAGTTAAGGCTGGTTCCCAGTTTTCACATATCCGAACGCTTGATTTGTCCTTTTCATAACAATGAGCACTCTACTGACACTGATCACTTCCGGCTATTCATCAGCTGCCTAGCGACAATCTGCCTAGCAACTGCCTTCATTATTGATAACAGTCGCATTTCATATCGCTCTCGCAAATTTTATTCATTTACTGAATATCTTGCTACCTACAACGATTCGATCAATTCAAGGTATGTGTAAAGCAACGTTCTATGTAAGTGCTAAGTTTAATTAGTGTTATGTTTTGGAAAAATCATTGTATTTGAAGTTCAACGGGCGGGAAATATTTGACGTTTGAATTGTCATGCGTTTTCGCGTTCCCTCTAAAAATCTTTCTTCATTTTAAGTAAGCTAGGTTCACCTTAGTTGATAATAGGCATAATGAATTTAAACTTGAAAAGTGCACTCTATGATTCTAATTTGTAATGGCAGCAGCCTCTTGATTACCGGGTGTAAATTATACCCTTACTGGCTGGCGACCAATTCTCGCCGCGTACCAGTTCTCGCCAACTGACCAATTTCATGGTAAAGACTGAAAAGAATCTTTTCCAACATACAAGTTATGTTGACATCAAAATGAAATAAATTATATCAAATAAAATCATGTAGACCTTTAGTCTTTACTGCGATATGGTAGATCTATCGTTGGCGCGAACTGGTATACGGCGAGAATTGGTCGCCAGCCAGTAGCCTATAATTTAGATCTACTAATTTAGACAGAGCTTTGGGACCCTTCCTAAATGAAATAAAGACTATACTTGTGCTCACGGTGCTAGTTCAAGTCAGGCTCGCGGGCACAAAAACGATTTTTTTTCTTTTGTATTTCGGGGTAAACATACTAAATTTGTTAAATTCAATCCAAACCCTATGGTATGCATACTCATATTCTAATGAGTACCCACAACATAGCGTTTGATGAACATCGAAATATTTTTTACATTTTGAAATGCCAATACCCCACTCTTAACTGTAGTTCTGTAAAATATATATATTATCTATTCTGTCATTTTTTTCAGAATCATCATGAATTCAACAGAAGAAGTCTCAAAGGCTACAAGAGTGGCTCATCAGTACAACATGCATATTTACAAGTACTTGATCTACGCACTTGTCGAACAGCTCCTCATTAATTTCAAAGTTCAGGGTTGAGCTGGATGTGAGTATTTTGTTATTTTACTCACAAACAAGTTCTAATTCTAACACCCCTCCTTTTGTCAGAATACTTTATGTCCTAAATTATCCACAAAACAAATCCAACCCTCATAAACATTCATTTTATCATCTGCAACAGTTTTCAAATTGGAACATTTCAAAATTTATTGTTTCAAGAAAGTGGTAAAATGTAAACATGGGGCACCATGGTCTAATGCTAGGACATAGGCTTGTGGATCAAAGGTCCTAGCTTTGGATCCTTTCTGTTTGGTCGGAGAAGATGCCGTGTATAACACAATTTTGCATATAATCTAGCATTAGTCCTTTGAACCTTTTCCAAACAAGACTTTGTTTTAACTTCTCTTCTATGATGAGCTTAGGAAAACATTGAGACAAAAGAAGAAAATGCTGATTATAAGCATTTTAACATTTTGTCTCAATGTTTTTTGTTGTTGTTTTTTCTGCTTTATTATATACAAATTCCATGTTTCTCAGCATCCATGTTCGTCTGCAGCAGCTTTTTTTTCAACACTGAACAGTCTATGGTTTTTGTCGTTTTGGAAAAGTTTAAACTATAATGCTTATTCAATCAGCATTTTCTTTTTTCTTATATTTCCCCTCAACTCAAACTTCTTTTTCAAATGTACCTGAAGTCAATGTCTAGGAAACTTTTAATTGAGAAATTCTGATTAGTCACACTTTTGATTCTAGGAGTATACAAGCAGCACCATGAAGTTCTATGACCGGTTCTACCAGATAAGAGATTCCATGCTGCCACCTGATAGAATACAAGAAGAACAGATTAACATCTTCAGAGAACTAGTCAAGAAAAATGACTACTTGAGACAGGAAGTTCACAAAGTACAGCGAGTCCATTGGAATCTTCGGGAGAGGGGACATAGAGTATCAATGGCTCACACTCATGTGGTAAGAGTTCACCTTGGTATAGATCTTTTCTTTAACGTCTCAGTCACATCATCTATGTATTTCATATTTTTGTGAGAATGCTTTATGAGTGTCCATAAATATGATCATCCAAGTTTGGCTTCTTGTTGTAATGTGTGTACTTGATTACATTTTGATGTTGTTTTATCTTCTCTCCATATCTTTCTCTCCATTGTACTTTGATTCTTTGCTGATTCTCAGAACTTTGCTTGAAATCCGTAACCCATTCCCACACACTAACGCTTTTTGACTCCATACAAAATGATGGCTTTGGATAACATTTTCCACAATGTTTTCTATCAAAAAATGTACAATTACATTCACTTTCAAATTGTCATCTGCAAAATCTTTGAATTTTGACAGGTCTAAAAGTTTATGGTAATGGGTTAAAGCTTTGTAGACATACTTATTTCTGTCCTATCTGCCAACTGTCTATCTTTCACTCTGTCTATCTGTTGTGTTTAGATCATTCAAGGGTTTCCAGAACTCTGTGTCTCCTACAGCCCAGACAAAGTACCCCTCGATGTACTCTGTGACCAGATCAGTCACAAGTACAATCTTAGAAATGGTGAGTGGACAGATACACAACTGTTCTTACTTACTGTATAAACAAGCTTGCATTTCAACGAGGTCTGATTTCATCATTGTTAATGTGTCATAAGTCATGTAGCTACCGCTTATTCAAGCTATCGCTACCACACTTTTTGCTAGAATCTTAGTCTATGAAGAGTAGTTATTTTCTTTGTGAAATTGATCCGTTGTAATTCAAACAATGTGTAGCCTGCCAGGCACCAGTTGAACTAATTGTTATGTTTGGGGTTGGATGCTTGTTTAAGCCTTGTTCAATGAAAGTCAACTTTGGTCCCGTGTTGCATTGGGTCAATTCTGCTGTGTTTGTATCCTTTCATTAATTAGCTGTGGTCCACACACAGTTAAAACCTAGAACTTGTATGATATCTGCCAAGTTGTGTTATATAAATTGCATTTTACTAAGGATTTTATATTTTATGCTTACTTTTCATGCCCTCTCGATTTTGTGGAGTAACAATGTTTCTAAAGTATTTTTTCTTACTATTTTCAACATCTAAAAGGCATAAAATTATTCAAAAACATATTTTAAGCACACAATGTTTACAAGCTTCAGCTCCAGCATCTCCCTATATCTATGGGGTATGTCTATAAATAGTCATTTTTTTTTTTTTTTTTTTTTTTGGTATTGAATTATGTAAAAAATTCTTGGTGTAAGACAACAATTTCTTTAAGAAGTGACAGAACTTTGTTGATTTGTCTTGACTTGTTGACATCAAAAAATATGATGGTCTTGTTTAAAAATAAGTTTATATGACAAAATGGATGTTGATGATTAAATGATTTGTGTACGATAAAGCACAGATAATATTGAGACAAAAGGATAAAAGTCTGAGAAATTCTGATTATCATCAAATTCTTGTTTTGTATCAATATGTCCAAAGCTAAAGCTATCTAGGACATCAAAACCAGCTCTTGTTTGAGAAAGGTATTTACTGTATACATTTTCTAAATAAAACTGTGATTTCAAATATTATATGTTGGTATATTTAATGCATTAAATTACACCACAGCCATTCTACTTACAGAGAGATTCATCAAGGACCTGCTTAGTTGGGCAGATGAACAATCTCAAGCAAGAAAGATGGCCAGAAAGGCAGATGGGCAATTGCAAGCCAGAAAAATAACCAGACGACCACCGTCTCGATCTACTACATATCTTTCCGAGCGTGTATTCTTTCCTGATGTAAATTCCATACTAGCAGCCATAGAGAAAGATCCCAAAACCTCGGAACAAGTGGAGTCAGATCAGCCAACATCAGAATGTTCATCTTCTGGCTATGAGGTAGTGGACCAACCAACCCCATCTACTGATGGTATGAATGAGGTGACCCCAGTTCCATCCTGGTGTGATTTTGACCAAGATCAACCAGCAATTCTCTCCTTTCAAGATATGCTAGGGGACTCTTACCATGAGATATCCACTGTTGTCCAACCTACCAAACAAGCTGAAGAGATGGGAGGGGTAAATGGTCTGGATGAATTGATGCCTGCCCTTCAGGATATTCCAGAGTTGGAGCCAGCTACTATCCCTACACCACAGGCTTCAGTTTGTTCAGTAGAGATCTCTAGGTCCCAACCCACTACAAGTGTACCAAAACAAGTCCAGAAGAATCATCCAAAACCAGAAGAGGATTTGTCCATCAATATGTCTAATACAGAAGAGGCAGTAGATATCATTCCTGATTCTGAGGATGAAAATACAGAAATACAGAAAGTCCTGTCTAGATCAGCTCATCTAACGTCTCTAACAGAGTCCATGGAGGAAATCAGAGCTAAAATCTATTTTCAATTGAAGTCTTCAAATACCACCAGCTCAACACAAGCACAGACCATTTTGGACGAGATGAAACAGTCTGATCAGCAAGCTTCAATGATCCCTGGTGAGGATAGTCTTGTGTGTAACACACAAAGTCAAGCTACAGATGTTCTTCCTGAGCCAGAGATAAAAACATCTACTATGAAGATGATGGGGTCTCTAAACCCAGAGATTTTAAGAGAAGCTGTTCCACAAATACAGACATCCACTAAACAAGGCCAAATCATGAATTCTGGTAAGTCTGATCCCAATACCAATCAACTATCTTCAAGTTAAATACTTTTATCATGTCTAAACGTTTATATACTAACAGAAAAGGCTTTAGAATCTAGCTACATAATCAACCAACAATACAATGGAAAATAACAACATTTTGGCAAAAAGCTGTCTTTCATTATTCTAAGTAAATAAATATGTGTTCTATGATTTAAGGGTCCCATGCTAGATGAAAAATATATACATGTACACGGACTATTGTAAGGATTAGTCAACCTGCATGGGTAAATCTATTCTGTGCAAGGAAATTTTGAATAAAATTCATAAAGTCATTCTAAACCAAGTCTCCACCTACCTAACTTTACCTACCCAAACTTTCTAATTTAGAGTTTAATTTATGGGAAGATGGACCTTGAAAGAGCTATAAAATTCTTTCTCTTTTTTTCCCAAATAGTGCAAAGCACCACACGAAAATACATACTCTGACTGACCATACGCTGTTCAGATACTTGAAATATCTAGCATGGTTCCTTTTATTTGAATAAATGTTGTGGATGAGCATGGTTAGGTGTGAAATATAAATGACTTCGATACTTGCTTGTATGGAAAAGTATATAAAAATATGATACTTACAATTATCAATGTAATTCATTTCAGAGTAGAATACTTATTTTCCCTGTTATTTGTCATCCAACTTTCTATAACAAAAAAGTGCTTTAACAAATCGTAAAATAAAGCAACAGTCATTTCACACTTCAACTTGAAAGAAACGACTTGATGAATGTTGCATTTTTTTTTTAATCTAAATGTCAAATAAACTAGTTTTCTAGCACTGTTAACCCATTTTCGTATAATAACGTTTTTGATGGGCCACGAAGTGACTTCAGTGTCGTGGAAAATGCTTTGATGAGCTGAGAAATCGCTTATGATAACCAATTTCTTCATTTCCCACAATGTTTTCTACCAAGAAAAACCAAAAAAAGTGTGGTCAGCAACTCTTTCTAATTTAGATAAGTATGAAACCTTGCAATCTTGAAATGGGTTAAAATCTCTATCTTTTTTCTTTCTATTACAGTATCTACACAGAGGCCCAAGATTGCACCAAGGCCACTTGTAGGCAGTGACAAGCCTCATGTGTACGAAAATAAGATTGAGCGAAGGCAGCATGGTGCTAGTAAGGTGACAGAAAACATGACACCTGGGGAGCTGCAGCAGTATGAGAAGAAGAGGGATGAAGTCCTACAAGCCATGGAGGTTAAGAAACAAAGGACAATGATGCTTCTTAATAAGCAGGTATGTGAAGTACATATATGTTGTAAAGAAGAGAACATTAGCCACATACTTACATGACTGAAAGTGGCTCAGAATGAAATTCTAGAAACAAAGGTCAAACTGCCCTTCTTAATAAACAGGTAAATGAAGTATGCTGTAAAGAAGTGAGTTTGAGTTTATTGGGGTTTTACGCCGTTTTCAACTACCAGGGTCATATCGCGGCGGCTGGAGCACCTACCCATGGATTCCTGTTGTTTCTCAAACCAGTACTACCACAACACCCTTACCGAGCCTCCAGCTGCTCGCCCACTTAGGTTAACGATTTCAAACCCATTGGTGGGTGACAATTTTGTCAGAAAGGGTATCAGCCGCGGCCGGGTATCGAACCCGGGACCTCTCGAATGAGGGTCAGATGCGCTACCAACTGCGCTAAGGCCGCGGCCTGTAAAGAAGTGAACATAAGAAATAAAATTAATGGTGAAAATGATGATTTATTGCAAAACTTATATTGGTGTAGAAGAAAAAACCTTGTAACCCTGATAGACAAAAATAGGAGTCAATTTATTACCACACATTTTGGGGAAATGTGATTACATAGTTGCATAGATTACAAAGTGTTAATTGTGTAGAATTTCAAGGGTAAATCTTAATTTGATAACGTAGTTGGTTAAGCACAGTTGGTTCATTTCTTGTTAAGCAAGAAGCTCAATTGGATAATGCATTATTTAAGAACTGAATAGAAATGGTTTAAAATTTATATTTTCATAATTCTTTAAGGACAAAATGATTTAAATACAATATTTGGTTTGGCATAGAGCAGATTTTTGCTATAAAAAAAGAAATGTGTTGATAAGGAAAATGGATCTACTCCATAATGTGTGTCACCAGGTCTATTAGTTTCATGTAATGTGGTCACTTTTTTGATGATTTTCTTGGAGATAACCATAGTACACTACAGTATTGTTCTTTTTAAAGAGCCCTTAATAGACAATGAATATATTAACCCAATCGGCCATTCCCATTCATTGCAATCTTTTGACGTCCTTCTAGAGAAAGACAGGAGAAAACATTGAGACAAAAGAAGAAATGCTGATAGACTGTTTTATCTTCTTCTGCCTTGATATTTGATGGGCAATATTTTACACCAATTATGTTATCATCAACATCCATTTTGTTGTCTGCAGCCGTTTTCAAATTTGTACACCCCAAATTGTTTTCTGTCAAAGTTTGGGGATAAGTTTAAACAATTAAATCAATTAATTCAATGTTGTTGTTTTTCAGTATAACAAGGACTCCCAGCCAAGCTCTTCTCTCCATTACTACAAAGTTCAGAATAATCCAAAATTTAAGAGCTTCAACAAACCTGCTGCAGTTCCTACTAGACCAAACCAGAGCTGTAAACCCAGACCAGACATATTAGCTACTGTGTCCAACTCTAGCAGCGTGACCTCCAGAAAACGATCTGCTACATCTGTCAACACTGGCTCCACCGCTCCAAAGAGGGCTAGAAGTTCCAGACCTCGAATCATCCTGAGAATATTTCGGGATGAAGAGATTGATGATTGGAACGTCGAGCAAGGTAAGAAAGAGACTGAAATCTAAATAAATTCAATGCTAACTCCCAATAAAATTGGGCCAGTTTGGCCCTTTGTGAAGACTTGTCAGATTTCAAAGTGAAGTCAGATAACAATAACTACATAAAACATTTAGTGAAATGTATAAAATTCTGAATAGTTTGCCTCTTCTCGATATTTAGCCTGGAGTTGCCACTAAGGCATATCAAATTAAAGGTTTTATTGGGAAATGGTTAAATAGAGTATGAATAGCTAATAGTTGATCTGAATTTTCTTCTTTTACCTAAATATTTTCTGTTCTTAAGCTTACCAATTTGATCTTTATTTATAACTCTTATCAACTTAAATTAGTATGTAATGCTGTCATTCAGGAAAATGTTAAATTAAAAAGTAAAAATTTGTGTTTATCATTCAAACATTTACATTTCCATCATATTTTTTTCTTGACTTTAGTGTATAATGATGCAGACATATATGTCTGCATAATTTTGAGCGGATAATCATACCATGCCAAAAACAAGCTAGGAATGAGGACATTGACACTGGGCGAATTATTATTCCTCCTTTACCATCAATGTTTATATTACATGATGCAAATACAGTGATAAGTTATGTTAAAGGTTTTGTCAATTGGAAAATATTTCTTTTTCTTTTTCAGTGATTGACAGATACTAAAGCCAGAAAGAACAGAGAGTTTCGCATTAGATAAGCCTTGCCTTTTGAATCTAAATCATTGTAAAGATTTATTTTTTGAATTGTTATCTATATAATCAAATTTCGATTTGTTTTATGTGGAAATCTTTTTCTAATTTTATCACCAAATTCTTTTTAACATTTCTGTTTCAAATTCTTGTTGGAGTAGATTGTGATGATCAGTCTAAGCCACAAATAGACTTTGGTGTATGTCTATCATTTTAACCATTACCAGACGGCTACAAATTAGACTAAATAGTTCAGAGCTTGTGGCTCAGATTGGAAGCAGGGTTAGTACTGGTGTGAGAAATGCCAGAGACATGTGGTTAGGTGAAACAGTTACTGTAAAAATACTTTCTATCCCTTTAAGTCAGATTTTGGGTCAAACTTTCGTGGCCTCTATATTTTTCTCCCTGGACAATCAACTTACACAGGTTTGTATTCCCCATAAGAAAAATAAATCTAAAGAAACTATTTTCAAAGTGGCTTAATCAGAAATGCAAAGGACTATTACCATCCTGTGATGATAGGCTACCAGCAGGCATTACTGCGGATGGAAGATCATAATGGTTACTAGCAAGTTACATGAAACCAAATACTTTTATTTACAGATATTGATGCTCTATCTTTCTAAAGATATAGAAAGATATTGATGCTCTGCCTGTGATGGTTTTATATTTAACGATATTTGAAATGTGATTTAAAAGCTCTGTATTTCGAGCTTGATGCTATATCTTTATTGAACCAAGATATTGATGCTCTATATATATTTGAACAAAGATATTGATGCTCTATCTTTATTGAACAAAGATATTGATGCTCTATCTAAATTGAACCAAGATATAGATGCTCTAAGTTGGACCAAGATATTGATGCTCTATATTTATTTGAACAAAGATATTGATGCTCTATCTTTATTAAACAAAGATATTGATGCTCTATCTAAATTGAACAAAGATATAGATGCTCTAAGTTGGACCAAGATATTGATGCTCTATCTTTATTGTGTCATGGTATTGAAGCTCTATCTTTATTAAACAAATGTTACTGATGTTCTGTCTTTATTTGACAAAGATATCGATGCTCTATCTTTACTGAACAAAAAGATATGAATGCTCTATCATTTTTAACTAAAGATATCGGTGCTCTATCGTTAGGTACTGTACAAAATATATGCATGTTTTCTCTTTATTGAACCAAAATACTGATGCTCTATCTGTATTAAACCAAAATGCTGATGCTCTTACTTTACTGGATTAATGTATTGATGCTGACTCTTCATTGAATAAGAGGTTGATGATCTATCCTTATTGAATAAGATCTTTACTAAACCAATAGATTAATGTTCTATCGTTATTGAATAAGATATTTTGTCTATCTTTAATATGACTGATCCACTTTTTCATACCTGTGATATATTCGGATTGTGATATTGATGCTTTACATATTTTGCTAAAATATTTCATTTTAAAGATTTTTTATGCTTTATTCTTTAATACTGATTTTACTGGTGCTATGAAATCATGTGTTCAGATCACTTTTGATTAAATCTAGTTTTGACTACACGTTTTGACTTATGTTATTGATTTTAGTCCCAAAAGAAATATATGCAACTTGACCTGGATCCATGTTAGTCTCAGATATTATGAGATTTATCCCCCAGATTCCAGCTTTTCGTCACTTTTCTTCGAAAACCTCATAACTGCAGCTTTCTAAAAGGTGCATTACAAGATATTCGAAGAAAAGTGACGTTATTCGTGTTTAAAGAGTATTTGATTTAAGTATCTGATGGCTCGAACTGGATATTTCATCAAAACTTACCAGACCAATTATTGCTGCAGATACAAATTGAAAATTGTTATTGGCGACGATTAGGCCATTAAGCCATGAAAAGTTCAAGCAAATACCGAAAATGTCGTGTTTATGTCCCTGAACAAATAGTAACTAACAGACCTTGGCTAAAACGGGGAAATGTCGAGGCAAATAATATTTGTGTGAACATCCGTATTGTCTGCACAGAATCTTACATATTGGAATAGTCTTAATTTTGTCATCTAGGAAAGGGTTAGAATATACGGATAAGCCACAACACATGTGAATATGAAAACATTGAGAGAAAAGAAAAAAGTCGTAGCATTTCTTTGAGTCGAATAACCATTTTCATGTTGTTCATGCCATATTCCTGCTGTGACCAAAGCTTTATCAGGCAGTATAGACCGAGGCCAGACAGTATACCCTTCACACTTCCCAAAAGATCCCTTTTAACGTGTCAGATCACATAATTTGCATTACGAGACACTTGCATTGTGTCATCTGCTACTGTTCTCGATTTGAACCAGTCTAAAACAAAATTCCAGTAAATTTTCATGTTGCTTACCAACGCCCCCCCCCGAGACTTCCACATCTTTACACTTTGATTTGCCCCTTTCCAAACAAGACCTATTTTGATGTGCCTATCGAAGAGAGCTTTGACAAACATTGAGGCAGAATTAGAAATTTCTCAAAATCACGCAGCATTTTCTTCCTTTGCCTCATTATCTTGAACTTTCATTTTGTCGTCTGCACCAGCTTTCAATTAAGAATGTTTTTAACAGAAATGCAAATCAAGGCACGTATGTTTTCCTTGATTAACTGATCGAATAGGGTTATGAAAATGATTTTTTCAGTTCCGCAGCTCATGCGCCTAACCATATGTTCTTGGTATGATTGGCGTCAATACAAACACAATATCCAATCCGTGCAATCACTTGCTCATCCCACTTTGATGATTATTAACAATTCAATGACAATGGCTTGTCAAATCTAGGACATAAATTGGCCGAGTTGTGGTGCGAACCCACGACCCCTTGACTTGTTAGACTCCGATTTTACTAGCTGAGATAATCCCGCTTGGCTTTTTTTCTCGATTGAACAACTCCTTTCCAAAACAAGTGATGTCCATAAGTAGCAGAGACAGCCAGGTATAAGACAGAAAATACTGATAACCTGAACCAGCATTTTCTCATTTTCATTGAATGTCTAAATGTAATTTACACATGTGTTCTCGGCTTTGCGTTACGTTTGTTTTGTTGTCAGCAACATCTGAATTGATATTTAAAAGAGAAATTTAATTACGGTTTAGTCATCCTGCTGCTTAGGAAAGCGTTAAAATTCCATGTTGTTACCTTCCCAATTTTACCAAGTTTATAACACACTCTCAGACAGCCAATTTTGATATATATGTAAAGCCGATATTGAATTAAAAATATCATCATCACCAACAACACCAACACAAATCATAGTATAAAACGCACTGATAGAAAAGTAGAAAATGATGGTTATGGTATAGAAACCCTTGAGAGAAAAGGATAAAATACTGGTTATTACAATGTAGCATTTCTTCCTTTCAATTAATAGATGCCTTCGTAACGGTTGCGCCCAAGTAGAGGTCATCATGGATTCTGGATTCATTTTTTATTCACACGCTTAACAATACACTTGCTTGGGTTGAACTACATGTCCCCTAGTAGTTTCCAGTCATGGAATCGGTCTAGACCCATCTGTCATATTTGGGCATCTTGGAGATTGGAAACTGCCAAGTAGATGGCCGTATAATCAGCGAACAGTCTAATTTTGATCTGGTCTTAACCCTTTCCCAAACAAGACCTGCTTTTGACGACCTTAGGAGAAAAGGCTTGGGAAAACGTTGAGCCAAAAGAAGAAAATGCTGGTGACCAGCATTTTCTCCTTTTGTCTCAATATTTTCCTTACTACATTACACTCAAATCATATCTTAATTATCATCTTTTTTGTCATCTTCAGCACCACTCAAATTGAACCACTCGAAAAAGTTTGCCGTCTGGTAATGGGTTAACAAAGGAGAAATAATATTGGGCCCAAGATGGAACCGTGAGGGACCCCAAAGGTTACATGCACATGCACGATTTTTCTTGTACATCGAGTAGTCAAGCAAAACAAACTTAGCTTGACTTTTAAAATGATCTGGTCTTAACCAGTAGATCGTTAATGTAAACGAGAAATGAAATCGGGCCCAAGACGGAACCCTGAGGGACCCCAAAGGTCACATGCACTGTGCACGATTTTTTTTCTTTTATATCGAGAAGTCAAGCAAAACTAAGTTATGGTGACTTTCAAAATGATCTGGTCTCATTCAGTAGGTCGATAGTATAAATGAGAAATAGTATCGGGCCCAAGAGGGACACCAAAGGTTGCATGCACTATGTCCGATTTTTCGTTGTCGAAAACAACAGTTTTTGGTTCGACCGGATAGGAATGCCTGTATCCACTTCCAACTGGGTCCTGTAATACCATACTTGCGGAGTTTAAAGCAGGAGTTTTTGGTGATTGAAATCGTCAAATGTGTTAGAGGAGTCAAGCAAAACAAGCTTAGTTTGGCTTTTGAAATGGTCCCCAAAACATCAAAAAGTCATTACCTTTCTTTTATTTTAACTTTGAAATAGAGTATAATCAGTCACAAATAAATAGGCTAAATACTTTTCAATTCTACTATTGATATCATAATTTGTATTATTCATAGATCTAATATGCAGAACGAAAATCAATTTGATAGCGAAAATTATTTTGGCGAAACTGAGTAGTATATCCATCTTTTAAAATGGGTCAACAAATTGCCAAAATTATTCAAAGTCATTGCTTTTCTATTCTTATTTGAGAATGTAATTTGATTAGTCACAAATTAATTAATTAAAACTTTTCAATTCAAATACTAAATTGTCCAATCATAGATCACCTTGATCTTGTTTATTTGACTGGATCTTCCCTATATAAGTTAACGTCACAGATTGCGCGGCAAACACATTTGAAATCTCCCCCCTAACCCTATCCATCGGAACGAAAACAATTGGGACGAAAGAGACAGTTAAGGCTGGTTCCCAGTTTTCACATATCCGAACGCTTGATTTGTCCTTTTCATAACAATGAGCACTCTACTGACACTGATCACTTCCGGCTATTCATCAGCTGCCTAGCGACAATCTGCCTAGCAACTGCCTTCATTATTGATAACAGTCGCATTTCATATCGCTCTCGCAAATTTTATTCATTTACTGAATATCTTGCTACCTACAACGATTCGATCAATTCAAGGTATGTGTAAAGCAACGTTCTATGTAAGTGCTAAGTTTAATTAGTGTTATGTTTTGGAAAAATCATTGTATTTGAAGTTCAACGGGCGGGAAATATTTGACGTTTGAATTGTCATGCGTTTTCGCGTTCCCTCTAAAAATCTTTCTTCATTTTAAGTAAGCTAGGTTCACCTTAGTTGATAATAGGCGTAATGAATTTAAACTTGAAAAGTGCACTCTATGATTCTAATTTGTAATGGCAGCAGTCTCTTGATTACCGGGTGTAAATTATACCCTTACTGGCTGGCGACCAATTCTCGCCGCGTACCAGTTCTCGCCAACTGACCAATTTCATGGTAAAGACTGAAAAGAATCTTTTCCAACATACAAGTTATGTTGACATCAAAATGAAATAAATTATATCAAATAAAATCATGTAGACCTTTAGTCTTTACTGCGATATGGTAGATCTATCGTTGGCGCGAACTGGTACACGGCGAGAATTGGTCGCCAGCCAGTAGCCTATAATTTAGATCTACTAATTTAGACAGAGCTTTGGGACCCTTCCTAAATGAAATAAAGACTATACTTGTGCTCACGGTGCTAGTTCAAGTCAGGCTCGCGGGCACAAAAACGATTTTTTTTCTTTTGTATTTTGGGGTAAACATACTAAATTTGTTCACCTGCCAGTAATACCCGAAAGGGGAGTTAGGCAGTATATATAGATAGATTGTTAAATTCAATCCAAACCCTATGGTATGCATACTCATATTCTAATGAGTACCCACAACATAGCGTTTGATGAACATCGAAATATTTTTTACATTTTGAAATGCCAATACCCCACTCTTAACTGTAGTTCTGTAAAATATATATATTATCTATTCTGTCATTTTTTTCAGAATCATCATGAATTCAACAGAAGAAGTCTCAAAGGCTACAAGAGTGGCTCATCAGTACAACATGCATATTTACAAGTACTTGATCTACGCACTTGTCAACAGCTCCTCATTAATTTCAAAGTTCAGGGTTGAGCTGGATGTGAGTATTTTGTTATTTTACTCACAAACAAGTTCTAATTCTAACACCCCTCCTTTTGTCAGAATACTTTATGTCCTAAATTATCCACAAAACAAATCCAACCCTCATAAACATTCATTTTATCATCTGCAACAGTTTTCAAATTGGAACATTTCAAAATTTATTGTTTCAAGAAAGTGGTAAAATGTAAACATGGGGCACCATGGTCTAATGCTAGGACATAGGCTTGTGGATCAAAGGTCGTAGCTTTGGATCCTTTCTGTTTGGTCGGAGAAGATGCCGTGTATAACACAATTTTGCATATAATCTAGCATTAGTCCTTTGAACCTTTTCCAAACAAGACTTTGTTTTAACTTCTCTTCTATGATGAGCTTAGGAAAACATTGAGACAAAAGAAGAAAATGCGGATTATAAGCATTTTAACATTTTGTCTCAATGTTTTTTGTTGTTGTTTTTTTCTGCTTTATTATATACAAATTCCATGTTTCTCAGCATCCATGTTCGTCTGCAGCAGCTTTTTTTCAACACTGAACAGTCTATGGTTTTTGTCGTTTTGGAAAAGTTTAAACTATAATGCTTATTCAATCAGCATTTTCTTTTTTCTTATATTTCCCCTCAACTCAAACTTCTTTTTCAAATGTACCTGAAGTCAATGTCTAGGAAACTTTTAATTGAGAAATTCTGATTAGTCACACTTTTGATTCTAGGAGTATACAAGCAGCACCATGAAGTTCTATGACCGGTTCTACCAGATAAGAGATTCCATGCTGCCACCTGATAGAATACAAGAAGAACAGATTAACATCTTCAGAGAACTAGTCAAGAAAAATGACTACTTGAGACAGGAAGTTCACAAAGTACAGCGAGTCCATTGGAATCTTCGGGAGAGGGGACATAGAGTATCAATGGCTCACACTCATGTGGTAAGAGTTCACCTTGGTATAGATCTTTTCTTTAACGTCTCAGTCACATCATCTATGTATTTCATATTTTTGTGAGAATGCTTTATGAGTGTCCATAAATATGATCATCCAAGTTTGGCTTCTTGTTGTAATGTGTGTACTTGATTACATTTTGATGTTGTTTTATCTTCTCTCCATATCTTTCTCTCCATTGTACTTTGATTCTTTGCTGATTCTCAGAACTTTGCTTGAAATCCGTAACCCATTCCCACACACTAACGCTTTTTGACTCCATACAAAATGATGGCTTTGGATAACATTTTCCACAATGTTTTCTATCAAAAAATGTACAATTACATTCACTTTCAAATTGTCATCTGCAAAATCTTTGAATTTTGACAGGTCTAAAAGTTTATGGTAATGGGTTAAAGCTTTGTAGACATACTTATTTCTGTCCTATCTGCCAGCTGTCTATCTTTCACTCTGTCTATCTGTTGTGTTTAGATCATTCAAGGGTTTCCAGAACTCTGTGTCTCCTACAGCCCAGACAAAGTACCCCTCGATGTACTCTGTGACCAGATCAGTCACAAGTACAATCTTAGAAATGGTGAGTGGACAGATACACAACTGTTCTTACTTACTGTATAAACAAGCTTGCATTTCAACGAGGTCTGATTTCATCATTGTTAATGTGTCATAAGTCATGTAGCTACCGCTTATTCAAGCTATCGCTACCACACTTTTTGCTAGAATCTTAGTCTATGAAGAGTAGTTATTTTCTTTGTGAAATTGATCCGTTGTAATTCAAACAATGTGTAGCCTGCCAGGCACCAGTTGAACTAATTGTTATGTTTGGGGTTGGATGCTTGTTTAAGCCTTGTTCAATGAAAGTCAACTTTGGTCCCGTGTTGCATTGGGTCAATTCTGCTGTGTTTGTATCCTTTCATTAATTAGCTGTGGTCCACACACAGTTAAAACCTAGAACTTGTATGATATCTGCCAAGTTGTGTTATATAAATTGCATTTTACTAAGGATTTTATATTTTATGCTTACTTTTCATGCCCTCTCGATTTTGTGGAGTAACAATGTTTCTAAAGTATTTTTTCTTACTATTTTCAACATCTAAAAGGCATAAAATTATTCAAAAACATATTTTAAGCACACAATGTTTACAAGCTTCAGCTCCAGCATCTCCCTATATCTATGGGGTATGTCTATAAATAGTCATTTTTTTTTTTTTTGGTATTGAATTATGTAAAAAATTCTTGGTGTAAGACAACAATTTCTTTAAGAAATGTGACAGAACTTTGTTGATTTGTCTTGACTTGTTGACATCAAAAAATATGATGGTCTTGTTTAAAAATAAGTTTATATGACAAAATGGATGTTGATGATTAAATGATTTGTGTACGATAAAGCACAGATAATATTGAGACAAAAGGATAAAAGTCTGAGAAATTCTGATTATCATCAAATTCTTGTTTTGTATCAATATGTCCAAAGCTAAAGCTATCTAGGACATCAAAACCAGCTCTTGTTTGAGAAAGGTATTTACTGTATACATTTTCTAAATAAAACTGTGATTTCAAATATTATATGTTGGTATATTTAATGCATTAAATTACACCACAGCCATTCTACTTACAGAGAGATTCATCAAGGACCTGCTTAGTTGGGCAGATGAACAATCTCAAGCAAGAAAGATGGCCAGAAAGGCAGATGGGCAATTGCAAGCCAGAAAAATAACCAGACGACCACCGTCTCGATCTACTACATATCTTTCCGAGCGTGTATTCTTTCCTGATGTAAATTCCATACTAGCAGCCATAGAGAAAGATCCCAAAACCTCGGAACAAGTGGAGTCAGATCAGCCAACATCAGAATCTTCACCTTCTGACTATGAGGTAGTGGACCAACCAACCCCATCTACTGATGGTATGAATGAGGTGACCCCAGTTCCATCCTGGTGTGATTTTGACCAAGATCAACCAGCAATTCTCTCCTTTCAAGATATGCTAGGGGACTCTTACCATGAGATATCCACTGTTGTCCAACCTACCAAACAAGCTGAAGAGATGGGAGGGGTAAATGGTCTGGATGAATTGATGCCTGCCCTTCAGGATATTCCAGAGTTGGAGCCAGCTACTATCCCTACACCACAGGCTTCAGTTTGTTCAGTAGAGATCTCTAGGTCCCAACCCACTACAAGTGTACCAAAACAAGTCCAGAAGAATCATCCAAAACCAGAAGAGGATTTGTCCATCAATATGTCTAATACAGAAGAGGCAGTAGATATCATTCCTGATTCTGAGGATGAAAATACAGAAATACAGAAAGTCCTGTCTAGATCAGCTCATCTAACGTCTCTAACAGAGTCCATGGAGGAAATCAGAGCTAAAATCTATTT
The DNA here is from genome assembly GCA_963680895.1 of Fragum sueziense. Lineage (NCBI taxonomy): Eukaryota > Metazoa > Mollusca > Bivalvia > Cardiida > Cardiidae > Fragum > Fragum sueziense. The sequence continues at coordinate 49,091,080 of OY804601.1, forward strand.
TCAATTGAAGTCTTCAAATACCACCAGCTCAACACAAGCACAGACCATTTTGGACGAGATGAAACAGTCTGATCAGCAAGCTTCAATGATCCCTGGTGAGGATAGTCTTGTGTGTAACACACAAAGTCAAGCTACAGATGTTCTTCCTGAGCCAGAGATAAAAACATCTACTATGAAGATGATGGGGTCTCTAAACCCAGAGATTTTAAGAGAAGCTGTTCCACAAATACAGACATCCACTAAACAAGGCCAAATCATGAATTCTGGTAAGTCTGATCCCAATACCAATCAACTATCTTCAAGTTAAATACTTTTATCATGTCTAAACGTTTATATACTAACAGAAAAGGCTTTAGAATCTAGCTACATAATCAACCAACAATACAATGGAAAATAACAACATTTTGGCAAAAAGCTGTCTTTCATTATTCTAAGTAAATAAATATGTGTTCTATGATTTAAGGGTCCCATGCTAGATGAAAAATATATACATGTACACGGACTATTGTAAGGATTAGTCAACCTGCATGGGTAAATCTATTCTGTGCAAGGAAATTTTGAATAAAATTCATAAAGTCATTCTAAACCAAGTCTCCACCTACCTAACTTTACCTACCCAAACTTTCTAATTTAGAGTTTAATTTATGGGAAGATGGACCTTGAAAGAGCTATAAAATTGTTTCTCTTTTTTTTCCCAAATAGTGCAAAGCACCACACGAAAATACATACTCTGACTGACCATACGCTGTTCAGATACTTGAAATATCTAGCATGGTTCCTTTTATTTGAATAAATGTTGTGGATGAGCATGGTTAGGTGTGAAATATAAATGACTTCGATACTTGCTTGTATGGAAAAGTATATAAAAATATGATACTTACAATTATCAATGTAATTCATTTCAGAGTAGAATACTTATTTTCCCTGTTATTTGTCATCCAACTTTCTATAACAAAAAAGTGCTTTAACAAATCGTAAAATAAAGCAACAGTCATTTCACACTTCAACTTGAAAGAAACGACTTGATGAATGTTGCATTTTTTTTAATCTAAATGTCAAATAAACTAGTTTTCTAGCACTGTTAACCCATTTTCGTATAATAACGTTTTTGATGGGCCACGAAGTGACTTCAGTGTCGTGGAAAATGCTTTGATGAGCTGAGAAATCGCTTATGATAACCAATTTCTTCATTTCCCACAATGTTTTCTACCAAGAAAAACCAAAAAAAGTGTGGTCAGCAACTCTTTCTAATTTAGATAAGTATGAAACCTTGCAATCTTGAAATGGGTTAAAATCTCTATCTTTTTTCTTTCTATTACAGTATCTACACAGAGGCCCAAGATTGCACCAAGGCCACTTGTAGGCAGTGACAAGCCTCATGTGTACGAAAATAAGATTGAGCGAAGGCAGCATGGTGCTAGTAAGGTGACAGAAAACATGACACCTGGGGAGCTGCAGCAGTATGAGAAGAAGAGGGATGAAGTCCTACAAGCCATGGAGGTTAAGAAACAAAGGACAATGATGCTTCTTAATAAGCAGGTATGTGAAGTACATATATGTTGTAAAGAAGAGAACATTAGCCACATACTTACATAACTGAAAGTGGCTCAGAATGAAATTCTAGAAACAAAGGTCAAACTGCCCTTCTTAATAAACAGGTAAATGAAGTATGCTGTAAAGAAGTGAACATAAGAAATAAAATTAATGGTGAAAATGATGATTTATTGCAAAACTTATATTGGTGTAGAAGAAAAAACCTTGTAACCCTGATAGACAAAAATAGGAGTCAATTTATTACCACACATTTTGGGGAAATGTGATTACATAGTTGCATAGATTACAAAGTGTTAATTGTGTAGAATTTCAAGGGTAAATCTTAATTTGATAACGTAGTTGGTTAAGCACAGTTGGTTCATTTCTTGTTAAGCAAGAAGCTCAATTGGATAATGCATTATTTAAGAACTGAATAGAAATGGTTTAAAATTTATATTTTCATAATTCTTTAAGGACAAAATGATTTAAATACAATATTTGGTTTGGCATAGAGCAGATTTTTGCTATAAAAAAAGAAATGTGTTGATAAGGAAAATGGATCTACTCCATAATGTGTGTCACCAGGTCTATTAGTTTCATGTAATGTGGTCACTTTTTTGATGATTTTCTTGGAGATAACCATAGTACACTACAGTATTGTTCTTTTTAAAGAGCCCTTAATAGACAATGAATATATTAACCCAATCGGCCATTCCCATTCATTGCAATCTTTTTACGTCACTCTAGAGAAAGACAGGAGAAAACATTGAGATAAAAGAAGAAATGCTGATAGACTGTTTTATCTTCTTCTGCCTTGATATTCGCTGGGCAATATTTTACACCAATTATGTTATCATCAACATCCATTTTGTTGTCTGCAGCCGTTTTCAAATTTGTACACCCCAAATTGTTTTCTGTCAAAGTTTGGGGATAAGTTTAAACAATTAAATCAATTAATTCAATGTTGTTGTTTTTCAGTATAACAAGGACTCCCAGCCAAGCTCTTCTCTCCATTACTACAAAGTTCAGAATAATCCAAAATTTAAGAGCTTCAACAAACCTGCTGCAGTTCCTACTAGACCAAACCAGAGCTGTAAACCCAGACCAGACATATTAGCTACTGTGTCCAACTCTAGCAGTGTGACCTCCAGAAAACGATCTGCTACATCTGTCAACACTGGCTCCACCGCTCCAAAGAGGGCTAGAAGTTCCAGACCTCGAATCATCCGGAGAATATTTCGGGATGAAGAGATTGACGATTGGAACGTCGAGCAAGGTAAGAAAGAGACTGAAATCTAAATAAATTCAATGCTAACTCCTGATAAAATTGGGCCAGTTTGGCCCTTTGTGAAGACAAAATTTAAGACTTGTCAGATTTCAAAGTGAAGTCAGATAACAATAACTACATAAAACATTTAGTGAAATGTATAAAATTCTGAATAGTTTGCCTCTTCTCGATATTTAGCCTGGAGTTGCCACTAAGGCATATCAAATTAAAGGTTTTATTGGGAAATGGTTAAATAGAGTATGAATAGCTAATAGTTGATCTGAATTTTCTTCTTTTACCTAAATATTTTCTGTTCTTAAGCTTACCAATTTGATATTTATTTATAACTCTTATCAACTTAAATTAGTATGTAATGCTGTCATTCAGGAAAATGTTAAATTAAAAAGTAAAAATTTGTGTTTATCATTCAAACATTTACATTTCCATCATATTTTTTTCTTGACTTTAGTGTATAATGATGCAGACATATATGTCTGCATAATTTTGAGCGGATAATCATACCATGCCAAAAACAAGCTAGGAATGAGGACATTGACACTGGGCGAATTATTATTCCTCCTTTACCATCAATGTTTATATTACATGATGCAAATACAGTGATAAGTTATGTTAATGGTTTTGTCAATTGGAAAATATTTCTTTTTCTTTTTCAGTGATTGACAGATACTAAAGCCAGAAAGAACAGAGAGTTTCGCATTAGATAAGCCTTGCCTTTTGAATCTAAATCATTGTAAAGATTTATTTTTTGAATTGTTATCTATATAATCAAATTTCGATTTGTTTTATGTGGAAATCTTTTTCTAATTTTATCACCAAATTCTTTTTAACATTTCTGTTTCAAATTCTTGTTGGAGTAGATTGTGATGATCAGTCTAAGCCACAAATAGACTTTGGTGTATGTCTATCATTTTAACCATTACCAGACGGCTACAAATTAGACTAAATAGTTCAGAGCTTGTGGCTCAGATTGGAAGCAGGGTTAGTACTGGTGTGAGAAATGCCAGAGACATGTGGTTAGGTGAAACAGTTACTGTAAAAATACTTTCTATCCCTTTAAGTCAGATTTTGGGTCAAACTTTCGTGGCCTCTATATTTTTCTCCCTGGACAATCAACTTACACAGGTTTGTATTCCCCATAAGAAAAATAAATCTAAAGAAACTATTTTCAAAGTGGCTTAATCAGAAATGCAAAGGACTATTACCATCCTGTGATGATAGGCTACCAGCAGGCATTACTGCGGATGGAAGATCATAATGGTTACTAGCAAGTTACATGAAACCAAATACTTTTACTAGAGTGGCGACACCTAAAGGATGTCACAGGAAAGAATGAGTGAAAACGAAAGTTTATTTTTCGGTTCAGTGTAGTAGGAAAACGATAGAAATTTGTCGACACAAGCAATTTCTATCCTTTTCCTGCTATATCTCAATGGCTTTATCTATTTCAAAATAATCTTATTTCGAAATTTTTGATATCAGGATGGGACTAGATTTTCCACCTCGACTTCATTCGACTCGTCCGATGTCAACATAACGAATGTCAACTGTACTTCCGATGATTTTCCAAACTTTCTTCCATTTAGACAAAAACATAGTTTTTATTTGATTTTTGTGGGGAAACCCTTTCGATTTACAAGACCTGGTTTTGATATATACCTGTTAGAAAAAAGAAACATCAAAGAAAAAAGAGTGCTGATAACCAGCATTGTTCCTTTTTCCTCAATATCAAAATGGTTTTGTCATCTAGGAAGGGTTAAGAATTTTTGGTCTTGACATCTATGTTCAAAACATGTTTAGTAATTATTGAGAGACATGGGGACCAGAATGGCCATATATAGCTCACCTGACTTTTTTTTTTAGTGAGGCGGGACTTTATGTCCGGGGAGCTAATGTCACAGCCCTAGTGCCGGCGTCGCGTCCCGTCCCATCGCGTCTTCACTTGAAAAACTTTAACCTGGTCTATATCTCAGGCACTATTATAGATAAAGCCTTGATATTTCATACATAGATAGATCTCGACAAGACGTTCAATTTGAGGCAATGACCTTTGACCTAGTGACATTGACCTTGGAGTTTTACCTACTTTTGAAAAACTTTAACCTGGTCTATATCTCAAGAACTATTAGAGATACAGCCTTGATATTTCACACATAAATACATCTCAACAAGACCTTTCATTTGGGACCATTACCCTTGACCTTGTGACCTTGACCTTGAAGTTTGACCAACTTTTAAAAAAATTGATGTTTTTGTGACAAGCTCCCATATAGGCGAGCTACGTTGTCTGCGGATAACTCTTGTTAACATAAAGTCATTTCTGCCAAGTTTGGTACAAAATGGCCCAATGATTTAGGAGAAGAATATCTTTGAAGAAGTTGGATAAGCCCTGCCCTGCCACACCCTCATTTTTTTTAAAAACAAGAGCTGTCCGAAGACAGCGCGCTCGACTTTCTAAGTTGCCTAGTATAAAGGGGGCATAACTCCAAATATAGTGGAGCCAGGGTCATGGGCCCTGGTAATAAGGTAGAGGGTGTGATGGTGAATAAGTATTCCAAGTTTGGGTTGAATCCCTTTGATAGTATGGAAGTTATTGATGTTTGAAAAAACTTTAACCTTGGTTGCAACGCCGACGCCAACGCCAACACCAACGCCAACGCCGATGCCAACGCCGACGCCCGGGTGACAGTATAAGCTCTCATTTTCTTCGAAAAGTCGAGCTAAAAAAACTACAAACCTGTAACCAAATGTTGAAAATAATGACTCAAGGAACATTCCCGCCAAATTTGGTTCAAATTGACCCAATGCTTGATTAACAAATAATCTTATAATTTCTCCAAGTCTGATAAGCACCGCCTTACCAACCTGCCACGCCTTTATTTTTTGATGAATCAAAAGTTCACGAAGGGGTCATGCAAGAAACATTTCTGCCAAGACTGAAGTTTGGTTCAAATTGGCCCTATGGTTTTTTGCCACGCCCACATTTTTTGATGAATCTAAAGATTTATGACAGAATGTTGAAAAGAGTCGCTCAAGGAACCTCCCTGCAATATTTGATTCAAATTTGCCCGATGGTTGATTTTAAAAGATTTTTTCATGATTTGTCCAAATCTGGTAAGCCCCACCCAGCAACACCCTCTTTTTGATTAATCATAATTTGACAAATAAGTTTCGAAAAAAGGTCACCCGAGGAACATTCCTGGCTAGTTTGGTCAAAATTGGCCCGACTGCTTAGGAGAAGATTTTTAAAGGAATTGACAAACGGACATACAGACAGGTGGACGGAAGGCCGACGGACAAAAAACGACCAAAATATCTCACTTTGAGCACTTCATGCTCAGGTGTGCTTGTAAAACTACAAAATTATAAAACAGTTAATTTGTGCAGTTTTTATCGTAATGAAAATCAAGAGCAAACCTCTCCTTGTTTTCATTTCTTTTAATAGTATTTGGATGATAATCCAGTCTCTCCCTCTGCTTTTAAAGGGCTTGGGACCTTCTAGTCTAAACCACATTTTACTTGATAGAAATATTCATAATTTCTACAATAAGTGTCTAGTTGCACCAAACAATGAGAATTCATATTTTATGCAGAAATGTGAATATAGACTAGGCAGCATTAGGAGATGGACCTCTCTTGACAGTCATTGAGTCCTCTAAGTGATCAGAAGGTAATTGTTCTCATTGATATGATAATTGTCTAATTATGAAATAATAACAGGTTTAGAGGTCTTTATTTGCCAAATAAAACCCGATGTGCGACGGACTACATGTGTAGGTAAAAACCGAGGCGCTCCGCGCCGAGGTATTTGCCTTAACATGTAGTTCAGAGCACAGAGGTTTTTATTTGGCAAATAAAGACCTCTAAACCTGTTATTATCTCCATTAAAACACTCTAAACAACAAAACGCACATTTTAAATGTGTTATTTGTGGAAATTCTGCCATGATCTAGTTTTCGGCGTAGGAAACGCATTGCCGGTTAAGTGACGTCATTGTTGACGTCATTTGACGTTACCTTGACGCTATGTGACGTTTTGGCGCATACACAAAGCATAATTACATAGAGTCTTTATTGGTCAAATAAAACCCGCTGCAATTCTTCTTTTGCTATATATGGATTTTACGGTGGAGTGTTATAATCCAAATTCAAAGTGTTTGTACTTGCAGACTACAATATGATAAGGCAAAAACATTTGAGAATGGGTTCATATTAGTAGGTAAAAAAATTGCATGGAAAAGCAGTAAATTCCAATCATGTGTATTTCTCTTCCTCAAAAGCTTCCATCAAATCAGCCATGAGAATATTTATTTTTTAATCACCAGATCCAACCACATTGATGGAAAAAGTGAAATTGTTGTTCATAAGCAGTTTCTTCTATTTCTCAACATCTTCCTGTGTTGAGAATGCCAAATAAGACAAAGAAAACATAGCATTTTCATCATAATGAACCTACAACATTGAGGGAACAAGATAAATTTCTGGTTATCTGCACAATTTTCTTATACCTCAATGCTTTAACATTTGTCTGTGTAAACTATATCAAAAATACCCATTTTCATCATAAGATCATACTACAATGATAGAAAATGATTATCATTCACATTTCTTCTCTTTCCTCAACATTTTAACAACTGCCCAAGTTACATGTAAGCATGTCAAAGGAAACATAGAAAATGTTCCATTGTCATCATCTGATGCTACATTGATGAGGGAAGGAGAGAAAAGGGCTTGGGAAAACATTGAGACAAAAGAAGGAACTGCTGATAACAAACAGTTTCTCATTTTGTCTCAATATTTTCTGTGTTGTTTTATACATACCCGGTAATTTTCTATCTTTCGCAACATCTCTTTTGACACCAACAACAGCTTTCAAATTGGATCACCCTAAAATTTTGCCATTTGGGAAAGAGTTACTATCTTTCTTTGATAGGCATGTAAAATCAGACCAAGAAAAGATTCCCTTTTCATCAACTCATCCTACAACATTAAGGGGAAAAGAGAAATCACTGATTATCCTCATAAATTTCTTTCCACCCAAATGTGTTTTAATCTCTCTGCATGAGGTTTTTCAAAATTAATCAGACCAAGAAATAATTCCCCTTTCATCACCTCATCCCCCCAACATTAAGGAAACAAATAAATTACTGGTTATCCAAATAAACTTATCCCCCAGTCTTTCAACAGCTCTCTGTGTAAGGCATGTCAATTCAGATCAAAGGAATATTCCATTTTCATTGCTTCAACCTACAGTAATGATAGAAAGAGGAATTAAATATTGTCATTTTCTTATTTTCTCTCAATGGTATAAAATCTTCCTGTATTAGACATGGTTATCTGAATGAGCCTTTTTCCCCCATTTATGTTTTTAACAGCTGTGTGTGTTAAGCAAATAGAATAAACCCATACATTTTTGTGACAAACACTTAATTGGGGAGCAAAAACCGTCTATGGCGGCTTTTGTTTATCAACTGGTCCTGTTACACTGACCGAAAAAGAGATATTGATTAGTAATTGAACTTTCTTCTTTTCCCTCATGGTTTCATCAGCTTAAGCACTGTGTTTGGCAAATCAAATAAAACCAAAAAAACATTCCCTTTTTAATCAACTGGTCCTGTTGCACTGAAGGAAAAGGAGAAAAACAGATTATGAGTGACATTTTCTTCTTTTTTCTCTGCATTTCACAACTTCCTGTGCTGGGCAAATCAAATCAGACAAAGAAAACATTCCATTTTTTATCAACTGGTCTTATTACACTAAAGGAAAAACAGAAACAAAAATTTCTTCTTTTTCCTCAATGTTTCATCATCCACCTGTGTTCAAGGGCAATTAAAATTAGACCAAAAAATCCTTTTTTAATCAACTGATCCTATAACACTGAAGGAAAAAGAGAAAATGATTATTGGGGACATTTTCTTCTTTTCACCTATTGTTTCATCAACTTCCTGTGATGGGAAAATCAAGTAACTTATAAGACCAAGAAGACATTCCATTTTTAATAAACCAGTCCTATAACACTAAAGGAAAAGGAAAAATTGAGTATTAGTAACATTCCCCTCTTTCCCCCAAATATTTCATAATATTCCTATGTTGGGCAAATCAAATCAGACCAAGAGGACATTCTTTTAAAAACAAATGGTCCTGTAACACTGAAAGAAAAATAGAAATAATAAGTGGTATTTCTTCCTTTCCTTCAATGTTTTGTCAGCTTTCTATTTTGGACATGTATCAAATTAAAGACCAAGAAAATACTCCATTTTTATCAATTATTCCTACATCACTGAAGAAAATAAATATATTTATAATATATGTCATTTTTCTTTATTCCATAAATATTCCTGAATTAGACATGACAAATCAGACAAGAAAATATTCCCCTTCAATCATCTCATCCAAAAACATTAAGGAAACAAGAGATATTGCTTATCATCCGCACAAACTTCTTTGCCCCAATGTTTTACAGTTTGCGTATCAAGGTATAACAAATCAGACAATTTTTTTATATTTTCACCTATTACATTGAGAGAAAAAGAGAAATTGCTGGTTGTCTGCAAATACTCCTTTTTCCTCAATGCTTTAGCAACTTTCCTTGTAAGGCATATCACAGACAAAAATATTCTATTTTCATCGCCTGATCCTATAACATTGATAGAAAAGGATAAAATGTTATTTGGCATTTTCTTCTCTTCCCGCAACATTTTAACATCTTACTAAGTTGGCTATGTCAAAGGCATGTGAAAGGAGACAAAGCAAATATTCCATTTTCATCATCTGATGCTAGAATATTAAAGGTACAAGAGAAAATGCTTATTATCAATCTTTTTTCTCCATGATCTAACATATGTCTGTATTCAAGGCAGGGAATCATGTATGACACAACAAAAACAACAACAATTGCAGAAAATCTTCAATGAATATTTAAATATGACAGACTTGAATTTGATTTGAAGCAGATAATTGTGTAAACATGTCAGAAATTAGTAGGGTTAGATGGATCTATCGATCAAATTAATTGTATAGATCTGTTTTAAAAAAGCTATTAACTCTTTCCCCAAGCAACAAAATTTTAGTGTGGTCCTATTTGAAAGCAGCTACAAATGACAAAATGTATGCTGATAAAATATGAATTGCTGCATGAGAAAGCATAGGAAATGATATTGAGAAGAAAATGCTGATAACCAGATTTTTCTCCTTTTGTCTTAAAGATTTCCCAAGCCTATCCTCTTAGAGATGTCAAAACCAGGGAGGCTGGTCTTGTTTGGGAGAGGGTTAGCAAATAAACTAAAATAACATTTTCCTCAGCAGTGTTTAACCCATTACCAAACAACAAAATTTTAGCCTAGTTTTAAAACTCATAGGTGTTGCAGACGACAATTTTCACTGAACAAAATTTAATTTTTTTGGTCTTTCTTTGTAGAAAACATTGTGGGAAATGAAGAAATTGAATGTCACAAGCAATTACTTCATTTTCCACAATGTTTTCCAAAGCTTTTCTTTTGTGGGGCATCCGCAAGCGTCAATGTGTGGGAAAGGGTTAAAAGATCTATTACATTCAGAGAACATGCGTGACCTTGTTTTATCTTCTCTATTTTGAACCATTTTTAAATTGTTACTTAACAGAATTATTAAAGATTTTCTGCATTTATTGTTGTTTTTGTGACTCCTCTCTATGGTGCTAAGCAAACCATAAACTTTGGGAAAAAGAAATGAATGATTATTTGCATAATTATTCTTTTTCCTCAACATTTTAACAACTTCCTGTGTTAGGCATGTCAAAGGAGACAAGGGAAATATAAAAAAAATTCATTATGATCCTGCAATATAGAGGGAACAAAAATAATCTGATTATCTACATGTATTCCTTTTTCCTCAATGATTTAACAGCTTCTTGTGCTATGTATACATGTACCAAATCAAAACAAGCAAGCGCTGTCAGAGACATATAATAAATACTTCCCTAATAAGTGTTTGTCACAAGAAAATATTACTTTACTTGAAATGCAATTCAGAATGAAGCTGTTTATCATACTCAACAAATGGTTGGTAATAATTCTAGTTTAATCGAGGACTCAAAAGGTAGTCAAATCCTAATGAGAATTAATTGGACGTCGGAATAATATGGGCGACATCATAAACAATCCCTGCTGGAACGCTCCAGTGGGCCCAGCCCAATGTTTACGACATCGCCTGAAAAGGTTCGGACATGTAAGGAATGTAAACCCCTGTGAAAAATTCATTTTAGTTCGAGAACTGTTCTAGAGCGTTAAATGGCAGTTCTAGAACTGTTCTATAACTGCCACTTAACAATCTAGAATGTTTTAGAACATTTCTAGATCTACAAATGCTCTCTTGAACTTTTTTCACAGGGGAGTGCCACCCACCCAAGGAACATTTCTGCAAAGTTTGGTCAAAATTGGTCAACTAGTTTGAGAGGAGACAATTTTAAAAGAAAAAGTAACACATGGACGGACAGATGCACATACAGACACACAACAGACACAACCTCATGACAATAGCTCGCTGGTCTTCAGCCAGTGGAGCTAAAAATGATTGGTACAGATAGTGGCATTTTCTTATCTTCCATCAGTGTTTACCAGAGGTCATAGATCTACGCTTTCATCACATTATCCTTAAATATTGATAGATAACCAAAATTATGAAACTGATGATAATTGTTTTTTTCTCTTTTTCTTCAATGTTTATCCCTCTTCTAAACACTGAAATTTGAGGGGGTTCACTTCAAAAACTACTACAGACAACAAAGTGAAATGCAAATGATGTTTGTGTAGCTCTGAAATGTTGAGATTGGAGGATAAAATGCTGGTGACCAGCATTTTTTCTACTGTAACAATGTTTGACTAAGCCTATTTTAACATGGTGGGGAGTCATGTGACACAACAATGGTAGAAAATCTTCTATAACTTTGTTGATATGTGACCCATTAATGATTTGAAAGTTGTTTGAATCAGAGAATGCAGAAAAATGTCAGGAAATTTTGAAGTCGACTGAAAAAAAAAGTTTTGTTGGTAGTCAATAATTTTTTTATCAGCTGATTTTTTAAGGATTTACCATGTGCAGCTATTTTCTGCATTTGCATACCTTAACTCTGCTTCTGACCAAATCCATATTGGATATCAACATAGTTACTGGAGATTTTCTGAATTGGTTATTATGTCCTGTGATTCCCAACCTAGTTCTAAAATGGACATGTCAAAACCGGGCTTGTTTGGGACAGAGTAAAAAGCTTCTTAATGCTAGGTTCCTACTGCCGATCTGATCAACTCGACCACCTAATTAACCCGATCAAGCCCGACCAAATGTGTATACACAACTTCTTCTCGATCTCTAGTCGATCAAACTAGACCCCCGCCCGAGCACTCCCGATCATTTCCCGATTGAAGCCCGACCATCTTTCCGATTTCTACCCGATCATCTCGTACTTAATTTGAGCCCTACACGATCAATACCCGACCATCTCGATCTGTACACGACCAGATCGAGCTGATTCTATTCTAGGTGTTCTGAATGAAAATTGTTTTGCAGCGTCTGTGATTATCATAGTCATATTCATAATAAGCTCATTATATTGTCAGTTTAAATATGTACATAATCTAAATGAGACGTAAATGTACTTTTAGCTATCGACTCATCCTTAATCTGATTAGATATAGAGATTAATGCATTCTTTAAGGCGTTTAATACCATTATATGAATCGTGCGTGTTATGTCTCAGTGCGGGGAATCACGTGAAACACGATAATTTCAATATTTCTGTTAATATACTCTGCGCGGGATCTCATGTAGTTTGTACACATTTTTTACCACACGACCTAGTGTTCCCACTGCCGACCAGATCAACTCGATCAAGTGGTCGAATACAGGTTGAGCTAGGTCTTCAAGAGTGATCGGGAGCAGTCGAGATGATCGAAATTGATTTGCATCGCTCGGGCTTCCTACTCGAGTGTTTTTGACATGCAAAAACAGTCGAGTGTGATCGAGTACAAAAATGATCGAAAAGCGATTGTGTATTGATCGGGTAGAAGATCGACCTTGTCGCGAATCAGTCGGGCCTGGAGATCAAGTGTGATCGGGTAGATAATTTGAATTCCTACCTGCACCGAGCGTGTACTCGATTACCTTGACTTTTACTCGAGTAATTTCCGACCACACCCCGATAAACTCTACCTCTGATTCATCTGTTCACTCAATCAAATCGGATGAAGAGGTTGGGTTTGATCTACTAGAGATCGAGAAGAAGTCACATGGTCGGGATTGATCGAGTGCACTTAAGCCATCCAGTAGATCGAGTTGATCCGCTGCCATAGAGCAGTTGGAAGCACTCGATCACCTCGACTTGTACGAGTTATTCCCGAACTCATTCCCGATCAACTCGACTTCTGCTCCAACTGTTCATCCAATCAAATCCCGGTAAAAGATATCGACTCGAGCACACACAATCTCTACTCGAGTGATTGCTGATCAGTTCGATCTTCTTTACGATCGATACTCGAGCATCTTTCCGATGTGTTTTCTACTCGACCGCTACACGGATTTTTTTGACGTGTCAAGACAAGTTGGCAGGATTACCGATCGATGCAGACCAAACTAGACCATCTCGACTTATCCCGATCACCCTTGCCGACCAACGTCGACCGGTACTCGATCGCTTGGTCAGGTTTGATCGAGTTAATTTGATCGGCAGTGGGATCCTAGCATTAGTTACAATTAATGTAAAGTTTAATTAACAACTTATAAATTCCATATTTTTCAACATTTGATCCTATAAGATTGAAGGGAAAAGAGAAATGCTAGTTTTCAATACTTTCATCATGTACCTCAATGCTTGAACAATCTGAATTAAGGCAAACCACCCATATAATGAAATTCATGTGACGTTGGAATTCTTTGTGTGACATTGTAAATATTTGTTACAAATCTGATCTATGTGTGCACATTACAGGCCCGTAGGAAGCAATTTCATATTGGGGTGGCTAAAGCCCCAGTGTCTGAATATTGGGGGGCTGAATTGGATTTTCTCTAAATTTTCAGTGTGAAATATGGAAAATTCAGCATTTTTGCTCAACATTGGGTGCGCTAAGCCCACCCCCCCCCTCCCCCCTAGCCCCCTATTCCTACGGGCCTGCATTATGTATTAGAAATAAAATATTTATATCTACTAACTACCACCAAAAGTTTACAATGTCACAAAAAAACTTCCAATGTTACATTGACCTCATTAGGGGTGGACTACCTTAATAAATGCTTTTAAAAGAAGTTTTCAAGCACTGCCATTTCATAAACCAATTACAAAACAGCAAAATTTTAAACTTGTGAGTGGTCCAAATTCAAAGGAATTGCAGATGACACTTTAAGCCAATTTTAATATTTTTGGTCTTTATGGATAAAAAATATCTTCATTTTACACAATGTTTTCAAATGCCTTTATATTGTGGGGCATCAAAAGCATCCTCATGTGGGAAAGAATTCAAAGGGTTAAAACTTAAAATCAATGAAAACTGGAAAATAATTGATATTATACATTGTATATCAAACAGCAATGAGCATATATAGCTCTCAATCTTACTCTTGTCGAGACTCGAAACCGAAACTCCCAGTTTTCTAGGCGTTTTAATGTTAAAACTACAATATTTCTCCCCGAGCTTTGACTTGTTATTTGTTTCTATATGTATGATATCCAAATATCAGTTTTTCATCTTGAATATTGTGTTAAAAAATAGACTGGGTGTACCATTATGTTTTGATAAACCATCAATGTTGTTAGAAAATCTCCTAACTACTGCTTGTGTTTCAAGCCGTAGTTACAATATTTTATAACTGCACCCACGAAATACTACTTGTTTGTCCAAAATTACATCACGGTTAACTGGATAAAATCTTTCCCTATTATAAATAGATTCCTAAAGCTTCTAACAGCATAATTATTATAGTAGTCCTCAGTCTCTCTGCATCTCTCTTTTTCTCTCTCTTATTTCTAGTCTCATGCTCTGTGTTTCTGTCTGTCTCTTATTCAGTCATGCTCTCATTCTTCATCTGTTTGTCCCCAGTGGCGGATCCAGAGGGGGTTCGGGGGGTTCAAACGAACCCCTCTCTGAAGTCTAATAATTTCATTTTCATGCAGAAATATTCAGTCAAAATTGTAAAATAATAGGAAAACGAACCCCCAGGGCCCTAATTGTAAATTTGAACCCCCTTTCAGAAATCCTGGATCCGCCGCTGGTCCCTGAATATCTCAGGCCCCTAGGAACAGGGGGGCTAGGGGGACTTAGTTCCCCTCAAATTGGCCAAGAATGCCTAATTTTCTTCATTTTACACTGAAAATTTTGGGAAAATCCAAATTAGCCCCCCCCCCCCCCCCCACACACACACACACACACATTTTCAGGACAAGCCTTGAAGGGCCTGGTTTGGCATCCCGACCAGAAAAAACTTGAGAAAAAAACATTGAGGAAAAGAATGCCAAAAACCAGCATTTTATTTGTTTGTCTCAATATTTTCCTGACAATATTATTCACAAATCCTATCTTTATCAACATTATTTTTTTGGTCTGCACAGCAGCTTTTGAATTTGGCCATCCTAAAATGTTGTTGTTTCTTTTAAGGAAAGGATTAATGCATGCACTAAGGCTTACATCGGGGGCGGTTCGGAACCCCTGCATTTTACAAGGCGTTTATATCTTGTCATAAACTGACATTGCGACATGGACAATTCTACTGTACATGAGGCAGGGTTTTCCATGACGCACAAATCATGCGTCATTGTCGCAATTTCAGAACAAATGACCCCTTAGAAATTTACATAAGGGTCATTGATGACGCAAGTTTTAAAATCCAGATTTTCTTTTGATACATTAGTCCTAGGGCATTTGACCCACAAAATAGTATAAATGACCCCTAATTTTGAAGGCAAGGGGGTAACAATGACCCTCAAACTCTCACGCTCAGGGAAAACCCTGATGAGGCAATGATTGCCAATGAACTCTTAGCTCTTCATTGTACTATACATGCAATTTCGTTAAAATGGCCCCACGACCACGTCACCAGGAAAAAATGTTGTATGTGGAAGGGTCAACGTCTTTGTACAGTCTTATGTCGGGGGCCGCGCCCCCGAACCCCTGCTGTTCGCGAACTGTTTATAATATCTTATCTTATACATCTAGTAATTAATATCCGTGTTGTCTAATCGAAAGGGAGGTCAAAACAAAAATGGCGTCGTAATAGTGATGAGTCGAAATAAAGTACTCGAGGATATTGCTACACTGGCATATCAAGAAGGGGATTGGATTCGGGTGGGTTCAATGGACACCGGGCATGATACACTAAATGATTTTATTATATACACTGGGCAATGGCGGTTCCAGAAGGGGATTGAATACCGTAAGGTTTAAAAGAAACCTTCAGCATAATAATATGCTTATTGCTTAAACCTGAAATGAATCTTCGTTTTGTTTATTATCATTCATAATGTCATTTTCAACATTTTTCTTCTTACTTCGAGTGTTGCGTAAAAAAATGTAACTAGATCTATGCATGGGAAACAAGTAACAAATTAAAAACATGACTTACCTCTTGAAATATGGTTGTTTAGATTTACAATCAGTTTCTAATGATTCGGACCATTTTAAGCAAAATCCTTCAATTGGCATTGAGGTAATCCGAGTCTTCTCTGATGAAAATTCGCTTTTTGATATTCTGTTGACACTCATTTACATCAGAGCCGAGTCCTATTCAAAAACCGGAGAAAAGTTATGTCAGCATTTCATCGTCCGATTGTTTAATTATCTTAAACGCTATCCCCAAAAAGCCTTATGATACCGATCAATGTACTATTTATTGGCGTGTATGATAAAAAATTCAAGACCAAAAAGTATTTCAAAAAGGTTTATAGGCAATGTTTTGCAACAACCCTCACCTGAGCAGCCTTTGTTTACCATGACCTTCCATTTAAAACCACGTGATCAACGCGAAATCTCGCACATGGAATGCGGGTTTTCCCAGATTATGACGTAACGGTAGAATTTGAAAGAAAAAAGAAATAAGATTATTTTATTTTTCAAATTGACGGCCCTTCTGAAATAATATAACAATAACGAGTTTAAAAAAAACTGATAACATGAATAAATAAATAAATGAAATATATCAGAAACGTCCGGCAAACGTTTTAAAGCTAGTATTCGCACCAATAATGTTTGCTACTATGTTGGGTCAATTCCATAACTTATGAGCATGGAGAACGAAATAAACGGAATTTCTCAGGAAAAGCAATACCATTCAAGTTGCAAGCTGAACAGATCGACATAAATTGATTTCCACAACAAGAACACTCCATAATTTCTGAACAAAGGCTGTCACGTGACTTGAGAAAAATTCGTAATCAAAGGCGATCACGTGATAGTCACGTGGCGGTAAATTCCGCTCTATTTTTGAACGAGACCTGGTCACGTGATCTGCAATAACAATGGCGACGAAATGGAGTGGAAATAGGGGGTTGTTGAGTTTCGAAAGGTTATACTCTTCCAGCAGGCCGATTTGAAATGAAATTTTTGGTCAAGTATGACAAAAAATGATTGATTGATCTATACCCTATAGAATTTTACCGAGTGTTGGATATAATACACATAAACAGACGATGAAATGCCGCCTAACTTTAGGCGCTGTTTTCTTGCCTTTTCAAATAGGACCTAGTTCTGATCAAAATGAGCGTTATCCGAATGTCAAAAAGCGATTTTTGATCAGATATGATTCGGATTAGCATTGAGGTCGAAAACGAAAACATGTTACATTTCACAAATAATAACTTATTCTACCACCAGGGGTAAAAGTTGAAAATTTTGAAAAACCTGAAAACCTGGAAAAGTCTGTATTTATATAGTAAAAATCGAGAAAATGGGCCATTTTGGAATACTAAAAAACCTGAACTTCAGGCATATGCCTGAAAACTTTTACCCCTGTACCACTGAAGATTAATCGATGCAAGTCACAATAAATTCCCTGTCAACCAAAATGTCAAACCAACTCCAAACATTTTTTCCCAGCGAGAAAATACCATTTTCCAACGAAAAAACACTTCAAAAGCACTCACCTTGAGCAAACAATTGGGCGAGCTTGTTTGGGCCACTCCGTTGACACAGAATACTCCTTTTTGGAACCGAAAAGACATCAGATTTTAATGAAGAAGCCAAAAAAATGTATTTGACTGGTTTTTTAGAGATTTTGTAATGGTTTATTCTGCAATATTTATCTTGGTCAGTACCAAAACACACTTGATTGAACCGCATGATTCCGAAGGAAAACGGAGTATGTCTAATCAAGTCCGACCCTTCTTAGCAACACCGCTTTTTATCAGACAGCTCAAGCAGCCTTGTGTTTTGACATGTTTCAGTTTGGTTTATTTTTTCTCTCCGTGACTGTAGAACAGATACCTTTTTCCTCAGCAGTACATCATAGAATATGGAGAAAATAGGGTTTTGGTTATATTGTGCCATGGTTTATGTAAGAGTTCATCGTGACAAAGGGTAATTTCAAGGGGCGTTACTTCTGAGGCAATTGTTGTGCACGAACGGATGACAAAAAGTGACATTGGTGTCACTCGGTTGAATAAGGAATTTTGTAAAATGATTCAAAGGTCTTTGAAAAAATTAATATTGATAATATTTGAAAAGTCTGATTATGTATTATTTTTTGTTTTTGCCTTGATAATGGAGAGCATAGTGGTCTGATAGACGGAATTGAATGGGTGCGTTGACTTCCCAGATGCGCAGACAAGTTTACCAGACTCGACTGTTTTATTTCTTTTTTTTTTTTTTTTTTTTTTTTTGGGGGGGGGGGGGGGGGGGGGGTAATATTTCATCTCAAATAAAACTTCCACAAATAAGAAACAAATTGTACATGACTTACCTTCTTAAACATGTCCATTTAGATCTAGAATAGATTGATTCTATCCGAATATCTGTCCCTTATAAATGTCAGTTGTGTAGTAAAATCTATTGGAGACGAAAACTAATGACATTCACAAATAATCACTTATCATACCACTGACGATTAGTCGATGCAAGTCACATTAGATAAGTCCCTTTTCTAAAAAAATGTCAAACCTATTCCACATTTAATCCAGCGTAAAAATATCATTTTCCAACTAAAAAGATCAATACACTCCGCGCTGTCATCTTTGGGGAGGACTTGATTGTGCTACTAAATTGACTCGGAATAATTAGGCTACAAAGGAAAAGACACCATTTTTTCTCTGAAGAAGCTAAACAAACGTATTTACATTTTTGGTCATTTTGTGATAGGACATTCTGCGACAATTATCTTATTTTTCGCCCAATCACACCTGATTTAACTGCACAATTCGGAATAAAAACGGAGTATGTCCAATCAAGTACGGCCCAACAGCTTTTTGCGTGACGCAAACGGATGACATAAAGCGACACCCACAAACATAGCGATCTTCGTATTCGCTTTTAGCAATTAATATCCAATTCCTGCTTTCAGAAAAGAAATGCAATAATTTATTTTGGCAAAATATATGCATAAAACAGATTTCACGGCCATTCTTTGAGTGACAAGGCCTGCAAACCCGCTTGTTTACGTATCCAGGATCCGGTTGCTATTACAAGTCCGGTAATAGGTGCAGTTGCGTTCTGCACTTTGCGACTTAAATATTTTTCGAAAATGAATTTTCGCAGAAATAATGACAACGTGGAGACCTAGATGGAGATTGCGACAACAATTTGTTGAGAGTTTCAAGAAAATCGTTGGAACGGTTTTGGTGGCAATCAAGATGCGGCAATATCCTGCATGTTTGGGACTTTTCTCCCTATTATATCATTCATTCCATGAATCGAACAAGTTCTTTTCATTACACTCATTCTTTATTTACAGATATTGATGCTCTATCTTTCTAAAGATATAGAAAGATATTGATGCTCTGCCTGTGATGGTTTTATATTTAACGATATTTGAAATGTGATTTAAAAGCTCTGTATTTCGAGCTTGATGCTATATCTTTATTGAACCAAGATATTGATGCTCTATATATATATTTGAACAAAGATATTGATGCTCTATCTTTATTGAACAAAGATATTGATGCTCTATCTAAATTGAACCAAGATATAGATGCTCTAAGTTGGACCAAGATATTGATGCTCTATATTTATTTGAACAAAGATATTGATGCTCTATCTTTATTAAACAAAGATATTGATGCTCTATCTAAATTGAACAAAGATATAGATGCTCTAAGTTGGACCAAGATATTGATGCTCTATCTTTATTGTGTCATGGTATTGAAGCTCTATCTTTATTAAACAAATGTTACTGATGTTCTGTCTTTATTTGACAAAGATATCGATGCTCTATCTTTACTGAACAAAAAGATATGAATGCTCTATCATTTTTAACTAAAGATATCGGTGCTCTATCGTTAGGTACTGTACAAAATATATGCATGTTTTCTCTTTATTGAACCAAAATACTGATGCTCTATCTGTATTAAACCAAAATGCTGATGCTCTTACTTTACTGGATTAATGTATTGATGCTGACTCTTCATTGAATAAGAGGTTGATGATCTATCCTTATTGAATAAGATCTTTACTAAACCAATAGATTAATGTTCTATCGTTATTGAATAAGATATTTTGTTCTATCTTTAATATGACTGATCCACTTTTTCATACCTGTGATATATTCGGATTGTGATATTGATGCTTTACATATTTTGCTAAAATATTTCATTTTAAAGATTTTTGATGCTTTATTCTTTAATACTGATTTTACTGGTGCTATGAAATCATGTGTTCAGATCACTTTTGATTAAATCTAGTTTTGACTACACGTTTTGACTTATGTTATTGATTTTAGTCCCAAAAGAAATATATGCAACTTGACCTGGATCCATGTTAGTCTCAGATATTATGAGATTTATCCCCCAGATTCCAGCTTTTCGTCACTTTTCTTCGAAAACCTCATAACTGCAGCTTTCTAAAAGGTGCATTACAAGATATTCGAAGAAAAGTGACGTTATTCGTGTTTAAAGAGTATTTGATTTAAGTATCTGATGGCTCGAACTGGATATTTCATCAAAACTTACCAGACCAATTATTGCTGCAGATACAAATTGAAAATTGTTATTGGCGACGATTAGGCCATTAAGCCATGAAAAGTTCAAGCAAATACCGAAAATGTCGTGTTTATGTCCCTGAACAAATAGTAACTAACAGACCTTGGCTAAAACGGGGAAATGTCGAGGCAAATAATATTTGTGTGAACATCCGTATTGTCTGCACAGAATCTTACATATTGGAATAGTCTTAATTTTGTCATCTAGGAAAGGGTTAGAATATACGGATAAGCCACAACACATGTGAATATGAAAACATTGAGAGAAAAGAAAAAAGTCGTAGCATTTCTTTGAGTCGAATAACCATTTTCATGTTGTTCATGCCATATTCCTGCTGTGACCAAAGCTTTATCAGGCAGTATAGACCGAGGCCAGACAGTATACCCTTCACACTTCCCAAAAGATCCCTTTTAACGTGTCAGATCACATAATTTGCATTACGAGACACTTGCATTGTGTCATCTGCTACTGTTCTCGATTTGAACCAGTCTAAAACAAAATTCCAGTAAATTTTCATGTTGCTTACCAACGCCCCCCCCCCCGAGACTTCCACATCTTTACACTTTGATTTGCCCCTTTCCAAACAAGACCTATTTTGATGTGCCTATCGAAGAAAGCTTTGACAAACATTGAGGCAGAATTAGAAATTTCTCAAAATCACGCAGCATTTTCTTCCTTTGCCTCATTATCTTGAACTTTCATTTTGTCGTCTGCACCAGCTTTCAATTAAGAAAGTTTTTTTAACAGAAATGCAAATCAAGGCACGTATGTTTTCCTTGATTAACTGATCGAATAGGGGTATGAAAATGATTTTTTCAGTTTCGCAGCTCATGCGCCTAATCATATGTTCTTGGTATGATTGGCGTCAATACAAACACAACATCCAATCCGTGCAATCACTTGCTCATCCGACTTTGATGATTATTAACAATTCAATGACAATGGCATGTCAAATGTAGGACATAAATTGGCCAAGTTGTGGTGCGAACCCACGACCCCTTGACTTGGTAGACTCCGATTTTACTAGCTGAGATAATCCCGCTTGGCTTTTTTTCTCGATTGAACAACTCCTTTCCAAAACAAGTGATGTCCATAAGTAGCAGAGACAGCCAGGTATAAGACAGAAAATACTGATAACCTGAACTAGCATTTTCTCATTTTCATTGAATGTCTAAATGTAATTTACACATGTGTTCTCGGCTTTGCGTTACGTTTGTTTTGTTGTCAGCAACATCTGAATTGATATTTAAAAGAGAAATTTAATTACGGTTTAGTCATCCTGCTGCTTAGGAAAGCGTTAAAATTCCATGTTGTTACCTTCCCAATTTTACCAAGTTTATAACACACTCTCAGACAGCCAATTTTGATATATATGTAAAGCCGATATTGAATTAAAAATATCATCATCACCAACAACACCAACACAAATTATAGTATAAAACGCATTGATAGAAAAGTAGAAAATGATGGTTATGGTATAGAAACCCTTGAGAGAAAAGGATAAAATACTGGTTATTACAATGTAGCATTTCTTCCTTTCAATTAATAGATGCCTTCGTAACGGTTGCGCCCAAGTAGAGGTCATCATGGATTCTGGATTCATTTTTCATTCACACGCTTAACAATACACTTGTTTGGGTTGAACTACATGTCCCCTAGTAGTTTCCAGTCATGGAATCGGTCTAGACCCATCTGTCATATTTGGGCATCTTGGAGATTGGAAACTGCCAAGTAGATAGCCGTATAATCAGCGAACAGTCTAATTTTGATCTGGTCTTAACCCTTTCCCAAACAAGACCTGCTTTTGACGACCTTAGAAGAAAAGGCTTGGGAAAACGTTGAGCCAAAAGAAGAAAATGCTGGTGACCAGCATTTTCTCCTTTTGTCTCAATATTTTCCTAACTACATAACACTCAAATCATATCTTAATTATCATCTTTTTTGTCATCTTCAGCACCACTCAAATTGAACCACTCGAAAAAGTTTGCCGTCTGGTAATGGGTTAACAAAGGAGAAATAATATTGGGCCCAAGATGGAACCGTGAGGGACCCCAAAGGTTACATGCACATGCACGATTTTTCTTGTACATCGAGTAGTCAAGCAAAACAAAGTTAGCTTGACTTTTAAAATGATCTGGTCTTAACCAGTAGATCGTTAATGTAAACGAGAAATGAAATCGGGCCCAAGACGGAACCCTGAGGGACCCCAAAGGTCACATGCACTGTGCACGATTTTTTTTTCTTTTATATCGAGAAGTCAAGCAAAACTAAGTTATGGTGACTTTCAAAATGATCTGGTCTCATTCAGTAGGTCGATAGTGTAAATGAGAAATAGTATCGGGCCCAAGACGGAACCCTGAGGGACACCAAAGGTTGCATGCACTATGTCCGATTTTTCGTTGTCGAAAACAACAGTTTTTGGTTCGACCGGATAGGAATGCCTGTATCCACTTCCAACTGGGTCCTGTAATACCATACTTGCGGAGTTTAAAGCAGGAGTTTTTGGTGATTGAAATCGTCAAATGCGTTAGAGGAGTCAAGCAAAACAAGCTTAGTTTGGCTTTTAAAATGGTCCCCAGAAATCAAAAAGTCATTACCTTTCTTTTATTCTAACTTTGAAATAGAGTATAATCAGTCACAAATAAATAGGCTAAATACATTTCATTCTACTATTGATATCATAATTTGTATTATTCAAAGATCTAATATGCAGAACGAAAATCAATTTGATGGCGAAAATTATTTTGGCGAAACTGAGTAGTATATCCATCTTTTAAAATGGGTCAACAAATTGCCAAAATTATTCAAAGTCATTGCTTTTCTATTCTTATTTGAGAATGTAATTTGATTAGTCACAAATTAATTAATTAAAACTTTTCAATTCAAGTACTAAATTGTCCAATCATAGATCACCTTGATCTTGTTTATTTGACTGGATCTTCCCTATATATGTTAACGTCACAGATTGCGCGGCAAACACATTTGAAATCTCCCCCTATTCCTATCCATCGGAACGAAAACAATTGGGACGAAAGAGACAGTTAAGGCTGGTTCCCAGTTTTCACATATCCGAACGCTTAATTTGTCCTTTTCATAACAATGAGCACTCTACTGACACTGATCACTTCCGGCTATTCATCAGCTGCCTAGCGACAATCTGCCTAGCAACTGCCTTCATTATTGATAACAGTCGCATTTCATATCGCTCTCGCAAATTTTATTCATTTACTGAATATCTTGCTACCTACAACGATTCGATCAATTCAAGGTATGTGTAAAGCAACGTTCTATGTAAGTGCTAAGTTTAATTAGTGTTATGTTTTGGAAAAATCATTGTATTTGAAGTTCAACGGGCGGGAAATATTTGACGTTTGAATTGTCATGCGTTTTCGCGTTCCCTCTAAAAATCTTTCTTCATTTTAAGTAAGCTAGGTTCACCTTAGTTGATAATAGGCGTAATGAATTTAAACTTGAAAAGTGCACTCTATGATTCTAATTTGTAATGGCAGCAGTCTCTTGATTACCGGGTGTAAATTATACCCTTACTGGCTGGCGACCAATTCTCGCCGCGTACCAGTTCTCGCCAACTGACCAATTTCATGGTAAAGACTGAAAAGAATCTTTTCCAACATACAAGTTATGTTGACATCAAAATGAAATAAATTATATCAAATAAAATCATGTAGACCTTTAGTCTTTACTGCGATATGGTAGATCTATCGTTGGCGCGAACTGGTACACGGCGAGAATTGGTCGCCAGCCAGTAGCCTATAATTTAGATCTACTAATTTAGACAGAGCTTTGGGACCCTTCCTAAATGAAATAAAGACTATACTTGTGCTCACGGTGCTAGTTCAAGTCAGGCTCGCGGGCACAAAAACGATTTTTTTTCTTTTGTATTTTGGGGTAAACATACTAAATTTGTTCACCTGCCAGTAATACCCGAAAGGGGAGTTAGGCAGTATATATAGATAGATTGTTAAATTCAATCCAAACCCTATGGTATGCATACTCATATTCTAATGAGTACCCACAACATAGCGTTTGATGAACATCGAAATATTTTTTACATTTTGAAATGCCAATACCCCACTCTTAACTGTAGTTCTGTAAAATATATATATTATCTATTCTGTCATTTTTTTCAGAATCATCATGAATTCAACAGAAGAAGTCTCAAAGGCTACAAGAGTGGCTCATCAGTACAACATGCATATTTACAAGTACTTGATCTACGCACTTGTCAACAGCTCCTCATTAATTTCAAAGTTCAGGGTTGAGCTGGATGTGAGTATTTTGTTATTTTACTCACAAACAAGTTCTAATTCTAACACCCCTCCTTTTGTCAGAATACTTTATGTCCTAAATTATCCACAAAACAAATCCAACCCTCATAAACATTCATTTTATCATCTGCAACAGTTTTCAAATTGGAACATTTCAAAATTTATTGTTTCAAGAAAGTGGTAAAATGTAAACATGGGGCACCATGGTCTAATGCTAGGACATAGGCTTGTGGATCAAAGGTCCTAGCTTTGGATCCTTTCTGTTTGGTCGGAGAAGATGCCGTGTATAACACAATTTTGCATATAATCTAGCATTAGTCCTTTGAACCTTTTCCAAACAAGACTTTGTTTTAACTTCTCTTCTATGATGAGCTTAGGAAAACATTGAGACAAAAGAAGAAAATGCTGATTATAAGCATTTTAACATTTTGTCTCAATGTTTTTTGTTGTTGTTTTTTTCTGCTTTATTATATACAAATTCCATGTTTCTCAGCATCCATGTTCGTCTGCAGCAGCTTTTTTTTTCAACACTGAACAGTCTATGGTTTTTGTCGTTTTGGAAAAGTTTAAACTATAATGCTTATTCAATCAGCATTTTCTTTTTTCTTATATTTCCCCTCAACTCAAACTTCTTTTTCAAATGTACCTGAAGTCAATGTCTAGGAAACTTTTAATTGAGAAATTCTGATTAGTCACACTTTTGATTCTAGGAGTATACAAGCAGCACCATGAAGTTCTATGACCGGTTCTACCAGATAAGAGATTCCATGCTGCCACCTGATAGAATACAAGAAGAACAGATTAACATCTTCAGAGAACTAGTCAAGAAAAATGACTACTTGAGACAGGAAGTTCACAAAGTACAGCGAGTCCATTGGAATCTTCGGGAGAGGGGACATAGAGTATCAATGGCTCACACTCATGTGGTAAGAGTTCACCTTGGTATAGATCTTTTCTTTAACGTCTCAGTCACATCATCTATGTATTTCATATTTTTGTGAGAATGCTTTATGAGTGTCCATAAATATGATCATCCAAGTTTGGCTTCTTGTTGTAATGTGTGTACTTGATTACATTTTGATGTTGTTTTATCTTCTCTCCATATCTTTCTCTCCATTGTACTTTGATTCTTTGCTGATTCTCAGAACTTTGCTTGAAATCCGTAACCCATTCCCACA
Source organism: Fragum sueziense (assembly GCA_963680895.1). Taxonomy (NCBI): domain Eukaryota; kingdom Metazoa; phylum Mollusca; class Bivalvia; order Cardiida; family Cardiidae; genus Fragum; species Fragum sueziense. The sequence continues at coordinate 49,117,506 of OY804601.1, forward strand.
CACTAACGCTTTTTGACTCCATACAAAATGATGGCTTTGGATAACATTTTCCACAATGTTTTCTATCAAAAAATGTACAATTACATTCACTTTCAAATTGTCATCTGCAAAATCTTTGAATTTTGACAGGTCTAAAAGTTTATGGTAATGGGTTAAAGCTTTGTAGACATACTTATTTCTGTCCTATCTGCCAACTGTCTATCTTTCACTCTGTCTATCTGTTGTGTTTAGATCATTCAAGGGTTTCCAGAACTCTGTGTCTCCTACAGCCCAGACAAAGTACCCCTCGATGTACTCTGTGACCAGATCAGTCACAAGTACAATCTTAGAAATGGTGAGTGGACAGATACACAACTGTTCTTACTTACTGTATAAACAAGCTTGCATTTCAACGAGGTCTGATTTCATCATTGTTAATGTGTCATAAGTCATGTAGCTACCGCTTATTCAAGCTATCGCTACCACACTTTTTGCTAGAATCTTAGTCTATGAAGAGTAGTTATTTTCTTTGTGAAATTGATCCGTTGTAATTCAAACAATGTGTAGCCTGCCAGGCACCAGTTGAACTAATTGTTATGTTTGGGGTTGGATGCTTGTTTAAGCCTTGTTCAATGAAAGTCAACTTTGGTCCCGTGTTGCATTGGGTCAATTCTGCTGTGTTTGTATCCTTTCATTAATTAGCTGTGGTCCACACACAGTTAAAACCTAGAACTTGTATGATATCTGCCAAGTTGTGTTATATAAATTGCATTTTACTAAGGATTTTATATTTTATGCTTACTTTTCATGCCCTCTCGATTTTGTGGAGTAACAATGTTTCTAAAGTATTTTTTCTTACTATTTTCAACATCTAAAAGGCATAAAATTATTCAAAAACATATTTTAAGCACACAATGTTTACAAGCTTCAGCTCCAGCATCTCCCTATATCTATGGGGTATGTCTATAAATAGTCATTTTTTTTTTTTGGTATTGAATTATGTAAAAAATTCTTGGTGTAAGACAACAATTTCTTTAAGAAGTGACAGAACTTTGTTGATTTGTCTTGACTTGTTGACATCAAAAAATATGATGGTCTTGTTTAAAAATAAGTTTATATGACAAAATGGATGTTGATGATTAAATGATTTGTGTACGATAAAGCACAGATAATATTGAGACAAAAGGATAAAAGTCTGAGAAATTCTGATTATCATCAAATTCTTGTTTTGTATCAATATGTCCAAAGCTAAAGCTATCTAGGACATCAAAACCAGCTCTTGTTTGAGAAAGGTATTTACTGTATACATTTTCTAAATAAAACTGTGATTTCAAATATTATATGTTGGTATATTTAATGCATTAAATTACACCACAGCCATTCTACTTACAGAGAGATTCATCAAGGACCTGCTTAGTTGGGCAGATGAACAATCTCAAGCAAGAAAGATGGCCAGAAAGGCAGATGGGCAATTGCAAGCCAGAAAAATAACCAGACGACCACCGTCTCGATCTACTACATATCTTTCCGAGCGTGTATTCTTTCCTGATGTAAATTCCATACTAGCAGCCATAGAGAAAGATCCCAAAACCTCGGAACAAGTGGAGTCAGATCAGCCAACATCAGAATGTTCATCTTCTGGCTATGAGGTAGTGGACCAACCAACCCCATCTACTGATGGTATGAATGAGGTGACCCCAGTTCCATCCTGGTGTGATTTTGACCAAGATCAACCAGCAATTCTCTCCTTTCAAGATATGCTAGGGGACTCTTACCATGAGATATCCACTGTTGTCCAACCTACCAAACAAGCTGAAGAGATGGGAGGGGTAAATGGTCTGGATGAATTGATGCCTGCCCTTCAGGATATTCCAGAGTTGGAGCCAGCTACTATCCCTACACCACAGGCTTCAGTTTGTTCAGTAGAGATCTCTAGGTCCCAACCCACTACAAGTGTACCAAAACAAGTCCAGAAGAATCATCCAAAACCAGAAGAGGATTTGTCCATCAATATGTCTAATACAGAAGAGGCAGTAGATATCATTCCTGATTCTGAGGATGAAAATACAGAAATACAGAAAGTCCTGTCTAGATCAGCTCATCTAACGTCTCTAACAGAGTCCATGGAGGAAATCAGAGCTAAAATCTATTTTCAATTGAAGTCTTCAAATACCACCAGCTCAACACAAGCACAGACCATTTTGGACGAGATGAAACAGTCTGATCAGCAAGCTTCAATGATCCCTGGTGAGGATAGTCTTGTGTGTAACACACAAAGTCAAGCTACAGATGTTCTTCCTGAGCCAGAGATAAAAACATCTACTATGAAGATGATGGGGTCTCTAAACCCAGAGATTTTAAGAGAAGCTGTTCCACAAATACAGACATCCACTAAACAAGGCCAAATCATGAATTCTGGTAAGTCTGATCCCAATACCAATCAACTATCTTCAAGTTAAATACTTTTATCATGTCTAAACGTTTATATACTAACAGAAAAGGCTTTAGAATCTAGCTACATAATCAACCAACAATACAATGGAAAATAACAACATTTTGGCAAAAAGCTGTCTTTCATTATTCTAAGTAAATAAATATGTGTTCTATGATTTAAGGGTCCCATGCTAGATGAAAAATATATACATGTACACGGACTATTGTAAGGATTAGTCAACCTGCATGGGTAAATCTATTCTGTGCAAGGAAATTTTGAATAAAATTCATAAAGTCATTCTAAACCAAGTCTCCACCTACCTAACTTTACCTACCCAAACTTTCTAATTTAGAGTTTAATTTATGGGAAGATGGACCTTGAAAGAGCTATAAAATTCTTTCTTTTTTTTCCAAATAGTGCAAAGCACCACACGAAAATACATACTCTGACTGACCATACGCTGTTCAGATACTTGAAATATCTAGCATGGTTCCTTTTATTTGAATAAATGTTGTGGATGAGCATGGTTAGGTGTGAAATATAAATGACTTCGATACTTGCTTGTATGGAAAAGTATATAAAAATATGATACTTACAATTATCAATGTAATTCATTTCAGAGTAGAATACTTATTTTCCCTGTTATTTGTCATCCAACTTTCTATAACAAAAAAGTGCTTTAACAAATCGTAAAATAAAGCAACAGTCATTTCACACTTCAACTTGAAAGAAACGACTTGATGAATGTTGCATTTTTTTTTTAATCTAAATGTCAAATAAACTAGTTTTCTAGCACTGTTAACCCATTTTCGTATAATAACGTTTTTGATGGGCCACGAAGTGACTTCAGTGTCGTGGAAAATGCTTTGATGAGCTGAGAAATCGCTTATGATAACCAATTTCTTCATTTCCCACAATGTTTTCTACCAAGAAAAACCAAAAAAAGTGTGGTCAGCAACTCTTTCTAATTTAGATAAGTATGAAACCTTGCAATCTTGAAATGGGTTAAAATCTCTATCTTTTTTCTTTCTATTACAGTATCTACACAGAGGCCCAAGATTGCACCAAGGCCACTTGTAGGCAGTGACAAGCCTCATGTGTACGAAAATAAGATTGAGCGAAGGCAGCATGGTGCTAGTAAGGTGACAGAAAACATGACACCTGGGGAGCTGCAGCAGTATGAGAAGAAGAGGGATGAAGTCCTACAAGCCATGGAGGTTAAGAAACAAAGGACAATGATGCTTCTTAATAAGCAGGTATGTGAAGTACATATATGTTGTAAAGAAGAGAACATTAGCCACATACTTACATGACTGAAAGTGGCTCAGAATGAAATTCTAGAAACAAAGGTCAAACTGCCCTTCTTAATAAACAGGTAAATGAAGTATGCTGTAAAGAAGTGAACATAAGAAATAAAATTAATGGTGAAAATGATGATTTATTGCAAAACTTATATTGGTGTAGAAGAAAAAACCTTGTAACCCTGATAGACAAAAATAGGAGTCAATTTATTACCACACATTTTGGGGAAATGTGATTACATAGTTGCATAGATTACAAAGTGTTAATTGTGTAGAATTTCAAGGGTAAATCTTAATTTGATAACGTAGTTGGTTAAGCACAGTTGGTTCATTTCTTGTTAAGCAAGAAGCTCAATTGGATAATGCATTATTTAAGAACTGAATAGAAATGGTTTAAAATTTATATTTTCATAATTCTTTAAGGACAAAATGATTTAAATACAATATTTGGTTTGGCATAGAGCAGATTTTTGCTATAAAAAAAGAAATGTGTTGATAAGGAAAATGGATCTACTCCATAATGTGTGTCACCAGGTCTATTAGTTTCATGTAATGTGGTCACTTTTTTGATGATTTTCTTGGAGATAACCATAGTACACTACAGTATTGTTCTTTTTAAAGAGCCCTTAATAGACAATGAATATATTAACCCAATCGGCCATTCCCATTCATTGCAATCTTTTTACGTCACTCTAGAGAAAGACAGGAGAAAACATTGAGACAAAAGAAGAAATGCTGATAGACTGTTTTATCTTCTTCTGCCTTGATATTCGCTGGGCAATATTTTACACCAATTATGTTATCATCAACATCCATTTTGTTGTCTGCAGCCGTTTTCAAATTTGTACACCCCAAATTGTTTTCTGTCAAAGTTTGGGGATAAGTTTAAACAATTAAATCAATTAATTCAATGTTGTTGTTTTTCAGTATAACAAGGACTCCCAGCCAAGCTCTTCTCTCCATTACTACAAAGTTCAGAATAATCCAAAATTTAAGAGCTTCAACAAACCTGCTGCAGTTCCTACTAGACCAAACCAGAGCTGTAAACCCAGACCAGACATATTAGCTACTGTGTCCAACTCTAGCAGTGTGACCTCCAGAAAACGATCTGCTACATCTGTCAACACTGGCTCCACCGCTCCAAAGAGGGCTAGAAGTTCCAGACCTCGAATCATCCTGAGAATATTTCGGGATGAAGAGATTGACGATTGGAACGTCGAGCAAGGTAAGAAAGAGACTGAAATCTAAATAAATTCAATGCTAACTCCTGATAAAATTGGGCCAGTTTGGCCCTTTGTGAAGACAAAATTTAAGACTTGTCAGATTTCAAAGTGAAGTCAGATAACAATAACTACATAAAACATTTAGTGAAATGTATAAAATTCTGAATAGTTTGTCTCTTCTCGATGTTTAGCCTGGAGTTGCCATTAAGGCATATCAAATTAAAGGTTTTATTGGAAAATGGTTAAATAGAGTATGAATAGCTAATAGTTGATCTGAATTTTCTTCTTTTACCTAAATATTTTCTGTTCTTAAGCTTACAAATTTGATATTTATTTATAACTCTTTTCAACTTAAATTAGTATGTAATGCTGTCATTCAGGAAAATGTTAAATTAAAAAGTAAAAATTTGTGTTTATCATTCAAACATTTACATTTCCATCATATTTTTTTCTTGACTTTAGTGTATAATGATGCAGACATATATGTCTGCATAATTTTGAGCGGATAATCATACCATGCCAAAAACAAGCTAGGAATGAGGACATTGACACTGGGCGAATTATTATTCCTCCTTTACCATCAATGTTTATATTACATGATGCAAATACAGTGATAAGTTATGTTAAAGGTTTTGTCAATTGGAAAATATTTCTTTTTCTTTTTCAGTGATTGACAGATACTAAAGCCGGAAAGAACAGAGAGTTTCGCATTAGATAAGCCTTGCCTTTTGAATCTAAATCATTGTAAAGATTTATTTTTTGAATTGTTATCTATATAATCAAATTTCGATTTGTTTTATGTGGAAATCTTTTTTCTAATTTTATCACCAAATTCGTTTTAACATTTTTGTTTCAAATTCTTGTTGGAGTAGATTGTGATGATCAGTCTAAGCCACAAATAGACTTTGGTGTATGTCTATCATTTTAACCATTACCAGACGGCTACAAATTAGACTGAATAGTTCAGAGCTTGTGGCTCAGATTGGAAGCAGGGTTAGTACTGGTGCGAGAAATGCCAGAGACATGTGGTTAGGTGAAACAGTTACTGTAAAAATACTTTCTATCCCTTTAAGTCAGATTTTGGGTCAAACTTTCGTGGCCTCTATATTTTTCTCCCTGGACAATCAACTTACACAGGTTTGTATTCCCCATAAGAAAAAATAAATCTAAAGAAAATATTTTCAAAGTGGCTTAATCAGAAATGCAAAGGACTATTACCATCCTGTGATGATAGGCTACCAACAGGCATTACTGCGGATGGAAGATCATAATAGTTACTAGCAAGTTACATGAAACCAAATACTTTTATTTACAGATATTGATGCTCTATCCTTTCTAAAGATATAGAAAGATATTGATGCTCTGTCTGTGATGGTTTTATATTTAACGATATTTGAAATGTGATATAAAAGCTCTGTATTTCGAGCTTGATGCTATATCTTTATTGAACCAAGATATTGATGCTCTATATTTATTTGAACAAAGATATTGATGCTCTATCTTTATTGAACAAAGATATTGATGCTCTATCTAAATTGAACCAAGATATAGATGCTCTAAGTTGGACCAAGATATTGATGCTCTATCTTTATTGTGTCAAGGTATTGAAGCTCTATCTTTATTAAACAAATGTTACTGATGTTCTGTCTTTATTTGACAAAGATATCGATGCTCTATCTTTAATGAACAAAAAGATATGAATGCTCTATCGTTTTTTAACTAAAGATATCGGTGCTCTATCGTTAGGTACTGTACAAAATATATGCATGTTTTTCTTTATTGAACCAAAATACTGATGCTCTATCTGTATTAAACCAAAATGCTGATGCTCTTACTTTACTGGATTAATGTATTGATGCCGACTCTTCATTGAATAAGAGGTTGATGATCTATCCTTATTGAATAAGATCTTTACTAAACCAATAGATTAATGTTCTATCGTTATTGAATAAGATATTTTGTTCTATCTTTAATATGACTGATCCACTCTTTCATACCTGTGATATATTCGGATTGTGATATTGATGCTTTACATATTTTGCTAAAATATTTCATTTTAAAGATTTTTGATGCTTTATTCTTTAATGCTGATTTTACTGGTGCTATGAAATCATGTGTTCAGATCACTTTTGATTAAATCTAGTTTTGACTACACGTTTTGACTTATGTTATTGATTTTAGTCCCAAAAGAAATATATGCAACTTGACCTGGATCCATGTTAGTCTCAGACATTATGAGATTTATCCCCCAGATTCCAGCTTTTCGCCACTTTTCTTCGAAAACCTCATAACTGCAGCTTTCTAAAAGGTGCATTACAAGATATTCGAAGAAAAGTGACGTTATTCGTGTTTAAAGAGTATTTGATTTAAGTATCTGATGGCTCGAACTGGATATTTCATCAAAACTTATCAGACCAATTATTGCTGCAGATACAAATTGAAAATTGTTATTGGCGACGATTAGGCCATTAAGCCACGAAAAGTTCAAGCAAATACCGAAAATGTCGTGTTTATGTCCCTGAACAAATAGTAACTAACAGACCTTGGCTAAAACGGGGAAATGTCGAGGCATTAGAAGAAAATGTTTATAACAAATATGATATCAGCTAATTGTACACAAATAATATTTGTGTGAACATCCGTATTGTCTGCACAGAATCTTACAAATTGGAATAGTCTTAATTTTGTCATCTAGGAAAGGGTTAGAATATACGGATAAGCCACAACACATGTGAATATGAAAACATTGAGAGAAAAGAAAAAGTCGTAGCATTTCTTTGAGTCGAATAACCCTTGTCATATTGTTCATATCATATTCCTGCTGTGACCAAAGCCTTATCAGACAGTATAGACCGAGACCAGATAGTATACCCTTCACACTTCCCAAAAGATCCCTTTTAACGTGTCAGATCACATAATTTGCATTACGAGACACTTTTATTGTGTCATCTGCTACTGTTCTCGATTTGAACCAGTCTAAATCAAAATTCCAGTAAATGCCCATGCTGCTTAAACCCCCCCCCCCACCCCGAGACTTCCACATCTTTACACTTTGATTTGACCCTTTCCAAACAAGACCTATTTTGATGTGCCTATCGAAGAAAGCTTTGACAAACATTGCAGCAGAATTAGAAATTTCTCATAATCACGCAGCATTTTCTTCCTTTGCCTCATTATCTTGAACTTTCATTTTGTCGTCTGCACCAGCTTTCAATTAAGAAAGTTTTTTTAACAGAAATGCAAATCAAGGCACGTATGTTTTCCTTGATTAACTGATCGAATAGGGGTATGAAAATGATTTTTTCAGTTTCGCAGCTCATGCGCCTAATCATATGTTCTTGGTATGATTGGCGTCAATACAAACACAACATCCAATCCGTGCAATCACTTGCTCATCCGACTTTGATGATTATTAACAATTCAATGACAATGGCATGTCAAATGTAGGACATAAATTGGCCAAGTTGTGGTGCGAACCCACGACCCCTTGACTTGGTAGACTCCGATTTTACTAGCTGAGATAATCCCGCTTGGCTTTTTTTCTCGATTGAACAACTCCTTTCCAAAACAAGTGATGTCCATAAGTAGCAGAGACAGCCAGGTATAAGACAGAAAATACTGATAACCTGAACTAGCATTTTCTCATTTTCATTGAATGTCTAAATGTAATTTACACATGTGTTCTCGGCTTTGCGTTACGTTTGTTTTGTTGTCAGCAACATCTGAATTGATATTTAAAAGAGAAATTTAATTACGGTTTAGTCATCCTGCTGCTTAGGAAAGCGTTAAAATTCCATGTTGTTACCTTCCCAATTTTACCAAGTTTATAACACACTCTCAGACAGCCAATTTTGATATATATGTAAAGCCGATATTGAATTAAAAATATCATCATCACCAACAACACCAACACAAATTATAGTATAAAACGCATTGATAGAAAAGTAGAAAATGATGGTTATGGTATAGAAACCCTTGAGAGAAAAGGATAAAATACTGGTTATTACAATGTAGCATTTCTTCCTTTCAATTAATAGATGCCTTCGTAACGGTTGCGCCCAAGTAGAGGTCATCATGGATTCTGGATTCATTTTTCATTCACACGCTTAACAATACACTTGTTTGGGTTGAACTACATGTCCCCTAGTAGTTTCCAGTCATGGAATCGGTCTAGACCCATCTGTCATATTTGGGCATCTTGGAGATTGGAAACTGCCAAGTAGATAGCCGTATAATCAGCGAACAGTCTAATTTTGATCTGGTCTTAACCCTTTCCCAAACAAGACCTGCTTTTGACGACCTTAGAAGAAAAGGCTTGGGAAAACGTTGAGCCAAAAGAAGAAAATGCTGGTGACCAGCATTTTCTCCTTTTGTCTCAATATTTTCCTAACTACATAACACTCAAATCATATCTTAATTATCATCTTTTTTGTCATCTTCAGCACCACTCAAATTGAACCACTCGAAAAAGTTTGCCGTCTGGTAATGGGTTAACAAAGGAGAAATAATATTGGGCCCAAGATGGAACCGTGAGGGACCCCAAAGGTTACATGCACATGCACGATTTTTCTTGTACATCGAGTAGTCAAGCAAAACAAAGTTAGCTTGACTTTTAAAATGATCTGGTCTTAACCAGTAGATCGTTAATGTAAACGAGAAATGAAATCGGGCCCAAGACGGAACCCTGAGGGACCCCAAAGGTCACATGCACTGTGCACGATTTTTTTTCTTTTATATCGAGAAGTCAAGCAAAACTAAGTTATGGTGACTTTCAAAATGATCTGGTCTCATTCAGTAGGTCGATAGTGTAAATGAGAAATAGTATCGGGCCCAAGACGGAACCCTGAGGGACACCAAAGGTTGCATGCACTATGTCCGATTTTTCGTTGTCGAAAACAACAGTTTTTGGTTCGACCGGATAGGAATGCCTGTATCCACTTCCAACTGGGTCCTGTAATACCATACTTGCGGAGTTTAAAGCAGGAGTTTTTGGTGATTGAAATCGTCAAATGCGTTAGAGGAGTCAAGCAAAACAAGCTTAGTTTGGCTTTTAAAATGGTCCCCAGAAATCAAAAAGTCATTACCTTTCTTTTATTCTAACTTTGAAATAGAGTATAATCAGTCACAAATAAATAGGCTAAATACATTTCATTCTACTATTGATATCATAATTTGTATTATTCAAAGATCTAATATGCAGAACGAAAATCAATTTGATGGCGAAAATTATTTTGGCGAAACTGAGTAGTATATCCATCTTTTAAAATGGGTCAACAAATTGCCAAAATTATTCAAAGTCATTGCTTTTCTATTCTTATTTGAGAATGTAATTTGATTAGTCACAAATTAATTAATTAAAACTTTTCAATTCAAGTACTAAATTGTCCAATCATAGATCACCTTGATCTTGTTTATTTGACTGGATCTTCCCTATATATGTTAACGTCACAGATTGCGCGGCAAACACATTTGAAATCTCCCCCTATTCCTATCCATCGGAACGAAAACAATTGGGACGAAAGAGACAGTTAAGGCTGGTTCCCAGTTTTCACATATCCGAACGCTTAATTTGTCCTTTTCATAACAATGAGCACTCTACTGACACTGATCACTTCCGGCTATTCATCAGCTGCCTAGCGACAATCTGCCTAGCAACTGCCTTCATTATTGATAACAGTCGCATTTCATATCGCTCTCGCAAATTTTATTCATTTACTGAATATCTTGCTACCTACAACGATTCGATCAATTCAAGGTATGTGTAAAGCAACGTTCTATGTAAGTGCTAAGTTTAATTAGTGTTATGTTTTGGAAAAATCATTGTATTTGAAGTTCAACGGGCGGGAAATATTTGACGTTTGAATTGTCATGCGTTTTCGCGTTCCCTCTAAAAATCTTTCTTCATTTTAAGTAAGCTAGGTTCACCTTAGTTGATAATAGGCGTAATGAATTTAAACTTGAGGGACAAATGCACTTTACCGGTACGAGGAACCGGAAGTAATATTTACGTTGCTTACGTGCTTGGGCTAAATCATGATGGGGGACTGCCGTCCCCCACACCCCCTGCTTTTTTTTCTTGACTTAAAGTCTTTTAAATTTCATCTCAAACCCTAACCCAAACCATAGGACAGAAATTCTTTTCCGAGCATGCGTATTGGAGACGTACCGGTAAAGTGCATTCTAGCCAAACTTGAAAAGTGCACTCTATGATTCTAATTTGTAATGGCAGCAGTCTCTTGATTACCGGGTGTAAATTATACCCTTACTGGCTGGCGACCAATTCTCGCCGCGTACCAGTTCTCGCCAACTGACCAATTTCATGGTAAAGACTGAAAAGAATCTTTTCCAACATACAAGTTATGTTGACATCAAAATGAAATAAATTATATCAAATAAAATCATGTAGACCTTTAGTCTTTACTGCGATATGGTAGATCTATCGGTGGCGCGAACTGGTACACGGCGAGAATTGGTCGCCAGCCAGTAGCCTATAATTTAGATCTACTAATTTAGACAGAGCTTTGGGACCCTTCCTAAATGAAATAAAGACTATACTTGTGCTCACGGTGCTAGTTCAAGTCAGGCTCGCGGGCACAAAAACGATTTTTTTTTCTTTTGTATTTTGGGGTAAACATACTAAATTTGTTCACCTGCCAGTAATACCCGAAAGGGGAGTTAGGCAGTATATATAGATAGATTGTTAAATTCAATCCAAACCCTATGGTATGCATACTCATATTCTAATGAGTACCCACAACATAGCGTTTGATGAACATCGAAATATTTTTTACATTTTGAAATGCCAATACCCCACTCTTAACTGTAGTTCTGTAAAATATATATATTATCTATTCTGTCATTTTTTTCAGAATCATCATGAATTCAACAGAAGAAGTCTCAAAGGCTACAAGAGTGGCTCATCAGTACAACATGCATATTTACAAGTACTTGATCTACGCACTTGTCAACAGCTCCTCATTAATTTCAAAGTTCAGGGTTGAGCTGGATGTGAGTATTTTGTTATTTTACTCACAAACAAGTTCTAATTCTAACACCCCTCCTTTTGTCAGAATACTTTATGTCCTAAATTATCCACAAAACAAATCCAACCCTCATAAACATTCATTTTATCATCTGCAACAGTTTTCAAATTGGAACATTTCAAAATTTATTGTTTCAAGAAAGTGGTAAAATGTAAACATGGGGCACCATGGTCTAATGCTAGGACATAGGCTTGTGGATCAAAGGTCCTAGCTTTGGATCCTTTCTGTTTGGTCGGAGAAGATGCCGTGTATAACACAATTTTGCATATAATCTAGCATTAGTCCTTTGAACCTTTTCCAAACAAGACTTTGTTTTAACTTCTCTTCTATGATGAGCTTAGGAAAACATTGAGACAAAAGAAGAAAATGCTGATTATAAGCATTTTAACATTTTGTCTCAATGTTTTTTGTTGTTGTTTTTTTCTGCTTTATTATATACAAATTCCATGTTTCTCAGCATCCATGTTCGTCTGCAGCAGCTTTTTTTTCAACACTGAACAGTCTATGGTTTTTGTCGTTTTGGAAAAGTTTAAACTATAATGCTTATTCAATCAGCATTTTCTTTTTTCTTATATTTCCCCTCAACTCAAACTTCTTTTTCAAATGTACCTGAAGTCAATGTCTAGGAAACTTTTAATTGAGAAATTCTGATTAGTCACACTTTTGATTCTAGGAGTATACAAGCAGCACCATGAAGTTCTATGACCGGTTCTACCAGATAAGAGATTCCATGCTGCCACCTGATAGAATACAAGAAGAACAGATTAACATCTTCAGAGAACTAGTCAAGAAAAATGACTACTTGAGACAGGAAGTTCACAAAGTACAGCGAGTCCATTGGAATCTTCGGGAGAGGGGACATAGAGTATCAATGGCTCACACTCATGTGGTAAGAGTTCACCTTGGTATAGATCTTTTCTTTAACGTCTCAGTCACATCATCTATGTATTTCATATTTTTGTGAGAATGCTTTATGAGTGTCCATAAATATGATCATCCAAGTTTGGCTTCTTGTTGTAATGTGTGTACTTGATTACATTTTGATGTTGTTTTATCTTCTCTCCATATCTTTCTCTCCATTGTACTTTGATTCTTTGCTGATTCTCAGAACTTTGCTTGAAATCCGTAACCCATTCCCACACACTAACGCTTTTTGACTCCATACAAAATGATGGCTTTGGATAACATTTTCCACAATGTTTTCTATCAAAAAATGTACAATTACATTCACTTTCAAATTGTCATCTGCAAAATCTTTGAATTTTGACAGGTCTAAAAGTTTATGGTAATGGGTTAAAGCTTTGTAGACATACTTATTTCTGTCCTATCTGCCAACTGTCTATCTTTCACTCTGTCTATCTGTTGTGTTTAGATCATTCAAGGGTTTCCAGAACTCTGTGTCTCCTACAGCCCAGACAAAGTACCCCTCGATGTACTCTGTGACCAGATCAGTCACAAGTACAATCTTAGAAATGGTGAGTGGACAGATACACAACTGTTCTTACTTACTGTATAAACAAGCTTGCATTTCAACGAGGTCTGATTTCATCATTGTTAATGTGTCATAAGTCATGTAGCTACCGCTTATTCAAGCTATCGCTACCACACTTTTTGCTAGAATCTTAGTCTATGAAGAGTAGTTATTTTCTTTGTGAAATTGATCCGTTGTAATTCAAACAATGTGTAGCCTGCCAGGCACCAGTTGAACTAATTGTTATGTTTGGGGTTGGATGCTTGTTTAAGCCTTGTTCAATGAAAGTCAACTTTGGTCCCGTGTTGCATTGGGTCAATTCTGCTGTGTTTGTATCCTTTCATTAATTAGCTGTGGTCCACACACAGTTAAAACCTAGAACTTGTATGATATCTGCCAAGTTGTGTTATATAAATTGCATTTTACTAAGGATTTTATATTTTATGCTTACTTTTCATGCCCTCTCGATTTTGTGGAGTAACAATGTTTCTAAAGTATTTTTTCTTACTATTTTCAACATCTAAAAGGCATAAAATTATTCAAAAACATTTTAAGCACACAATGTTTACAAGCTTCAGCTCCAGCATCTCCCTATATCTATGGGGTATGTCTATAAATAGTCATTTTTTTTTTTTTTTTTTTTTGGTATTGAATTATGTAAAAAATTCTTGGTGTAAGACAACAATTTCTTTAAGAAGTGACAGAACTTTGTTGATTTGTCTTGACTTGTTGACATCAAAAAATATGATGGTCTTGTTTAAAAATAAGTTTATATGACAAAATGGATGTTGATGATTAAATGATTTGTGTACGATAAAGCACAGATAATATTGAGACAAAAGGATAAAAGTCTGAGAAATTCTGATTATCATCAAATTCTTGTTTTGTATCAATATGTCCAAAGCTAAAGCTATCTAGGACATCAAAACCAGCTCTTGTTTGAGAAAGGTATTTACTGTATACATTTTCTAAATAAAACTGTGATTTCAAATATTATATGTTGGTATATTTAATGCATTAAATTACACCACAGCCATTCTACTTACAGAGAGATTCATCAAGGACCTGCTTAGTTGGGCAGATGAACAATCTCAAGCAAGAAAGATGGCCAGAAAGGCAGATGGGCAATTGCAAGCCAGAAAAATAACCAGACGACCACCGTCTCGATCTACTACATATCTTTCCGAGCGTGTATTCTTTCCTGATGTAAATTCCATACTAGCAGCCATAGAGAAAGATCCCAAAACCTCGGAACAAGTGGAGTCAGATCAGCCAACATCAGAATGTTCATCTTCTGGCTATGAGGTAGTGGACCAACCAACCCCATCTACTGATGGTATGAATGAGGTGACCCCAGTTCCATCCTGGTGTGATTTTGACCAAGATCAACCAGCAATTCTCTCCTTTCAATATATGCTAGGGGACTCTTACCATGAGATATCCACTGTTGTCCAACCTACCAAACAAGCTGAAGAGATGGGAGGGGTAAATGGTCTGGATGAATTGATGCCTGCCCTTCAGGATATTCCAGAGTTGGAGCCAGCTACTATCCCTACACCACAGGCTTCAGTTTGTTCAGTAGAGATCTCTAGGTCCCAACCCACTACAAGTGTACCAAAACAAGTCCAGAAGAATCATCCAAAACCAGAAGAGGATTTGTCCATCAATATGTCTAATACAGAAGAGGCAGTAGATATCATTCCTGATTCTGAGGATGAAAATACAGAAATACAGAAAGTCCTGTCTAGATCAGCTCATCTAACGTCTCTAACAGAGTCCATGGAGGAAATCAGAGCTAAAATCTATTTTCAATTGAAGTCTTCAAATACCACCAGCTCAACACAAGCACAGACCATTTTGGACGAGATGAAACAGTCTGATCAGCAAGCTTCAATGATCCCTGGTGAGGATAGTCTTGTGTGTAACACACAAAGTCAAGCTACAGATGTTCTTCCTGAGCCAGAGATAAAAACATCTACTATGAAGATGATGGGGTCTCTAAACCCAGAGATTTTAAGAGAAGCTGTTCCACAAATACAGACATCCACTAAACAAGGCCAAATCATGAATTCTGGTAAGTCTGATCCCAATACCAATCAACTATCTTCAAGTTAAATACTTTTATCATGTCTAAACGTTTATATACTAACAGAAAAGGCTTTAGAATCTAGCTACATAATCAACCAACAATACAATGGAAAATAACAACATTTTGGCAAAAAGCTGTCTTTCATTATTCTAAGTAAATAAATATGTGTTCTATGATTTAAGGGTCCCATGCTAGATGAAAAATATATACATGTACACGGACTATTGTAAGGATTAGTCAACCTGCATGGGTAAATCTATTCTGTGCAAGGAAATTTTGAATAAAATTCATAAAGTCATTCTAAACCAAGTCTCCACCTACCTAACTTTACCTACCCAAACTTTCTAATTTAGAGTTTAATTTATGGGAAGATGGACCTTGAAAGAGCTATAAAATTCTTTCTCTTTTTTTCCCAAATAGTGCAAAGCACCACACGAAAATACATACTCTGACTGACCATACGCTGTTCAGATACTTGAAATATCTAGCATGGTTCCTTTTATTTGAATAAATGTTGTGGATGAGCATGGTTAGGTGTGAAATATAAATGACTTCGATACTTGCTTGTATGGAAAAGTATATAAAAATATGATACTTACAATTATCAATGTAATTCATTTCAGAGTAGAATACTTATTTTCCCTGTTATTTGTCATCCAACTTTCTATAACAAAAAAGTGCTTTAACAAATCGTAAAATAAAGCAACAGTCATTTCACACTTCAACTTGAAAGAAACGACTTGATGAATGTTGCATTTTTTTTTTAATCTAAATGTCAAATAAACTAGTTTTCTAGCACTGTTAACCCATTTTCGTATAATAACGTTTTTGATGGGCCACGAAGTGACTTCAGTGTCGTGGAAAATGCTTTGATGAGCTGAGAAATCGCTTATGATAACCAATTTCTTCATTTCCCACAATGTTTTCTACCAAGAAAAACCAAAAAAAGTGTGGTCAGCAACTCTTTCTAATTTAGATAAGTATGAAACCTTGCAATCTTGAAATGGGTTAAAATCTCTATCTTTTTTCTTTCTATTACAGTATCTACACAGAGGCCCAAGATTGCACCAAGGCCACTTGTAGGCAGTGACAAGCCTCATGTGTACGAAAATAAGATTGAGCGAAGGCAGCATGGTGCTAGTAAGGTGACAGAAAACATGACACCTGGGGAGCTGCAGCAGTATGAGAAGAAGAGGGATGAAGTCCTACAAGCCATGGAGGTTAAGAAACAAAGGACAATGATGCTTCTTAATAAGCAGGTATGTGAAGTACATATATGTTGTAAAGAAGAGAACATTAGCCACATACTTACATGACTGAAAGTGGCTCAGAATGAAATTCTAGAAACAAAGGTCAAACTGCCCTTCTTAATAAACAGGTAAATGAAGTATGCTGTAAAGAAGTGAACATAAGAAATAAAATTAATGGTGAAAATGATGATTTATTGCAAAACTTATATTGGTGTAGAAGAAAAAACCTTGTAACCCTGATAGACAAAAATAGGAGTCAATTTATTACCACACATTTTGGGGAAATGTGATTACATAGTTGCATAGATTACAAAGTGTTAATTGTGTAGAATTTCAAGGGTAAATCTTAATTTGATAACGTAGTTGGTTAAGCACAGTTGGTTCATTTCTTGTTAAGCAAGAAGCTCAATTGGATAATGCATTATTTAAGAACTGAATAGAAATGGTTTAAAATTTATATTTTCATAATTCTTTAAGGACAAAATGATTTAAATACAATATTTGGTTTGGCATAGAGCAGATTTTTGCTATAAAAAAAAGAAATGTGTTGATAAGGAAAATGGATCTACTCCATAATGTGTGTCACCAGGTCTATTAGTTTCATGTAATGTGGTCACTTTTTTGATGATTTTCTTGGAGATAACCATAGTACACTACAGTATTGTTCTTTTTAAAGAGCCCTTAATAGACAATGAATATATTAACCCAATCGGCCATTCCCATTCATTGCAATCTTTTGACGTCCTTCTAGAGAAAGACAGGAGAAAACATTGAGACAAAAGAAGAAATGCTGATAGACTGTTTTATCTTCTTCTGCCTTGATATTTGATGGGCAATATTTTACACCAATTATGTTATCATCAACATCCATTTTGTTGTCTGCAGCCGTTTTCAAATTTGTACACCCCAAATTGTTTTCTGTCAAAGTTTGGGGATAAGTTTAAACAATTAAATCAATTAATTCAATGTTGTTGTTTTTCAGTATAACAAGGACTCCCAGCCAAGCTCTTCTCTCCATTACTACAAAGTTCAGAATAATCCAAAATTTAAGAGCTTCAACAAACCTGCTGCAGTTCCTACTAGACCAAACCAGAGCTGTAAACCCAGACCAGACATATTAGCTACTGTGTCCAACTCTAGCAGCGTGACCTCCAGAAAACGATCTGCTACATCTGTCAACACTGGCTCCACCGCTCCAAAGAGGGCTAGAAGTTCCAGACCTCGAATCATCCTGAGAATATTTCGGGATGAAGAGATTGATGATTGGAACGTCGAGCAAGGTAAGAAAGAGACTGAAATCTAAATAAATTCAATGCTAACTCCCAATAAAATTGGGCCAGTTTGGCCCTTTGTGAAGACTTGTCAGATTTCAAAGTGAAGTCAGATAACAATAACTACATAAAACATTTAGTGAAATGTATAAAATTCTGAATAGTTTGCCTCTTCTCGATATTTAGCCTGGAGTTGCCACTAAGGCATATCAAATTAAAGGTTTTATTGGGAAATGGTTAAATAGAGTATGAATAGCTAATAGTTGATCTGAATTTTCTTCTTTTACCTAAATATTTTCTGTTCTTAAGCTTACCAATTTGATATTTATTTATAACTCTTATCAACTTAAATTAGTATGTAATGCTGTCATTCAGGAAAATGTTAAATTAAAAAGTAAAAATTTGTGTTTATCATTCAAACATTTACATTTCCATCATATTTTTTTCTTGACTTTAGTGTATAATGATGCAGACATATATGTCTGCATAATTTTGAGCGGATAATCATACCATGCCAAAAACAAGCTAGGAATGAGGACATTGACACTGGGCGAATTATTATTCCTCCTTTACCATCAATGTTTATATTACATGATGCAAATACAGTGATAAGTTATGTTAAAGGTTTTGTCAATTGGAAAATATTTCTTTATCTTTTTCAGTGATTGACAGATACTAAAGCCAGAAAGAACAGAGAGTTTCGCATTAGATAAGCCTTGCCTTTTGAATCTAAATCATTGTAAAGATTTATTTTTTGAATTGTTATTTATATATTCAAATTTCGATTTGTTTTATGTGGAAATCTTTTTCTAATTTTATCACCAAATTCTTTTTAACATTTCTGTTTCAAATTCTTGTTGGAGTAGATTGTGATGATCAGTCTAAGCCACAAATAGACTTTGGTGTATGTCTATCATTTTAACCATTACCAGACGGCTACAAATTAGACTAAATAGTTCAGAGCTTGTGGCTCAGATTGGAAGCAGGGTTAGTACTGGTGTGAGAAATGCCAGAGACATGTGGTTAGGTGAAACAGTTACTGTAAAAATACTTTCTATCCCTTTAAGTCAGATTTTGGGTCAAACTTTCGTGGCCTCTATATTTTTCTCCCTGGACAATCAACTTACACAGGTTTGTATTCCCCATAAGAAAAATAAATCTAAAGAAACTATTTTCAAAGTGGCTTAATCAGAAATGCAAAGGACTATTACCATCCTGTGATGATAGGCTACCAGCAGGCATTACTGCGGATGGAAGATCATAATGGTTACTAGCAAGTTACATGAAACCAAATACTTTTATTTACAGATATTGATGCTCAATCTTTCTAAAGATATAGAAAGATATTGATGCTCTGCCTGTGATGGTTTTATATTTAACGATATTTGAAATGTGATTTAAAAGCTCTGTATTTCGAGCTTGATGCTATATCTTTATTGAACCAAGATATTGATGCTCTATATATATATTTGAACAAAGATATTGATGCTCTATCTTTATTGAACAAAGATATTGATGCTCTATCTAAATTGAACCAAGATATAGATGCTCTAAGTTGGACCAAGATATTGATGCTCTATATTTATTTGAACAAAGATATTGATGCTCTATCTTTATTAAACAAAGATATTGATGCTCTATCTAAATTGAACAAAGATATAGATGCTCTAAGTTGGACCAAGATATTGATGCTCTATCTTTATTGTGTCATGGTATTGAAGCTCTATCTTTATTAAACAAATGTTACTGATGTTCTGTCTTTATTTGACAAAGATATCGATGCTCTTTCTTTACTGAACAAAAAGATATGAATGCTCTATCATTTTTAACTAAAGATATCGGTGCTCTATCGTTAGGTACTGTACAAAATATATGCATGTTTTCTCTTTATTGAACCAAAATACTGATGCTCTATCTGTATTAAACCAAAATGCTGATGCTCTTACTTTACTGGATTAATGTATTGATGCTGACTCTTCATTGAATAAGAGGTTGATGATCTATCCTTATTGAATAAGATCTTTACTAAACCAATAGATTAATGTTCTATCGTTATTGAATAAGATATTTTGTTCTATCTTTAATATGACTGATCCACTTTTTCATACCTGTGATATATTCGGATTGTGATATTGATGCTTTACATATTTTGCTAAAATATTTCATTTTAAAGATTTTTGATGCTTTATTCTTTAATACTGATTTTACTGGTGCTATGAAATCATGTGTTCAGATCACTTTTGATTAAATTTAGTTTTGACTACACGTTTTGACTTATGTTATTGATTTTAGTCCCAAAAGAAATATATGCAACTTGACCTGGATCCATGTTAGTCTCAGATATTATGAGATTTATCCCCCAGATTCCAGCTTTTCGTCACTTTTCTTCGAAAACCTCATAACTGCAGCTTTCTAAAAGGTGCATTACAAGATATTCGAAGAAAAGTGACGTTATTCGTGTTTAAAGAGTATTTGATTTAAGTATCTGATGGCTCGAACTGGATATTTCATCAAAACTTACCAGACCAATTATTGCTGCAGATACAAATTGAAAATTGTTATTGGCGACGATTAGGCCATTAAGCCATGAAAAGTTCAAGCAAATACCGAAAATGTCGTGTTTATGTCCCTGAACAAATAGTAACTAACAGACCTTGGCTAAAACGGGGAAATGTCGAGGCAAATAATATTTGTGTGAACATCCGTATTGTCTGCACAGAATCTTACATATTGGAATAGTCTTAATTTTGTCATCTAGGAAAGGGTTAGAATATACGGATAAGCCACAACACATGTGAATATGAAAACATTGAGAGAAAAGAAAAAAGTCGTAGCATTTCTTTGAGTCGAATAACCATTTTCATGTTGTTCATGCCATATTCCTGCTGTGACCAAAGCTTTATCAGGCAGTATAGACCGAGGCCAGACAGTATACCCTTCACACTTCCCAAAAGATCCCTTTTAACGTGTCAGATCACATAATTTGCATTACGAGACACTTGCATTGTGTCATCTGCTACTGTTCTCGATTTGAACCAGTCTAAAACAAAATTCCAGTAAATTTTCATGTTGCTTACCAACGCCCCCCCCCCCCCCCCCGAGACTTCCACATCTTTACACTTTGATTTGCCCCTTTCCAAACAAGACCTATTTTGATGTGCCTATCGAAGAAAGCTTTGACAAACATTGAGGCAGAATTAGAAATTTCTCAAAATCACGCAGCATTTTCTTCCTTTGCCTCATTATCTTGAACTTTCATTTTGTCGTCTGCACCAGCTTTCAATTAAGAATGTTTTTAACAGAAATGCAAATCAAGGCACGTATGTTTTCCTTGATTAACTGATCGAATAGGGTTATGAAAATGATTTTTTCAGTTCCGCAGCTCATGCGCCTAACCATATGTTCTTGGTATGATTGGCGTCAATACAAACACAATATCCAATCCGTGCAATCACTTGCTCATCCCACTTTGATGATTATTAACAATTCAATGACAATGGCTTGTCAAATCTAGGACATAAATTGGCCGAGTTGTGGTGCGAACCCACGACCCCTTGACTTGTTAGACTCCGATTTTACTAGCTGAGATAATCCCGCTTGGCTTTTTTTCTCGATTGAACAACTCCTTTCCAAAACAAGTGATGTCCATAAGTAGCAGAGACAGCCAGGTATAAGACAGAAAATACTGATAACCTGAACCAGCATTTTCTCATTTTCATTGAATGTCTAAATGTAATTTACACATGTGTTCTCGGCTTTGCGTTACGTTTGTTTTGTTGTCAGCAACATCTGAATTGATATTTAAAAGAGAAATTTAATTACGGTTTAGTCATCCTGCTGCTTAGGAAAGCGTTAAAATTCCATGTTGTTACCTTCCCAATTTTACCAAGTTTATAACACACTCTCAGACAGCCAATTTTGATATATATGTAAAGCCGATATTGAATTAAAAATATCATCATCACCAACAACACCAACACAAATCATAGTATAAAACGCACTGATAGAAAAGTAGAAAATGATGGTTATGGTATAGAAACCCTTGAGAGAAAAGGATAAAATACTGGTTATTACAATGTAGCATTTCTTCCTTTCAATTAATAGATGCCTTCGTAACGGTTGCGCCCAAGTAGAGGTCATCATGGATTCTGGATTCATTTTTTATTCACACGCTTAACAATACACTTGCTTGGGTTGAACTACATGTCCCCTAGTAGTTTCCAGTCATGGAATCGGTCTAGACCCATCTGTCATATTTGGGCATCTTGGAGATTGGAAACTGCCAAGTAGATGGCCGTATAATCAGCGAACAGTCTAATTTTGATCTGGTCTTAACCCTTTCCCAAACAAGACCTGCTTTTGACGACCTTAGGAGAAAAGGCTTGGGAAAACGTTGAGCCAAAAGAAGAAAATGCTGGTGACCAGCATTTTCTCCTTTTGTCTCAATATTTTCCTTACTACATTACACTCAAATCATATCTTAATTATCATCTTTTTTGTCATCTTCAGCACCACTCAAATTGAACCACTCGAAAAAGTTTGCCGTCTGGTAATGGGTTAACAAAGGAGAAATAATATTGGGCCCAAGATGGAACCGTGAGGGACCCCAAAGGTTACATGCACATGCACGATTTTTCTTGTACATCGAGTAGTCAAGCAAAACAAACTTAGCTTGACTTTTAAAATGATCTGGTCTTAACCAGTAGATCGTTAATGTAAACGAGAAATGAAATCGGGCCCAAGACGGAACCCTGAGGGACCCCAAAGGTCACATGCACTGTGCACGATTTTTTTTTTTCTTTTATATCGAGAAGTCAAGCAAAACTAAGTTATGGTGACTTTCAAAATGATCTGGTCTCATTCAGTAGGTCGATAGTATAAATGAGAAATAGTATCGGGCCCAAGAGGGACACCAAAGGTTGCATGCACTATGTCCGATTTTTCGTTGTCGAAAACAACAGTTTTTGGTTCGACCGGATAGGAATGCCTGTATCCACTTCCAACTGGGTCCTGTAATACCATACTTGCGGAGTTTAAAGCAGGAGTTTTTGGTGATTGAAATCGTCAAATGTGTTAGAGGAGTCAAGCAAAACAAGCTTAGTTTGGCTTTTGAAATGGTCCCCAAAACATCAAAAAGTCATTACCTTTCTTTTATTTTAACTTTGAAATAGAGTATAATCAGTCACAAATAAATAGGCTAAATACTTTTC
This sequence comes from Fragum sueziense, assembly GCA_963680895.1. Taxonomy (NCBI): domain Eukaryota; kingdom Metazoa; phylum Mollusca; class Bivalvia; order Cardiida; family Cardiidae; genus Fragum; species Fragum sueziense. The sequence goes on from OY804601.1 coordinate 49,140,777, forward strand.
AATTCTACTATTGATATCATAATTTGTATTATTCATAGATCTAATATGCAGAACGAAAATCAATTTGATAGCGAATATTATTTTGGCGAAACTGAGTAGTATATCCATCTTTTAAAATGGGTCAACAAATTGCCAAAATTATTCAAAGTCATTGCTTTTCTATTCTTATTTGAGAATGTAATTTGATTAGTCACAAATTAATTAATTAAAACTTTTCAATTCAAGTACTAAATTGTCCAATCATAGATCACCTTGATCTTGTTTATTTGACTGGATCTTCCCTATATAAGTTAACGTCACAGATTGCGCGGCAAACACATTTGAAATCTCCCCCCTAACCCTATCCATCGGAACGAAAACAATTGGGACGAAAGAGACAGTTAAGGCTGGTTCCCAGTTTTCACATATCCGAACGCTTGATTTGTCCTTTTCATAACAATGAGCACTCTACTGACACTGATCACTTCCGGCTATTCATCAGCTGCCTAGCGACAATCTGCCTAGCAACTGCCTTCATTATTGATAACAGTCGCATTTCATATCGCTCTCGCAAATTTTATTCATTTACTGAATATCTTGCTACCTACAACGATTCGATCAATTCAAGGTATGTGTAAAGCAACGTTCTATGTAAGTGCTAAGTTTAATTAGTGTTATGTTTTGGAAAAATCATTGTATTTGAAGTTCAACGGGCGGGAAATATTTGACGTTTGAATTGTCATGCGTTTTCGCGTTCCCTCTAAAAATCTTTCTTCATTTTAAGTAAGCTAGGTTCACCTTAGTTGATAATAGGCGTAATGAATTTAAACTTGAAAAGTGCACTCTATGATTCTAATTTGTAATGGCAGCAGTCTCTTGATTACCGGGTGTAAATTATACCCTTACTGGCTGGCGACCAATTCTCGCCGCGTACCAGTTCTCGCCAACTGACCAATTTCATGGTAAAGACTGAAAAGAATCTTTTCCAACATACAAGTTATGTTGACATCAAAATGAAATAAATTATAATATGAAAATAGGCATGGCCTAAATACGGACGAAGCAAACAGAAATCTCTATCTCTTTTCTCGCCGAAACCTTTTCCGGAAAACGAGATCTATCTAATTTAGTCACATTCCTACACGCACCGTTTTGAACATATGAGGTAGATCCAAACTTTGACTGGTCTAAAATGAATGTTTTGCGTCTTTTTAAATAAGGACCATGTAGGGACGTTCCAAATTGCGTAGGAAAAAATTGAAAGAAAACAAGAACATGTTTTCCAGCATTTCATCATTTTGCCTAATGTTTTGTGCAATATTGACACAAAGTACTGTAATTCTTTATCAACACCGGTTGTGTAGTTCAAATGAAAATCTGGTCTAAACTTTTGGTCGTTTTGGAAAGGATTGAACATTGGGTTAGCTAACAGGCGGGCAGACGGTAGGTAACCATCCTGCTGATTTCAACATTTTCTCCAATCATGTCTATGATTTTCGAAGGTTCACATCGCAGCGACTATACGCAAAAATGAAATATAGAAATTAAATGAGCGGGGATCTGGAAAAACGTCCTTCATAGCATTTTTCAAAATTGAGTTTTAAGATCGGCATGTTGTCAAATGGAAGTCAAATTTGCTTCAATGCTGCCCTCTTTAAGTTACTACAAGTCATGAAGAAGCTATTGGAGAACAAAATGGATCCTGATCAGACTCTGCGTATGCACAGGCTGATCTGGATCTATGTTTGGCTCAAAAGCCTTAAGGAACGTTTTTTTCAGATCCTGGCTCAAATGTTTTCGGGGAGTAAAGAGGCATGGAGAAGTAGACCTACACTATCATTTCGCTTTTCACATCAATGATTTTCAGCATTGCCTTCAATGGACAATAATTTAAGCTGCCTAGCAGTATGACCTGTAACATCTTTCACTCTTTCAAAAAATATTTACTGTTCCAATTTGATTGCAGACGACAAAACGCAATTTAATGAAAATAGGATTTGTTTAACCCTTTCCCAAACAGCAAGATTTTGGGGTGATCCTTTTCAAAAACTGCCACAAATGACAAAATAGAAGATATCAAAGATAAAATTTGTGTAAAATATGACATAGAAAATATTGAGACCAAAGGAGAAACTGCTGGTTATCAGCAGTTTCTTCTTTTGTTTCAATATTTTCCCAAGCCTTTTCTATTAGAGAAGTCAAAACCAGGTCTTGCTTGGGAAAGGGTTGAAATGTGACAAAGAAAATATTGAGGCAAAGGGGAATTTTTATCAGCATTTTCTTCTTTTGTCATAACGTCTTCACATGATGCTAGATTTTGGAAGGAACATTTACTCACGGACTGCAATACAGTTTGGAATAAGAGGACAGATAAAAGACTGTGGACGGTCCTAAAACTCAAATCCCCACACTGACTGGGTTTTACCAATTTAAATAATTTTGATTCAACCCTTCCCCAAACTAAAATTTTACTGGTGGTCCAATTGGAAATAGGTGGCAGGTGTCAAACAAATGTTCATAAAAACAGGATTCGTGAACACTATATAATAATAAATATTGAGTCAAAAAGAAAAAAATTGTGGTTATCAGCAATTTCTTCTTTTGTCTTAATATTTTCCTTAGCAATTTCTATCAGGGAAATCAAAACCAGGTTTTGTTTGGGAGGTGGTTAATGTGTTTACCAAACACATGTCAACTGATAGTATAAGAAGAACAAATCAAATAAATATTCAAAAATTCATTTTAATTTTCATAAACAAGAATGCCATTTTAGCTGGTAACTTTAAGCATTTTAACCCTTTCCCAAACGACAAAATTTAGACTTTTCGAATTTAAAAGCTGTTGCAGAATACAAATTGGTTTAAATCCATATGGAATGTGTGTGTATTATAGCTTTGAAGATATTGAGGCAAAAGGAGAAAGTGCTGATTATCAGCATTTTTTCTTTTGCCTCAATGTTTTCCCACGCCTTTTCTATGAGGGACTTTTCTATGAGGGACGCCATCTATTATGATAACATACAATGTTACTTTATGTTTTTGGGTGTCTGCACAATATCTCACTTAACCCATAACCGAACTATAAGATTCTAAGCTTTTCCAAATTGAAAGAAGTTGCAGACGAAATATTCAATGTTATGAATTTTTTAATTTACATGTACAACTCTTAGGGTAGAAAACATTGTGGAAAATGAAAAAAAAGTAACAAGCAATTACTTCATTTACCAAACTGTTTTCCCAATCATTTTACTTGAATGTCTATACTTGAATATTGTAAACAACACTGTATGGGCCTAAAATAATCCACAAATAGCACAATCAAGTCAATTAGCGAAAGTTTGAACATCTTTTTAAACACCAGTCATTGAGTTGGCAATCATCATTGTGCTCATAATCTTCATTCATCTGTACACCTCATTGATCAACCTGCAATGATACAAAAGTAACAAATGAAAGTATATACAGCATCCTCCTGCTGCTTTTGGAAACATTATCCATGTTAAAAAGAGAACTATAAAAATCCTTTTCCTACTTTGCCCCGAGTCCTAGGTGACTTGAACATTTTTGAAAATGGTTTTAACTCTTTCCCAAACAACCAAATTTTAGAACAAAATACTGAGAAAAAAGGAAATAATGCAGATAAGCAATTCCTTCTTTTTTCTCAATGTTCTTACAAACTTTTTTTCTACCAGGGACATCAACTTCAGGTCTTGTTTAACCCATTATCACACAATGATACCTTTTGACACCCTACAAAATAGCAGCTTTGGAAAACACTGAGGAAAAAAAGAAATTGCTGGTTATAAGCAATTTCTTCATTTTCCATAATGTTTTTTACCAAAAGATACAATTTCATTCACTTGCAATTGTCATCTGCAACATCTTTGAATTAGGGCCAATATAAAAATTTGCCATCTGGTAAAGGGTTAAGAAAGGGTTAAATCAAAAAGATACTGTACAGTGAATATCATATGATGTTCATATGACACTGTTGGTCATGGTGCTGAGATTTTAGATTAGATTTATTGGGGTTTAACACCATTTTAAATTGCTGTAATGGTCATATTGTGGCAGATGGAGCACATTACCATGGATTCCTGGTATTTCTCTCACTAATACAACCACAATATCCAAACAGAGCCTCCAGCTGCTCTCTTACATAGATGATTCACATCCGTAATTGGTGAGTGACAAATGACTTTGTCAAATGTCAGAGTGAATACGGACTGAGCCGGGGTTTGAACTCACGACCCCTAGATTGACAGACACCAACATTACTGACTGAGCTATCAGGGCTCAGCCATCAAAATTCTAGAATGACACAGGCAATTTGTGTGTAGAGCTAAAACTTACATTGGAGGAAAAAAGAGAGCTTGTCCCTTTTAATAATCAGAATTTTATTTTCCTCTTGTTTTGTTATCTAGAAATTCTGAACATTTTTAATTTAAAACTCTTTTAATTTAACCCTTTCCCAAACAAGACCTGGTTTTGACGTCCCTGATAGAAAAGGCTTGGGAAAACAATGAAACAAAAGAAACTGCTGATAACCAGCAGTTTCTCCTTTTGCCTCAATATTTTCTATGCTATATTGTACACCAATCCTTTCTTTATTGACTTCAAAATTGTCGTCTGCAACACCTTTCAAACTGGAACAGCCCAAAATTGTGTTGTTTGGGAAAGGGTTAACATGATGCAGCCGAAGCCAAATTGTTGCAAATGCCTAGCCTCACCTGACTTTCTATCCCAAAAGTTATGCACCAATGACCATTGTTAATGTTCACCAGAATTTAAGTCGGGTCATTCACCTTGGTTTGTTTTCTGCATTTCTGAAAAGATAATGTAATCATATCATTCATAATATAAATTCATAATATTATCTAGATAAAAAATCTACCCTTTCCAATACAGATCTGGTTTTGACAGTCAATGAAGAAAAGGCTTGCAACATTGAATCAAAATAAGAAAATGCTACATGTTTATATACAGCCTTTTCACATTTCTCATATCACACTTCTTCGTATAAACCTCCATTTTATTGTCTGCATCCAGCATCTTTCAGATTCAGATTGGACCACCAAGATGTTTTGCCATTTGGGAATGGGTTGATACACATACTGACAAAAAGCACTGCTATGAGTGATAATGAGTTATTTTTATTTTTGTATAAGAACAACATTGTGACAACATTGTGACAAAGCTGCGGAATTATACAAAAATATAAATTTCTTCTTTTCACAGAACGTTTTATTCTTATGAATATTAAGCTCACATCCCAAATTATTTCTTCTTTTCTCAAAACGTTTTAGTTCTTATTTTCAAAACACAAATTATGCCTACATCTAAAATAAAATCAATCATTTAGTGATAATTTAACCCCACCAAGATACGATTTTGACCTCCTTTTCAGAAATAGTATCGGAAAAAATTAAACGAAAAGAAGAAAATCCCGGTGGTCAGCACTCAGCAATAGATCTATTTCCATGCCATTTACGAATTCTACATCCTGTTCACGTTGATTTTCTTTTCTCATCTCCAACAAAGTTCAAATGGGAACAGTCCATGAGTCTAGATTTAAATTAAGCTGTTTGGAAAGTTGAATGATATTTTTTGCTGGGTCGATATTTATTTGAGACGAAAGTCAAATTCTACTTAATCCTTTTCTATGTTGTTGAAATAGTATTTAAAACATATTTAACTGCATAGGATAGGAAGTTCACTTACTCTGAGTTGCATTCAAGACTGATAACAGTGATCGCCGCTGCATTTTTTGAGTGCAGACGAAACAAGATGGCCGTCATAGGAAGTTACTATGTCAGTCAGTGCGCGTGACGTAGTTACTACTAGTTAGACTGGTTATCAAACCACTTAATTCGGGACCGGTAAAAGGCAAACGGAAGTAGATAAAAGACCCTCACAGTCGACTGTCCGAGGCGTTCCGAATGCTCCATAAAAAAAATAAACAAAGATGGCGTATTTTTCGTTGAACGGTATATTGATTTGAATGATTGAATCTGTTGATTTCAATGATTCTATTTTTTTTTTTTTTTTAATTTTATGCGTAACATATAGTCGGCCTTCGCCGGGGCCTTCGGCCCCGGACTTCGTCCGTATCAAATAAAATCATGTAGACCTTTAGTCTTTACTGCGATATGGTAGATCTATCGTTGGCGCGAACTGGTACACGGCGAGAATTGGTCGCCAGCCAGTAGCCTATAATTTAGATCTACTAATTTAGACAGAGCTTTGGGACCCTTCCTAAATGAAATAAAGACTATACTTGTGCTCACGGTGCTAGTTCAAGTCAGGCTCGCGGGCACAAAAACGATTTTTTTTCTTTTGTATTTTGGGGTAAACATACTAAATTTGTTCACCTGCCAGTAATACCCGAAAGGGGAGTTAGGCAGTATATATAGATAGATTGTTAAATTCAATCCAAACCCTATGGTATGCATACTCATATTCTAATGAGTACCCACAACATAGCGTTTGATGAACATCGAAATATTTTTTACATTTTGAAATGCCAATACCCCACTCTTAACTGTAGTTCTGTAAAATATATATATTATCTATTCTGTCATTTTTTTCAGAATCATCATGAATTCAACAGAAGAAGTCTCAAAGGCTACAAGAGTGGCTCATCAGTACAACATGCATATTTACAAGTACTTGATCTACGCACTTGTCAACAGCTCCTCATTAATTTCAAAGTTCAGGGTTGAGCTGGATGTGAGTATTTTGTTATTTTACTCACAAACAAGTTCTAATTCTAACACCCCTCCTTTTGTCAGAATACTTTATGTCCTAAATTATCCACAAAACAAATCCAACCCTCATAAACATTCATTTTATCATCTGCAACAGTTTTCAAATTGGAACATTTCAAAATTTATTGTTTCAAGAAAGTGGTAAAATGTAAACATGGGGCACCATGGTCTAATGCTAGGACATAGGCTTGTGGATCAAAGGTCCTAGCTTTGGATCCTTTCTGTTTGGTCGGAGAAGATGCCGTGTATAACACAATTTTGCATATAATCTAGCATTAGTCCTTTGAACCTTTTCCAAACAAGACTTTGTTTTAACTTCTCTTCTATGATGAGCTTAGGAAAACATTGAGACAAAAGAAGAAAATGCTGATTATAAGCATTTTAACATTTTGTCTCAATGTTTTTTGTTGTTGTTTTTTTCTGCTTTATTATATACAAATTCCATGTTTCTCAGCATCCATGTTCGTCTGCAGCAGCTTTTTTTTTCAACACTGAACAGTCTATGGTTTTTGTCGTTTTGGAAAAGTTTAAACTATAATGCTTATTCAATCAGCATTTTCTTTTTTCTTATATTTCCCCTCAACTCAAACTTCTTTTTCAAATGTACCTGAAGTCAATGTCTAGGAAACTTTTAATTGAGAAATTCTGATTAGTCACACTTTTGATTCTAGGAGTATACAAGCAGCACCATGAAGTTCTATGACCGGTTCTACCAGATAAGAGATTCCATGCTGCCACCTGATAGAATACAAGAAGAACAGATTAACATCTTCAGAGAACTAGTCAAGAAAAATGACTACTTGAGACAGGAAGTTCACAAAGTACAGCGAGTCCATTGGAATCTTCGGGAGAGGGGACATAGAGTATCAATGGCTCACACTCATGTGGTAAGAGTTCACCTTGGTATAGATCTTTTCTTTAACGTCTCAGTCACATCATCTATGTATTTCATATTTTTGTGAGAATGCTTTATGAGTGTCCATAAATATGATCATCCAAGTTTGGCTTCTTGTTGTAATGTGTGTACTTGATTACATTTTGATGTTGTTTTATCTTCTCTCCATATCTTTCTCTCCATTGTACTTTGATTCTTTGCTGATTCTCAGAACTTTGCTTGAAATCCGTAACCCATTCCCACACACTAACGCTTTTTGACTCCATACAAAATGATGGCTTTGGATAACATTTTCCACAATGTTTTCTATCAAAAAATGTACAATTACATTCACTTTCAAATTGTCATCTGCAAAATCTTTGAATTTTGACAGGTCTAAAAGTTTATGGTAATGGGTTAAAGCTTTGTAGACATACTTATTTCTGTCCTATCTGCCAACTGTCTATCTTTCACTCTGTCTATCTGTTGTGTTTAGATCATTCAAGGGTTTCCAGAACTCTGTGTCTCCTACAGCCCAGACAAAGTACCCCTCGATGTACTCTGTGACCAGATCAGTCACAAGTACAATCTTAGAAATGGTGAGTGGACAGATACACAACTGTTCTTACTTACTGTATAAACAAGCTTGCATTTCAACGAGGTCTGATTTCATCATTGTTAATGTGTCATAAGTCATGTAGCTACCGCTTATTCAAGCTATCGCTACCACACTTTTTGCTAGAATCTTAGTCTATGAAGAGTAGTTATTTTCTTTGTGAAATTGATCCGTTGTAATTCAAACAATGTGTAGCCTGCCAGGCACCAGTTGAACTAATTGTTATGTTTGGGGTTGGATGCTTGTTTAAGCCTTGTTCAATGAAAGTCAACTTTGGTCCCGTGTTGCATTGGGTCAATTCTGCTGTGTTTGTATCCTTTCATTAATTAGCTGTGGTCCACACACAGTTAAAACCTAGAACTTGTATGATATCTGCCAAGTTGTGTTATATAAATTGCATTTTACTAAGGATTTTATATTTTATGCTTACTTTTCATGCCCTCTCGATTTTGTGGAGTAACAATGTTTCTAAAGTATTTTTTCTTACTATTTTCAACATCTAAAAGGCATAAAATTATTCAAAAACATTTTAAGCACACAATGTTTACAAGCTTCAGCTCCAGCATCTCCCTATATCTATGGGGTATGTCTATAAATAGTCATTTTTTTTTTTTGGTATTGAATTATGTAAAAAATTCTTGGTGTAAGACAACAATTTCTTTAAGAAGTGACAGAACTTTGTTGATTTGTCTTGACTTGTTGACATCAAAAAATATGATGGTCTTGTTTAAAAATAAGTTTATATGACAAAATGGATGTTGATGATTAAATATTTTTGTGTACGATAAAGCACAGATAATATTGAGACAAAAGGATAAAAGTCTGAGAAATTCTGATTATCATCAAATTCTTGTTTTGTATCAATATGTCCAAAGCTAAAGCTATCTAGGACATCAAAACCAGCTCTTGTTTGAGAAAGGTATTTACTGTATACATTTTCTAAATAAAACTGTGATTTCAAATATTATATGTTGGTATATTTAATGCATTAAATTACACCACAGCCATTCTACTTACAGAGAGATTCATCAAGGACCTGCTTAGTTGGGCAGATGAACAATCTCAAGCAAGAAAGATGGCCAGAAAGGCAGATGGGCAATTGCAAGCCAGAAAAATAACCAGACGACCACCGTCTCGATCTACTACATATCTTTCCGAGCGTGTATTCTTTCCTGATGTAAATTCCATACTAGCAGCCATAGAGAAAGATCCCAAAACCTCGGAACAAGTGGAGTCAGATCAGCCAACATCAGAATGTTCATCTTCTGGCTATGAGGTAGTGGACCAACCAACCCCATCTACTGATGGTATGAATGAGGTGACCCCAGTTCCATCCTGGTGTGATTTTGACCAAGATCAACCAGCAATTCTCTCCTTTCAAGATATGCTAGGGGACTCTTACCATGAGATATCCACTGTTGTCCAACCTACCAAACAAGCTGAAGAGATGGGAGGGGTAAATGGTCTGGATGAATTGATGCCTGCCCTTCAGGATATTCCAGAGTTGGAGCCAGCTACTATCCCTACACCACAGGCTTCAGTTTGTTCAGTAGAGATCTCTAGGTCCCAACCCACTACAAGTGTACCAAAACAAGTCCAGAAGAATCATCCAAAACCAGAAGAGGATTTGTCCATCAATATGTCTAATACAGAAGAGGCAGTAGATATCATTCCTGATTCTGAGGATGAAAATACAGAAATACAGAAAGTCCTGTCTAGATCAGCTCATCTAACGTCTCTAACAGAGTCCATGGAGGAAATCAGAGCTAAAATCTATTTTCAATTGAAGTCTTCAAATACCACCAGCTCAACACAAGCACAGACCATTTTGGACGAGATGAAACAGTCTGATCAGCAAGCTTCAATGATCCCTGGTGAGGATAGTCTTGTGTGTAACACACAAAGTCAAGCTACAGATGTTCTTCCTGAGCCAGAGATAAAAACATCTACTATGAAGATGATGGGGTCTCTAAACCCAGAGATTTTAAGAGAAGCTGTTCCACAAATACAGACATCCACTAAACAAGGCCAAATCATGAATTCTGGTAAGTCTGATCCCAATACCAATCAACTATCTTCAAGTTAAATACTTTTATCATGTCTAAACGTTTATATACTAACAGAAAAGGCTTTAGAATCTAGCTACATAATCAACCAACAATACAATGGAAAATAACAACATTTTGGCAAAAAGCTGTCTTTCATTATTCTAAGTAAATAAATATGTGTTCTATGATTTAAGGGTCCCATGCTAGATGAAAAATATATACATGTACACGGACTATTGTAAGGATTAGTCAACCTGCATGGGTAAATCTATTCTGTGCAAGGAAATTTTGAATAAAATTCATAAAGTCATTCTAAACCAAGTCTCCACCTACCTAACTTTACCTACCCAAACTTTCTAATTTAGAGTTTAATTTATGGGAAGATGGACCTTGAAAGAGCTATAAAATTCTTTCTCTTTTTTTCCCAAATAGTGCAAAGCACCACACGAAAATACATACTCTGACTGACCATACGCTGTTCAGATACTTGAAATATCTAGCATGGTTCCTTTTATTTGAATAAATGTTGTGGATGAGCATGGTTAGGTGTGAAATATAAATGACTTCGATACTTGCTTGTATGGAAAAGTATATAAAAAATATGATACTTACAATTATCAATGTAATTCATTTCAGAGTAGAATACTTATTTTCCCTGTTATTTGTCATCCAACTTTCTATAACAAAAACGTGCTTTAACAAATCGTAAAATAAAGCAACAGTCATTTCACACTTCAACTTGAAAGAAACGACTTGATGAATGTTGCATTTTTTTTTAATCTAAATGTCAAATAAACTAGTTTTCTAGCACTGTTAACCCATTTTCGTATAATAACGTTTTTGATGGGCCACGAAGTGACTTCAGTGTCGTGGAAAATGCTTTGATGAGCTGAGAAATCGCTTATGATAACCAATTTCTTCATTTCCCACAATGTTTTCTACCAAGAAAAACCAAAAAAAGTGTGGTCAGCAACTCTTTCTAATTTAGATAAGTATGAAACCTTGCAATCTTGAAATGGGTTAAAATCTCTATCTTTTTTCTTTCTATTACAGTATCTACACAGAGGCCCAAGATTGCACCAAGGCCACTTGTAGGCAGTGACAAGCCTCATGTGTACGAAAATAAGATTGAGCGAAGGCAGCATGGTGCTAGTAAGGTGACAGAAAACATGACACCTGGGGAGCTGCAGCAGTATGAGAAGAAGAGGGATGAAGTCCTACAAGCCATGGAGGTTAAGAAACAAAGGACAATGATGCTTCTTAATAAGCAGGTATGTGAAGTACATATATGTTGTAAAGAAGAGAACATTAGCCACATACTTACATGACTGAAAGTGGCTCAGAATGAAATTCTAGAAACAAAGGTCAAACTGCCCTTCTTAATAAACAGGTAAATGAAGTATGCTGTAAAGAAGTGAACATAAGAAATAAAATTAATGGTGAAAATGATGATTTATTGCAAAACTTATATTGGTGTAGAAGAAAAAACCTTGTAACCCTGATAGACAAAAATAGGAGTCAATTTATTACCACACATTTTGGGGAAATGTGATTACATAGTTGCATAGATTACAAAGTGTTAATTGTGTAGAATTTCAAGGGTAAATCTTAATTTGATAACGTAGTTGGTTAAGCACAGTTGGTTCATTTCTTGTTAAGCAAGAAGCTCAATTGGATAATGCATTATTTAAGAACTGAATAGAAATGGTTTAAAATTTATATTTTCATAATTCTTTAAGGACAAAATGATTTAAATACAATATTTGGTTTGGCATAGAGCAGATTTTTGCTATAAAAAAAGAAATGTGTTGATAAGGAAAATGGATCTACTCCATAATGTGTGTCACCAGGTCTATTAGTTTCATGTAATGTGGTCACTTTTTTGATGATTTTCTTGGAGATAACCATAGTACACTACAGTATTGTTCTTTTTAAAGAGCCCTTAATAGACAATGAATATATTAACCCAATCGGCCATTCCCATTCATTGCAATCTTTTGACGTCACTCTAGAGAAAGACAGGAGAAAACATTGAGACAAAAGAAGAAATGCTGATAGACTGTTTTATCTTCTTCTGCCTTGATATTCGCTGGGCAATATTTTACACCAATTATGTTATCATCAACATCCATTTTGTTGTCTGCAGCCGTTTTCAAATTTGTACACCCCAAATTGTTTTCTGTCAAAGTTTGGGGATAAGTTTAAACAATTAAATCAATTAATTCAATGTTGTTGTTTTTCAGTATAACAAGGACTCCCAGCCAAGCTCTTCTCTCCATTACTACAAAGTTCAGAATAATCCAAAATTTAAGAGCTTCAACAAACCTGCTGCAGTTCCTACTAGACCAAACCAGAGCTGTAAACCCAGACCAGACATATTAGCTACTGTGTCCAACTCTAGCAGTGTGACCTCCAGAAAACGATCTGCTACATCTGTCAACACTGGCTCCACCGCTCCAAAGAGGGCTAGAAGTTCCAGACCTCGAATCATCCTGAGAATATTTCGGGATGAAGAGATTGACGATTGGAACGTCGAGCAAGGTAAGAAAGAGACTGAAATCTAAATAAATTCAATGCTAACTCCTGATAAAATTGGGCCAGTTTGGCCCTTTGTGAAGACAAAATTTAAGACTTGTCAGATTTCAAAGTGAAGTCAGATAACAATAACTACATAAAACATTTAGTGAAATGTATAAAATTCTGAATAGTTTGTCTCTTCTCGATGTTTAGCCTGGAGTTGCCATTAAGGCATATCAAATTAAAGGTTTTATTGGAAAATGGTTAAATAGAGTATGAATAGCTAATAGTTGATCTGAATTTTCTTCTTTTACCTAAATATTTTCTGTTCTTAAGCTTACAAATTTGATATTTATTTATAACTCTTTTCAACTTAAATTAGTATGTAATGCTGTCATTCAGGAAAATGTTAAATTAAAAAGTAAAAATTTGTGTTTATCATTCAAACATTTACATTTCCATCATATTTTTTTCTTGACTTTAGTGTATAATGATGCAGACATATATGTCTGCATAATTTTGAGCGGATAATCATACCATGCCAAAAACAAGCTAGGAATGAGGACATTGACACTGGGCGAATTATTATTCCTCCTTTACCATCAATGTTTATATTACATGATGCAAATACAGTGATAAGTTATGTTAAAGGTTTTGTCAATTGGAAAATATTTCTTTTTCTTTTTCAGTGATTGACAGATACTAAAGCCGGAAAGAACAGAGAGTTTCGCATTAGATAAGCCTTGCCTTTTGAATCTAAATCATTGTAAAGATTATTTTTTTGAATTGTTATCTATATAATCAAATTTCGATTTGTTTTATGTGGAAATCTTTTTTCTAATTTTATCACCAAATTCGTTTTAACATTTTTGTTTCAAATTCTTGTTGGAGTAGATTGTGATGATCAGTCTAAGCCACAAATAGACTTTGGTGTATGTCTATCATTTTAACCATTACCAGACGGCTACAAATTAGACTGAATAGTTCAGAGCTTGTGGCTCAGATTGGAAGCAGGGTTAGTACTGGTGCGAGAAATGCCAGAGACATGTGGTTAGGTGAAACAGTTACTGTAAAAATACTTTCTATCCCTTTAAGTCAGATTTTGGGTCAAACTTTCGTGGCCTCTATATTTTTCTCCCTGGACAATCAACTTACACAGGTTTGTATTCCCCATAAGAAAAAATAAATCTAAAGAAAATATTTTCAAAGTGGCTTAATCAGAAATGCAAAGGACTATTACCATCCTGTGATGATAGGCTACCAACAGGCATTACTGCGGATGGAAGATCATAATAGTTACTAGCAAGTTACATGAAACCAAATACTTTTATTTACAGATATTGATGCTCTATCCTTTCTAAAGATATAGAAAGATATTGATGCTCTGTCTGTGATGGTTTTATATTTAACGATATTTGAAATGTGATATAAAAGCTCTGTATTTCGAGCTTGATGCTATATCTTTATTGAACCAAGATATTGATGCTCTATATTTATTTGAACAAAGATATTGATGCTCTATCTTTATTGAACAAAGATATTGATGCTCTATCTAAATTGAACCAAGATATAGATGCTCTAAGTTGGACCAAGATATTGATGCTCTATCTTTATTGTGTCAAGGTATTGAAGCTCTATCTTTATTAAACAAATGTTACTGATGTTCTGTCTTTATTTGACAAAGATATCGATGCTCTATCTTTAATGAACAAAAAGATATGAATGCTCTATCGTTTTTTAACTAAAGATATCGGTGCTCTATCGTTAGGTACTGTACAAAATATATGCATGTTTTTCTTTATTGAACCAAAATACTGATGCTCTATCTGTATTAAACCAAAATGCTGATGCTCTTACTTTACTGGATTAATGTATTGATGCCGACTCTTCATTGAATAAGAGGTTGATGATCTATCCTTATTGAATAAGATCTTTACTAAACCAATAGATTAATGTTCTATCGTTATTGAATAAGATATTTTGTTCTATCTTTAATATGACTGATCCACTCTTTCATACCTGTGATATATTCGGATTGTGATATTGATGCTTTACATATTTTGCTAAAATATTTCATTTTAAAGATTTTTGATGCTTTATTCTTTAATGCTGATTTTACTGGTGCTATGAAATCATGTGTTCAGATCACTTTTGATTAAATCTAGTTTTGACTACACGTTTTGACTTATGTTATTGATTTTAGTCCCAAAAGAAATATATGCAACTTGACCTGGATCCATGTTAGTCTCAGACATTATGAGATTTATCCCCAGATTCCAGCTTTTCGCCACTTTTCTTCGAAAACCTCATAACTGCAGCTTTCTAAAAGGTGCATTACAAGATATTCGAAGAAAAGTGACGTTATTCGTGTTTAAAGAGTATTTGATTTAAGTATCTGATGGCTCGAACTGGATATTTCATCAAAACTTATCAGACCAATTATTGCTGCAGATACAAATTGAAAATTGTTATTGGCGACGATTAGGCCATTAAGCCACGAAAAGTTCAAGCAAATACCGAAAATGTCGTGTTTATGTCCCTGAACAAATAGTAACTAACAGACCTTGGCTAAAACGGGGAAATGTCGAGGCATTAGAAGAAAATGTTTATAACAAATATGATATCAGCTAATTGTACACAAATAATATTTGTGTGAACATCCGTATTGTCTGCACAGAATCTTACAAATTGGAATAGTCTTAATTTTGTCATCTAGGAAAGGGTTAGAATATACGGATAAGCCACAACACATGTGAATATGAAAACATTGAGAGAAAAGAAAAAGTCGTAGCATTTCTTTGAGTCGAATAACCCTTGTCATATTGTTCATATCATATTCCTGCTGTGACCAAAGCCTTATCAGACAGTATAGACCGAGACCAGATAGTATACCCTTCACACTTCCCAAAAGATCCCTTTTAACGTGTCAGATCACATAATTTGCATTACGAGACACTTTTATTGTGTCATCTGCTACTGTTCTCGATTTGAACCAGTCTAAATCAAAATTCCAGTAAATGCCCATGCTGCTTAACCCCCCCCCCCCCCCACCCCGAGACTTCCACATCTTTACACTTTGATTTGACCCTTTCCAAACAAGACCTATTTTGATGTGCCTATCGAAGAAAGCTTTGACAAACATTGCAGCAGAATTAGAAATTTCTCATAATCACGCAGCATTTTCTTCCTTTGCCTCATTATCTTGAACTTTCATTTTGTCGTCTGCACCAGCTTTCAATTAAGAAAGTTTTTTTAACAGAAATGCAAATCAAGGCACGTATGTTTTCCTTGATTAACTGATCGAATAGGGGTATGAAAATGATTTTTTCAGTTCCGCAGCTCATGCGCCTAACCATATGTTCTTGGTATGATTGGCGTCAATACAAACACAACATCCAATCCGTGCAATCACTTGCTCATCCGACTTTGATGATTATTAACAATTCAATGACAATGGCATGTCAAATGTAGGACATAAATTGGCCAAGTTGTGGTGCGAACCCACGACCCCTTGACTTGGTAGACTCCGATTTTACTAGCTGAGATAATCCCGCTTGGCTTTTTTTCTCGATTGAACAACTCCTTTCCAAAACAAGTGATGTCCATAAGTAGCAGAGACAGCCAGGTATAAGACAGAAAATACTGATAACCTGAACTAGCATTTTCTCATTTTCATTGAATGTCTAAATGTAATTTACACATGTGTTCTCGGCTTTGCGTTACGTTTGTTTTGTTGTCAGCAACATCTGAATTGATATTTAAAAGAGAAATTTAATTACGGTTTAGTCATCCTGCTGCTTAGGAAAGCGTTAAAATTCCATGTTGTTACCTTCCCAATTTTACCAAGTTTATAACACACTCTCAGACAGCCAATTTTGATATATATGTAAAGCCGATATTGAATTAAAAATATCATCATCACCAACAACACCAACACAAATTATAGTATAAAACGCATTGATAGAAAAGTAGAAAATGATGGTTATAGTATAGAAACCCTTGAGAGAAAAGGATAAAATACTGGTTATTACAATGTAGCATTTCTTCCTTTCAATTAATAGATGCCTTCGTAACGGTTGCGCCCAAGTAGAGGTCATCATGGATTCTGGATTCATTTTTCATTCACACGCTTAACAATACACTTGTTTGGGTTGAACTACATGTCCCCTAGTAGTTTCCAGTCATGGAATCGGTCTAGACCCATCTGTCATATTTGGGCATCTTGGAGATTGGAAACTGCCAAGTAGATAGCCGTATAATCAGCGAACAGTCTAATTTTGATCTGGTCTTAACCCTTTCCCAAACAAGACCTGCTTTTGACGACCTTAGAAGAAAAGGCTTGGGAAAACGTTGAGCCAAAAGAAGAAAATGCTGGTGACCAGCATTTTCTCCTTTTGTCTCAATATTTTCCTAACTACATAACACTCAAATCATATCTTAATTATCATCTTTTTTGTCATCTTCAGCACCACTCAAATTGAACCACTCGAAAAAGTTTGCCGTCTGGTAATGGGTTAACAAAGGAGAAATAATATTGGGCCCAACATGGAACCCTGAGGGACCCCAAAGGTTACATGCACATGCACGATTTTTCTTGTACATCGAGTAGTCAAGCAAAACAAAGTTAGCTTGACTTTTAAAATGATCTGGTCTTAACCAGTAGATCGTTAATGTAAACGAGAAATGAAATCGGGCCCAAGACGGAACCCTGAGGGACCCCAAAGGTCACATGCACTGTGCACGATTTTTTTTTTCTTTTATATCGAGAAGTCAAGCAAAACTAAGTTATGGTGACTTTCAAAATGATCTGGTCTCATTCAGTAGGTCGATAGTGTAAATGAGAAATAGTATCGGGCCCAAGACGGAACCCTGAGGGACACCAAAGGTTGCATGCACTATGTCCGATTTTTCGTTGTCGAAAACAACAGTTTTTGGTTCGACCGGATAGGAATGCCTGTATCCACTTCCAACTGGGTCCTGTAATACCATACTTGCGGAGTTTAAAGCAGGAGTTTTTGGTGATTGAAATCGTCAAATGCGTTAGAGGAGTCAAGCAAAACAAGCTTAGTTTGGCTTTTAAAATGGTCCCCAGAAATCAAAAAGTCATTACCTTTCTTTTATTTTAACTTTGAAATAGAGTATAATCAGTCACAAATAAATAGGCTAAATACTTTTCAATTCTACTATTGATATCATAATTTGTATTATTCATAGATCTAATATGCAGAACGAAAATCAATTTGATAGCGAAAATTATTTTGGCGAAACTGAGTAGTATATCCATCTTTTAAAATGGGTCAACAAATTGCCAAAATTATTCAAAGTCATTGCTTTTCTATTCTTATTTGAGAATGTAATTTGATTAGTCACAAATTAATTAATTAAAACTTTTCAATTCAAGTACTAAATTGTCCAATCATAGATCACCTTGATCTTGTTTATTTGACTGGATCTTCCCTATATAAGTTAACGTCACAGATTGCGCGGCAAACACATTTGAAATCTCCCCCCTAACCCTATCCATCGGAACGAAAACAATTGGGACGAAAGAGACAGTTAAGGCTGGTTCCCAGTTTTCACATATCCGAACGCTTGATTTGTCCTTTTCATAACAATGAGCACTCTACTGACACTGATCACTTCCGGCTATTCATCAGCTGCCTAGCGACAATCTGCCTAGCAACTGCCTTCATTATTGATAACAGTCGCATTTCATATCGCTCTCGCAAATTTTATTCATTTACTGAATATCTTGCTACCTACAACGATTCGATCAATTCAAGGTATGTGTAAAGCAACGTTCTATGTAAGTGCTAAGTTTAATTAGTGTTATGTTTTGGAAAAATCATTGTATTTGAAGTTCAACGGGCGGGAAATATTTGACGTTTGAATTGTCATGCGTTTTCGCGTTCCCTCTAAAAATCTTTCTTCATTTTAAGTAAGCTAGGTTCACCTTAGTTGATAATAGGCGTAATGAATTTAAACTTGAAAAGTGCACTCTATGATTCTAATTTGTAATGGCAGCAGTCTCTTGATTACCGGGTGTAAATTATACCCTTACTGGCTGGCGACCAATTCTCGCCGCGTACCAGTTCTCGCCAACTGACCAATTTCATGGTAAAGACTGAAAAGAATCTTTTCCAACATACAAGTTATGTTGACATCAAAATGAAATAAATTATATCAAATAAAATCATGTAGACCTTTAGTCTTTACTGCGATATGGTAGATCTATCGTTGGCGCGAACTGGTACACGGCGAGAATTGGTCGCCAGCCAGTAGCCTATAATTTAGATCTACTAATTTAGACAGAGCTTTGGGACCCTTCCTAAATGAAATAAAGACTATACTTGTGCTCACGGTGCTAGTTCAAGTCAGGCTCGCGGGCACAAAAACGATTTTTTTTTTTTGTATTTTGGGGTAAACATACTAAATTTGTTCACCTGCCAGTAATACCCGAAAGGGGAGTTAGGCAGTATATATAGATAGATTGTTAAATTCAATCCAAACCCTATGGTATGCATACTCATATTCTAATGAGTACCCACAACATAGCGTTTGATGAACATCGAAATATTTTTTACATTTTGAAATGCCAATACCCCACTCTTAACTGTAGTTCTGTAAAATATATATATTATCTATTCTGTCATTTTTTTCAGAATCATCATGAATTCAACAGAAGAAGTCTCAAAGGCTACAAGAGTGGCTCATCAGTACAACATGCATATTTACAAGTACTTGATCTACGCACTTGTCAACAGCTCCTCATTAATTTCAAAGTTCAGGGTTGAGCTGGATGTGAGTATTTTGTTATTTTACTCACAAACAAGTTCTAATTCTAACACCCCTCCTTTTGTCAGAATACTTTATGTCCTAAATTATCCACAAAACAAATCCAACCCTCATAAACATTCATTTTATCATCTGCAACAGTTTTCAAATTGGAACATTTCAAAATTTATTGTTTCAAGAAAGTGGTAAAATGTAAACATGGGGCACCATGGTCTAATGCTAGGACATAGGCTTGTGGATCAAAGGTCCTAGCTTTGGATCCTTTCTGTTTGGTCGGAGAAGATGCCGTGTATAACACAATTTTGCATATAATCTAGCATTAGTCCTTTGAACCTTTTCCAAACAAGACTTTGTTTTAACTTCTCTTCTATGATGAGCTTAGGAAAACATTGAGACAAAAGAAGAAAATGCTGATTATAAGCATTTTAACATTTTGTCTCAATGTTTTTTGTTGTTGTTTTTTTCTGCTTTATTATATACAAATTCCATGTTTCTCAGCATCCATGTTCGTCTGCAGCAGCTTTTTTTTTCAACACTGAACAGTCTATGGTTTTTGTCGTTTTGGAAAAGTTTAAACTATAATGCTTATTCAATCAGCATTTTCTTTTTTCTTATATTTCCCCTCAACTCAAACTTCTTTTTCAAATGTACCTGAAGTCAATGTCTAGGACACTTTTAATTGAGAAATTCTGATTAGTCACACTTTTGATTCTAGGAGTATACAAGCAGCACCATGAAGTTCTATGACCGGTTCTACCAGATAAGAGATTCCATGCTGCCACCTGATAGAATACAAGAAGAACAGATTAACATCTTCAGAGAACTAGTCAAGAAAAATGACTACTTGAGACAGGAAGTTCACAAAGTACAGCGAGTCCATTGGAATCTTCGGGAGAGGGGACATAGAGTATCAATGGCTCACACTCATGTGGTAAGAGTTCACCTTGGTATAGATCTTTTCTTTAACGTCTCAGTCACATCATCTATGTATTTCATATTTTTGTGAGAATGCTTTATGAGTGTCCATAAATATGATCATCCAAGTTTGGCTTCTTGTTGTAATGTGTGTACTTGATTACATTTTGATGTTGTTTTATCTTCTCTCCATATCTTTCTCTCCATTGTACTTTGATTCTTTGCTGATTCTCAGAACTTTGCTTGAAATCCGTAACCCATTCTCACACACTAACGCTTTTTGACTCCATACAAAATGATGGCTTTGGATAACATTTTCCACAATGTTTTCTATCAAAAAATGTACAATAACATTCACTTTCAAATTGTCATCTGCAAAATCTTTGAATTTTGACAGGTCTAAAAGTTTATGGTAATGGGTTAAAGCTTTGTAGACATACTTATTTCTGTCCTATCTGCCAACTGTCTATCTTTCACTCTGTCTATCTGTTGTGTTTAGATCATTCAAGGGTTTCCAGAACTCTGTGTCTCCTACAGCCCAGACAAAGTACCCCTCGATGTACTCTGTGACCAGATCAGTCACAAGTACAATCTTAGAAATGGTGAGTGGACAGATACACAACTGTTCTTACTTACTGTATAAACAAGCTTGCATTTCAACGAGGTCTGATTTCATCATTGTTAATGTGTCATAAGTCATGTAGCTACCGCTTATTCAAGCTATCGCTACCACACTTTTTGCTAGAATCTTAGTCTATGAAGAGTAGTTATTTTCTTTGTGAAATTGATCCGTTGTAATTCAAACAATGTGTAGCCTGCCAGGCACCAGTTGAACTAATTGTTATGTTTGGGGTTGGATGCTTGTTTAAGCCTTGTTCAATGAAAGTCAACTTTGGTCCCGTGTTGCATTGGGTCAATTCTGCTGTGTTTGTATCCTTTCATTAATTAGCTGTGGTCCACACACAGTTAAAACCTAGAACTTGTATGATATCTGCCAAGTTGTGTTATATAAATTGCATTTTACTAAGGATTTTATATTTTATGCTTACTTTTCATGCCCTCTCGATTTTGTGGAGTAACAATGTTTCTAAAGTATTTTTTCTTACTATTTTCAACATCTAAAAGGCATAAAATTATTCAAAAACATATTTTAAGCACACAATGTTTACAAGCTTCAGCTCCAGCATCTCCCTATATCTATGGGGTATGTCTATAAATAGTCATTTTTTTTTTTTTTTTTTGGTATTGAATTATGTAAAAAATTCTTGGTGTAAGACAACAATTTCTTTAAGAAGTGACAGAACTTTGTTGATTTGTCTTGACTTGTTGACATCAAAAAATATGATGGTCTTGTTTAAAAATAAGTTTATATGACAAAATGGATGTTGATGATTAAATGATTTGTGTACGATAAAGCACAGATAATATTGAGACAAAAGGATAAAAGTCTGAGAAATTCTGATTATCATCAAATTCTTGTTTTGTATCAATATGTCCAAAGCTAAAGCTATCTAGGACATCAAAACCAGCTCTTGTTTGAGAAAGGTATTTACTGTATACATTTTCTAAATAAAACTGTGATTTCAAATATTATATGTTGGTATATTTAATGCATTAAATTACACCACAGCCATTCTACTTACAGAGAGATTCATCAAGGACCTGCTTAGTTGGGCAGATGAACAATCTCAAGCAAGAAAGATGGCCAGAAAGGCAGATGGGCAATTGCAAGCCAGAAAAATAACCAGACGACCACCGTCTCGATCTACTACATATCTTTCCGAGCGTGTATTCTTTCCTGATGTAAATTCCATACTAGCAGCCATAGAGAAAGATCCCAAAACCTCGGAACAAGTGGAGTCAGATCAGCCAACATCAGAATGTTCATCTTCTGGCTATGAGGTAGTGGACCAACCAACCCCATCTACTGATGGTATGAATGAGGTGACCCCAGTTCCATCCTGGTGTGATTTTGACCAAGATCAACCAGCAATTCTCTCCTTTCAAGATATGCTAGGGGACTCTTACCATGAGATATCCACTGTTGTCCAACCTACCAAACAAGCTGAAGAGATGGGAGGGGTAAATGGTCTGGATGAATTGATGCCTGCCCTTCAGGATATTCCAGAGTTGGAGCCAGCTACTATCCCTACACCACAGGCTTCAGTTTGTTCAGTAGAGATCTCTAGGTCCCAACCCAAAACAAGTGTACCAAAACAAGTCCAGAAGAATCATCCAAAACCAGAAGAGGATTTGTCCATCAATATGTCTAATACAGAAGAGGCAGTAGATATCATTCCTGATTCTGAGGATGAAAATACAGAAATACAGAAAGTCCTGTCTAGATTAGCTCATCTAACGTCTCTAACAGAGTCCATGGAGGAAATCAGAGCTAAAATCTATTTTCAATTGAAGTCTTCAAATACCACCAGCTCAACACAAGCACAGACCATTTTGGACGAGATGAAACAGTCTGATCAGCAAGCTTCAATGATCCCTGGTGAGGATAGTCTTGTGTGTAACACACAAAGTCAAGCTACAGATGTTCTTCCTGAGCCAGAGATAAAAACATCTACTATGAAGATGATGGGGTCTCTAAACCCAGAGATTTTAAGAGAAGCTGTTCCACAAATACAGTCATCCACTAAACAAGGCCAAATCATGAATTCTGGTAAGTCTGATCCCAATACCAATCAACTATCTTCAAGTTAAATACTTTTATCATGTCTAAACGTTTATATACTAACAGAAAAGGCTTTAGAATCTAGCTACATAATCAACCAACAATACAATGGAAAATAACAACATTTTGGCAAAAAGCTGTCTTTCATTATTCTAAGTAAATAAATATGTGTTCTATGATTTAAGGGTCCCATGCTAGATGAAAAATATATACATGTACACGGACTATTGTAAGGATTAGTCAACCTGCATGGGTAAATCTATTCTGTGCAAGGAAATTTTGAATAAAATTCATAAAGTCATTCTAAACCAAGTCTCCACCTACCTAACTTTACCTACCCAAACTTTCTAATTTAGAGTTTAATTTATGGGAAGATGGACCTTGAAAGAGCTATAAAATTCTTTCTCTTTTTTTCCCAAATAGTGCAAAGCACCACACGAAAATACATACTCTGACTGACCATACGCTGTTCAGATACTTGAAATATCTAGCATGGTTCCTTTTATTTGAATAAATGTTGTGGATGAGCATGGTTAGGTGTGAAATATAAATGACTTCGATACTTGCTTGTATGGAAAAGTATATAAAAATATGATACTTACAATTATCAATGTAATTCATTTTAGAGTAGAATACTTATTTTCCCTGTTATTTGTCATCCAACTTTCTATAACAAAAAAGTGCTTTAACAAATCGTAAAATAAAGCAACAGTCATTTCACACTTCAACTCGAAAGAAACGACTTGATGAATGTTGCATTTTTTTTTTTAATCTAAATGTCAAATAAACTAGTTTTCTAGCACTGTTAACCCATTTTCGTATAATAACGTTTTTGATGGGCCACGAAGTGACTTCAGTGTCGTGGAAAATGCTTTGATGAGCTGAGGAATCGCTTATGATAACCAATTTCTTCATTTCCCACAATGTTTTCTACCAAGAAAAACCAAAAAAAGTGTGGTCAGCAACTCTTTCTAATTTAGATAAGTATGAAACCTTGCAATCTTGAAATGGGTTAAAATCTCTATCTTTTTTCTTTCTATTACAGTATCTACACAGAGGCCCAAGATTGCACCAAGGCCACTTGTAGGCAGTGACAAGCCTCATGTGTACGAAAATAAGATTGAGCGAAGGCAGCATGGTGCTAGTAAGGTGACAGAAAACATGACACCTGGGGAGCTGCAGCAGTATGAGAAGAAGAGGGATGAAGTCCTACAAGCCATGGAGGTTAAGAAACAAAGGACAATGATGCTTCTTAATAAGCAGGTATGTGAAGTACATATATGTTGTAAAGAAGAGAACATTAGCCACATACTTACATGACTGAAAGTGGCTCAGAATGAAATTCTAGAAACAAAGGTCAAACTGCCCTTCTTAATAAACAGGTAAATGAAGTATGCTGTAAAGAAGTGAACATAAGAAATAAAATTAATGGTGAAAATGATGATTTATTGCAAAACTTATATTGGTGTAGAAGAAAAAACCTTGTAACCCTGATAGACAAAAATAGGAGTCAATTTATTACCACACATTTTGGGGAAATGTGATTACATAGTTGCATAGATTACAAAGTGTTAATTGTGTAGAATTTCAAGGGTAAATCTTAATTTGATAACGTAGTTGGTTAAGCACAGTTGGTTCATTTCTTGTTAAGCAAGAAGCTCAATTGGATAATGCATTATTTAAGAACTGAATAGAAATGGTTTAAAATTTATATTTTCATAATTCTTTAAGGACAAAATGATTTAAATACAATATTTGGTTTGGCATAGAGCAGATTTTTGCTATAAAAAAAGAAATGTGTTGATAAGGAAAATGGATCTACTCCATAATGTGTGTCACCAGGTCTATTAGTTTCATGTAATGTGGTCACTTTTTTGATGATTTTCTTGGAGATAACCATAGTACACTACAGTATTGTTCTTTTTAAAGAGCCCTTAATAGACAATGAATATATTAACCCAATCGGCCATTCCCATTCATTGCAATCTTTTGACGTCCTTCTAGAGAAAGACAGGAGAAAACATTGAGACAAAAGAAGAAATGCTGATAGACTGTTTCATCTTCTTCTGCCTTGATATTTGATGGGCAATATTTTACACCAATTATGTTATCATCAACATCCATTTTGTTGTCTGCAGCCGTTTTCAAATTTGTACACCCCAAATTGTTTTCTGTCAA
Organism: Fragum sueziense; assembly: GCA_963680895.1. Taxonomy (NCBI): domain Eukaryota; kingdom Metazoa; phylum Mollusca; class Bivalvia; order Cardiida; family Cardiidae; genus Fragum; species Fragum sueziense. Next base: position 49,166,148 of record OY804601.1, read on the forward strand.
AGTTTGGGGATAAGTTTAAACAATTAAATCAATTAATTCAATGTTGTTGTTTTTCAGTATAACAAGGACTCCCAGCCAAGCTCTTCTCTCCATTACTACAAAGTTCAGAATAATCCAAAATTTAAGAGCTTCAACAAACCTGCTGCAGTTCCTACTAGACCAAACCAGAGCTGTAAACCCAGACCAGACATATTAGCTACTGTGTCCAACTCTAGCAGCGTGACCTCCAGAAAACGATCTGCTACATCTGTCAACACTGGCTCCACCGCTCCAAAGAGGGCTAGAAGTTCCAGACCTCGAATCATCCTGAGAATATTTCGGGATGAAGAGATTGATGATTGGAACGTCGAGCAAGGTAAGAAAGAGACTGAAATCTAAATAAATTCAATGCTAACTCCCAATAAAATTGGGCCAGTTTGGCCCTTTGTGAAGACTTGTCAGATTTCAAAGTGAAGTCAGATAACAATAACTACATAAAACATTTAGTGAAATGTATAAAATTCTGAATAGTTTGCCTCTTCTCGATATTTAGCCTGGAGTTGCCACTAAGGCATATCAAATTAAAGGTTTTATTGGGAAATGGTTAAATAGAGTATGAATAGCTAATAGTTGATCTGAATTTTCTTCTTTTACCTAAATATTTTCTGTTCTTAAGCTTACCAATTTGATATTTATTTATAACTCTTATCAACTTAAATTAGTATGTAATGCTGTCATTCAGGAAAATGTTAAATTAAAAAGTAAAAATTTGTGTTTATCATTCAAACATTTACATTTCCATCATATTTTTTTCTTGACTTTAGTGTATAATGATGCAGACATATATGTCTGCATAATTTTGAGCGGATAATCATACCATGCCAAAAACAAGCTAGGAATGAGGACATTGACACTGGGCGAATTATTATTCCTCCTTTACCATCAATGTTTATATTACATGATGCAAATACAGTGATAAGTTATGTTAAAGGTTTTGTCAATTGGAAAATATTTCTTTTTCTTTTTCAGTGATTGACAGATACTAAAGCCAGAAAGAACAGAGAGTTTCGCATTAGATAAGCCTTGCCTTTTGAATCTAAATCATTGTAAAGATTTATTTTTTGAATTGTTATCTATATAATCAAATTTCGATTTGTTTTATGTGGAAATCTTTTTCTAATTTTATCACCAAATTCTTTTTAACATTTCTGTTTCAAATTCTTGTTGGAGTAGATTGTGATGATCAGTCTAAGCCACAAATAGACTTTGGTGTATGTCTATCATTTTAACCATTACCAGACGGCTACAAATTAGACTAAATAGTTCAGAGCTTGTGGCTCAGATTGGAAGCAGGGTTAGTACTGGTGTGAGAAATGCCAGAGACATGTGGTTAGGTGAAACAGTTACTGTAAAAATACTTTCTATCCCTTTAAGTCAGATTTTGGGTCAAACTTTCGTGGCCTCTATATTTTTCTCCCTGGACAATCAACTTACACAGGTTTGTATTCCCCATAAGAAAAATAAATCTAAAGAAACTATTTTCAAAGTGGCTTAATCAGAAATGCAAAGGACTATTACCATCCTGTGATGATAGGCTACCAGCAGGCATTACTGCGGATGGAAGATCATAATGGTTACTAGCAAGTTACATGAAACCAAATACTTTTATTTACAGATATTGATGCTCTATCTTTCTAAAGATATAGAAAGATATTGATGCTCTGCCTGTGATGGTTTTATATTTAACGATATTTGAAATGTGATTTAAAAGCTCTGTATTTCGAGCTTGATGCTATATCTTTATTGAACCAAGATATTGATGCTCTATATATATATTTGAACAAAGATATTGATGCTCTATCTTTATTGAACAAAGATATTGATGCTCTATCTAAATTGAACCAAGATATAGATGCTCTAAGTTGGACCAAGATATTGATGCTCTATATTTATTTGAACAAAGATATTGATGCTCTATCTTTATTAAACAAAGATATTGATGCTCTATCTAAATTGAACAAAGATATAGATGCTCTAAGTTGGACCAAGATATTGATGCTCTATCTTTATTGTGTCATGGTATTGAAGCTCTATCTTTATTAAACAAATGTTACTGATGTTCTGTCTTTATTTGACAAAGATATCGATGCTCTATCTTTACTGAACAAAAAGATATGAATGCTCTATCATTTTTAACTAAAGATATCGGTGCTCTATCGTTAGGTACTGTACAAAATATATGCATGTTTTCTCTTTATTGAACCAAAATACTGATGCTCTATCTGTATTAAACCAAAATGCTGATGCTCTTACTTTACTGGATTAATGTATTGATGCTGACTCTTCATTGAATAAGAGGTTGATGATCTATCCTTATTGAATAAGATCTTTACTAAACCAATAGATTAATGTTCTATCGTTATTGAATAAGATATTTTGTTCTATCTTTAATATGACTGATCCACTTTTTCATACCTGTGATATATTCGGATTGTGATATTGATGCTTTACATATTTTGCTAAAATATTTCATTTTAAAGATTTTTGATGCTTTATTCTTTAATACTGATTTTACTGGTGCTATGAAATCATGTGTTCAGATCACTTTTGATTAAATCTAGTTTTGACTACACGTTTTGACTTATGTTATTGATTTTAGTCCCAAAAGAAATATATGCAACTTGACCTGGATCCATGTTAGTCTCAGATATTATGAGATTTATCCCCCAGATTCCAGCTTTTCGTCACTTTTCTTCGAAAACCTCATAACTGCAGCTTTCTAAAAGGTGCATTACAAGATATTCGAAGAAAAGTGACGTTATTCGTGTTTAAAGAGTATTTGATTTAAGTATCTGATGGCTCGAACTGGATATTTCATCAAAACTTACCAGACCAATTATTGCTGCAGATACAAATTGAAAATTGTTATTGGCGACGATTAGGCCATTAAGCCATGAAAAGTTCAAGCAAATACCGAAAATGTCGTGTTTATGTCCCTGAACAAATAGTAACTAACAGACCTTGGCTAAAACGGGGAAATGTCGAGGCAAATAATATTTGTGTGAACATCCGTATTGTCTGCACAGAATCTTACATATTGGAATAGTCTTAATTTTGTCATCTAGGAAAGGGTTAGAATATACGGATAAGCCACAACACATGTGAATATGAAAACATTGAGAGAAAAGAAAAAAGTCGTAGCATTTCTTTGAGTCGAATAACCATTTTCATGTTGTTCATGCCATATTCCTGCTGTGACCAAAGCTTTATCAGGCAGTATAGACCGAGGCCAGACAGTATACCCTTCACACTTCCCAAAAGATCCCTTTTAACGTGTCAGATCACATAATTTGCATTACGAGACACTTGCATTGTGTCATCTGCTACTGTTCTCGATTTGAACCAGTCTAAAACAAAATTCCAGTAAATTTTCATGTTGCTTACCAACGCCCCCCCCCCCCCGAGACTTCCACATCTTTACACTTTGATTTGCCCCTTTCCAAACAAGACCTATTTTGATGTGCCTATCGAAGAAAGCTTTGACAAACATTGAGGCAGAATTAGAAATTTCTCAAAATCACGCAGCATTTTCTTCCTTTGCCTCATTATCTTGAACTTTCATTTTGTCGTCTGCACCAGCTTTCAATTAAGAATGTTTTTAACAGAAATGCAAATCAAGGCACGTATGTTTTCCTTGATTAACTGATCGAATAGGGTTATGAAAATGATTTTTTCAGTTCCGCAGCTCATGCGCCTAACCATATGTTCTTGGTATGATTGGCGTCAATACAAACACAATATCCAATCCGTGCAATCACTTGCTCATCCCACTTTGATGATTATTAACAATTCAATGACAATGGCTTGTCAAATCTAGGACATAAATTGGCCGAGTTGTGGTGCGAACCCACGACCCCTTGACTTGTTAGACTCCGATTTTACTAGCTGAGATAATCCCGCTTGGCTTTTTTTCTCGATTGAACAACTCCTTTCCAAAACAAGTGATGTCCATAAGTAGCAGAGACAGCCAGGTATAAGACAGAAAATACTGATAACCTGAACCAGCATTTTCTCATTTTCATTGAATGTCTAAATGTAATTTACACATGTGTTCTCGGCTTTGCGTTACGTTTGTTTTGTTGTCAGCAACATCTGAATTGATATTTAAAAGAGAAATTTAATTACGGTTTAGTCATCCTGCTGCTTAGGAAAGCGTTAAAATTCCATGTTGTTACCTTCCCAATTTTACCAAGTTTATAACACACTCTCAGACAGCCAATTTTGATATATATGTAAAGCCGATATTGAATTAAAAATATCATCATCACCAACAACACCAACACAAATCATAGTATAAAACGCACTGATAGAAAAGTAGAAAATGATGGTTATGGTATAGAAACCCTTGAGAGAAAAGGATAAAATACTGGTTATTACAATGTAGCATTTCTTCCTTTCAATTAATAGATGCCTTCGTAACGGTTGCGCCCAAGTAGAGGTCATCATGGATTCTGGATTCATTTTTTATTCACACGCTTAACAATACACTTGCTTGGGTTGAACTACATGTCCCCTAGTAGTTTCCAGTCATGGAATCGGTCTAGACCCATCTGTCATATTTGGGCATCTTGGAGATTGGAAACTGCCAAGTAGATGGCCGTATAATCAGCGAACAGTCTAATTTTGATCTGGTCTTAACCCTTTCCCAAACAAGACCTGCTTTTGACGACCTTAGGAGAAAAGGCTTGGGAAAACGTTGAGCCAAAAGAAGAAAATGCTGGTGACCAGCATTTTCTCCTTTTGTCTCAATATTTTCCTTACTACATTACACTCAAATCATATCTTAATTATCATCTTTTTTGTCATCTTCAGCACCACTCAAATTGAACCACTCGAAAAAGTTTGCCGTCTGGTAATGGGTTAACAAAGGAGAAATAATATTGGGCCCAAGATGGAACCGTGAGGGACCCCAAAGGTTACATGCACATGCACGATTTTTCTTGTACATCGAGTAGTCAAGCAAAACAAACTTAGCTTGACTTTTAAAATGATCTGGTCTTAACCAGTAGATCGTTAATGTAAACGAGAAATGAAATCGGGCCCAAGACGGAACCCTGAGGGACCCCAAAGGTCACATGCACTGTGCACGATTTTTTTTTTCTTTTATATCGAGAAGTCAAGCAAAACTAAGTTATGGTGACTTTCAAAATGATCTGGTCTCATTCAGTAGGTCGATAGTATAAATGAGAAATAGTATCGGGCCCAAGAGGGACACCAAAGGTTGCATGCACTATGTCCGATTTTTCGTTGTCGAAAACAACAGTTTTTGGTTCGACCGGATAGGAATGCCTGTATCCACTTCCAACTGGGTCCTGTAATACCATACTTGCGGAGTTTAAAGCAGGAGTTTTTGGTGATTGAAATCGTCAAATGTGTTAGAGGAGTCAAGCAAAACAAGCTTAGTTTGGCTTTTGAAATGGTCCCCAAAACATCAAAAAGTCATTACCTTTCTTTTATTTTAACTTTGAAATAGAGTATAATCAGTCACAAATAAATAGGCTAAATACTTTTCAATTCTACTATTGATATCATAATTTGTATTATTCATAGATCTAATATGCAGAACGAAAATCAATTTGATAGCGAAAATTATTTTGGCGAAACTGAGTAGTATATCCATCTTTTAAAATGGGTCAACAAATTGCCAAAATTATTCAAAGTCATTGCTTTTCTATTCTTATTTGAGAATGTAATTTGATTAGTCACAAATTAATTAATTAAAACTTTTCAATTCAAGTACTAAATTGTCCAATCATAGATCACCTTGATCTTGTTTATTTGACTGGATCTTCCCTATATAAGTTAACGTCACAGATTGCGCGGCAAACACATTTGAAATCTCCCCCCTAACCCTATCCATCGGAACGAAAACAATTGGGACGAAAGAGACAGTTAAGGCTGGTTCCCAGTTTTCACATATCCGAACGCTTGATTTGTCCTTTTCATAACAATGAGCACTCTACTGACACTGATCACTTCCGGCTATTCATCAGCTGCCTAGCGACAATCTGCCTAGCAACTGCCTTCATTATTGATAACAGTCGCATTTCATATCGCTCTCGCAAATTTTATTCATTTACTGAATATCTTGCTACCTACAACGATTCGATCAATTCAAGGTATGTGTAAAGCAACGTTCTATGTAAGTGCTAAGTTTAATTAGTGTTATGTTTTGGAAAAATCATTGTATTTGAAGTTCAACGGGCGGGAAATATTTGACGTTTGAATTGTCATGCGTTTTCGCGTTCCCTCTAAAAATCTTTCTTCATTTTAAGTAAGCTAGGTTCACCTTAGTTGATAATAGGCGTAATGAATTTAAACTTGAAAAGTGCACTCTATGATTCTAATTTGTAATGGCAGCAGTCTCTTGATTACCGGGTGTAAATTATACCCTTACTGGCTGGCGACCAATTCTCGCCGCGTACCAGTTCTCGCCAACTGACCAATTTCATGGTAAAGACTGAAAAGAATCTTTTCCAACATACAAGTTATGTTGACATCAAAATGAAATAAATTATATCAAATAAAATCATGTAGACCTTTAGTCTTTACTGCGATATGGTAGATCTATCGTTGGCGCGAACTGGTACACGGCGAGAATTGGTCGCCAGCCAGTAGCCTATAATTTAGATCTACTAATTTAGACAGAGCTTTGGGACCCTTCCTAAATGAAATAAAGACTATACTTGTGCTCACGGTGCTAGTTCAAGTCAGGCTCGCGGGCACAAAAACGATTTTTTTTCTTTTGTATTTTGGGGTAAACATACTAAATTTGTTCACCTGCCAGTAATACCCGAAAGGGGAGTTAGGCAGTATATATAGATAGATTGTTAAATTCAATCCAAACCCTATGGTATGCATACTCATATTCTAATGAGTACCCACAACATAGCGTTTGATGAACATCGAAATATTTTTTACATTTTGAAATGCCAATACCCCACTCTTAACTGTAGTTCTGTAAAATATATATATTATCTATTCTGTCATTTTTTTCAGAATCATCATGAATTCAACAGAAGAAGTCTCAAAGGCTACAAGAGTGGCTCATCAGTACAACATGCATATTTACAAGTACTTGATCTACGCACTTGTCAACAGCTCCTCATTAATTTCAAAGTTCAGGGTTGAGCTGGATGTGAGTATTTTGTTATTTTACTCACAAACAAGTTCTAATTCTAACACCCCTCCTTTTGTCAGAATACTTTATGTCCTAAATTATCCACAAAACAAATCCAACCCTCATAAACATTCATTTTATCATCTGCAACAGTTTTCAAATTGGAACATTTCAAAATTTATTGTTTCAAGAAAGTGGTAAAATGTAAACATGGGGCACCATGGTCTAATGCTAGGACATAGGCTTGTGGATCAAAGGTCCTAGCTTTGGATCCTTTCTGTTTGGTCGGAGAAGATGCCGTGTATAACACAATTTTGCATATAATCTAGCATTAGTCCTTTGAACCTTTTCCAAACAAGACTTTGTTTTAACTTCTCTTCTATGATGAGCTTAGGAAAACATTGAGACAAAAGAAGAAAATGCTGATTATAAGCATTTTAACATTTTGTCTCAATGTTTTTTGTTGTTGTTTTTTTCTGCTTTATTATATACAAATTCCATGTTTCTCAGCATCCATGTTCGTCTGCAGCAGCTTTTTTTCAACACTGAACAGTCTATGGTTTTTGTCGTTTTGGAAAAGTTTAAACTATAATGCTTATTCAATCAGCATTTTCTTTTTTCTTATATTTCCCCTCAACTCAAACTTCTTTTTCAAATGTACCTGAAGTCAATGTCTAGGAAACTTTTAATTGAGAAATTCTGATTAGTCACACTTTTGATTCTAGGAGTATACAAGCAGCACCATGAAGTTCTATGACCGGTTCTACCAGATAAGAGATTCCATGCTGCCACCTGATAGAATACAAGAAGAACAGATTAACATCTTCAGAGAACTAGTCAAGAAAAATGACTACTTGAGACAGGAAGTTCACAAAGTACAGCGAGTCCATTGGAATCTTCGGGAGAGGGGACATAGAGTATCAATGGCTCACACTCATGTGGTAAGAGTTCACCTTGGTATAGATCTTTTCTTTAACGTCTCAGTCACATCATCTATGTATTTCATATTTTTGTGAGAATGCTTTATGAGTGTCCATAAATATGATCATCCAAGTTTGGCTTCTTGTTGTAATGTGTGTACTTGATTACATTTTGATGTTGTTTTATCTTCTCTCCATATCTTTCTCTCCATTGTACTTTGATTCTTTGCTGATTCTCAGAACTTTGCTTGAAATCCGTAACCCATTCCCACACACTAACGCTTTTTGACTCCATACAAAATGATGGCTTTGGATAACATTTTCCACAATGTTTTCTATCAAAAAATGTACAATTACATTCACTTTCAAATTGTCATCTGCAAAATCTTTGAATTTTGACAGGTCTAAAAGTTTATGGTAATGGGTTAAAGCTTTGTAGACATACTTATTTCTGTCCTATCTGCCAACTGTCTATCTTTCACTCTGTCTATCTGTTGTGTTTAGATCATTCAAGGGTTTCCAGAACTCTGTGTCTCCTACAGCCCAGACAAAGTACCCCTCGATGTACTCTGTGACCAGATCAGTCACAAGTACAATCTTAGAAATGGTGAGTGGACAGATACACAACTGTTCTTACTTACTGTATAAACAAGCTTGCATTTCAACGAGGTCTGATTTCATCATTGTTAATGTGTCATAAGTCATGTAGCTACCGCTTATTCAAGCTATCGCTACCACACTTTTTGCTAGAATCTTAGTCTATGAAGAGTAGTTATTTTCTTTGTGAAATTGATCCGTTGTAATTCAAACAATGTGTAGCCTGCCAGGCACCAGTTGAACTAATTGTTATGTTTGGGGTTGGATGCTTGTTTAAGCCTTGTTCAATGAAAGTCAACTTTGGTCCCGTGTTGCATTGGGTCAATTCTGCTGTGTTTGTATCCTTTCATTAATTAGCTGTGGTCCACACACAGTTAAAACCTAGAACTTGTATGATATCTGCCAAGTTGTGTTATATAAATTGCATTTTACTAAGGATTTTATATTTTATGCTTACTTTTCATGCCCTCTCGATTTTGTGGAGTAACAATGTTTCTAAAGTATTTTTTCTTACTATTTTCAACATCTAAAAGGCATAAAATTATTCAAAAACATATTTTAAGCACACAATGTTTACAAGCTTCAGCTCCAGCATCTCCCTATATCTATGGGGTATGTCTATAAATAGTCATTTTTTTTTTTTTTTTTTTGGTATTGAATTATGTAAAAGATTCTTGGTGTAAGACAACAATTTCTTTAAGAAGTGACAGAACTTTGTTGATTTGTCTTGACTTGTTGACATCAAAAAATATGATGGTCTTGTTTAAAAATAAGTTTATATGACAAAATGGATGTTGATGATTAAATGATTTGTGTACGATAAAGCACAGATAATATTGAGACAAAAGGATAAAAGTCTGAGAAATTCTGATTATCATCAAATTCTTGTTTTGTATCAATATGTCCAAAGCTAAAGCTATCTAGGACATCAAAACCAGCTCTTGTTTGAGAAAGGTATTTACTGTATACATTTTCTAAATAAAACTGTGATTTCAAATATTATATGTTGGTATATTTAATGCATTAAATTACACCACAGCCATTCTACTTACAGAGAGATTCATCAAGGACCTGCTTAGTTGGGCAGATGAACAATCTCAAGCAAGAAAGATGGCCAGAAAGGCAGATGGGCAATTGCAAGCCAGAAAAATAACCAGACGACCACCGTCTCGATCTACTACATATCTTTCCGAGCGTGTATTCTTTCCTGATGTAAATTCCATACTAGCAGCCATAGAGAAAGATCCCAAAACCTCGGAACAAGTGGAGTCAGATCAGCCAACATCAGAATGTTCATCTTCTGGCTATGAGGTAGTGGACCAACCAACCCCATCTACTGATGGTATGAATGAGGTGACCCCAGTTCCATCCTGGTGTGATTTTGACCAAGATCAACCAGCAATTCTCTCCTTTCAAGATATGCTAGGGGACTCTTACCATGAGATATCCACTGTTGTCCAACCTACCAAACAAGCTGAAGAGATGGGAGGGGTAAATGGTCTGGATGAATTGATGCCTGCCCTTCAGGATATTCCAGAGTTGGAGCCAGCTACTATCCCTACACCACAGGCTTCAGTTTGTTCAGTAGAGATCTCTAGGTCCCAACCCACTACAAGTGTACCAAAACAAGTCCAGAAGAATCATCCAAAACCAGAAGAGGATTTGTCCATCAATATGTCTAATACAGAAGAGGCAGTAGATATCATTCCTGATTCTGAGGATGAAAATACAGAAATACAGAAAGTCCTGTCTAGATCAGCTCATCTAACGTCTCTAACAGAGTCCATGGAGGAAATCAGAGCTAAAATCTATTTTCAATTGAAGTCTTCAAATACCACCAGCTCAACACAAGCACAGACCATTTTGGACGAGATGAAACAGTCTGATCAGCAAGCTTCAATGATCCCTGGTGAGGATAGTCTTGTGTGTAACACACAAAGTCAAGCTACAGATGTTCTTCCTGAGCCAGAGATAAAAACATCTACTATGAAGATGATGGGGTCTCTAAACCCAGAGATTTTAAGAGAAGCTGTTCCACAAATACAGACATCCACTAAACAAGGCCAAATCATGAATTCTGGTAAGTCTGATCCCAATACCAATCAACTATCTTCAAGTTAAATACTTTTATCATGTCTAAACGTTTATATACTAACAGAAAAGGCTTTAGAATCTAGCTACATAATCAACCAACAATACAATGGAAAATAACAACATTTTGGCAAAAAGCTGTCTTTCATTATTCTAAGTAAATAAATATGTGTTCTATGATTTAAGGGTCCCATGCTAGATGAAAAATATATACATGTACACGGACTATTGTAAGGATTAGTCAACCTGCATGGGTAAATCTATTCTGTGCAAGGAAATTTTGAATAAAATTCATAAAGTCATTCTAAACCAAGTCTCCACCTACCTAACTTTACCTACCCAAACTTTCTAATTTAGAGTTTAATTTATGGGAAGATGGACCTTGAAAGAGCTATAAAATTCTTTCTCTTTTTTTCCCAAATAGTGCAAAGCACCACACGAAAATACATACTCTGACTGACCATACGCTGTTCAGATACTTGAAATATCTAGCATGGTTCCTTTTATTTGAATAAATGTTGTGGATGAGCATGGTTAGGTGTGAAATATAAATGACTTCGATACTTGCTTGTATGGAAAAGTATATAAAAATATGATACTTACAATTATCAATGTAATTCATTTCAGAGTAGAATACTTATTTTCCCTGTTATTTGTCATCCAACTTTCTATAACAAAAAAGTGCTTTAACAAATCGTAAAATAAAGCAACAGTCATTTCACACTTCAACTCGAAAGAAACGACTTGATGAATGTTGCATTTTTTTTTTTAATCTAAATGTCAAATAAACTAGTTTTCTAGCACTGTTAACCCATTTTCGTATAATAACGTTTTTGATGGGCCACGAAGTGACTTCAGTGTCGTGGAAAATGCTTTGATGAGCTGAGAAATCGCTTATGATAACCAATTTCTTCATTTCCCACAATGTTTTCTACCAAGAAAAACCAAAAAAAGTGTGGTCAGCAACTCTTTCTAATTTAGATAAGTATGAAACCTTGCAATCTTGAAATGGGTTAAAATCTCTATCTTTTTTCTTTCTATTACAGTATCTACACAGAGGCCCAAGATTGCACCAAGGCCACTTGTAGGCAGTGACAAGCCTCATGTGTACGAAAATAAGATTGAGCGAAGGCAGCATGGTGCTAGTAAGGTGACAGAAAACATGACACCTGGGGAGCTGCAGCAGTATGAGAAGAAGAGGGATGAAGTCCTACAAGCCATGGAGGTTAAGAAACAAAGGACAATGATGCTTCTTAATAAGCAGGTATGTGAAGTACATATATGTTGTAAAGAAGAGAACATTAGCCACATACTTACATGACTGAAAGTGGCTCAGAATGAAATTCTAGAAACAAAGGTCAAACTGCCCTTCTTAATAAACAGGTAAATGAAGTATGCTGTAAAGAAGTGAACATAAGAAATAAAATTAATGGTGAAAATGATGATTTATTGCAAAACTTATATTGGTGTAGAAGAAAAAACCTTGTAACCCTGATAGACAAAAATAGGAGTCAATTTATTACCACACATTTTGGGGAAATGTGATTACATAGTTGCATAGATTACAAAGTGTTAATTGTGTAGAATTTCAAGGGTAAATCTTAATTTGATAACGTAGTTGGTTAAGCACAGTTGGTTCATTTCTTGTTAAGCAAGAAGCTCAATTGGATAATGCATTATTTAAGAACTGAATAGAAATGGTTTAAAATTTATATTTTCATAATTCTTTAAGGACAAAATGATTTAAATACAATATTTGGTTTGGCATAGAGCAGATTTTTGCCATAAAAAAAGAAATGTGTTGATAAGGAAAATGGATCTACTCCATAATGTGTGTCACCAGGTCTATTAGTTTCATGTAATGTGGTCACTTTTTTGATGATTTTCTTGGAGATAACCATAGTACACTACAGTATTGTTCTTTTTAAAGAGCCCTTAATAGACAATGAATATATTAACCCAATCGGCCATTCCCATTCATTGCAATCTTTTGACGTCCTTCTAGAGAAAGACAGGAGAAAACATTGAGACAAAAGAAGAAATGCTGATAGACTGTTTCATCTTCTTCTGCCTTGATATTTGATGGGCAATATTTTACACCAATTATGTTATCATCAACATCCATTTTGTTGTCTGCAGCCGTTTTCAAATTTGTACACCCCAAATTGTTTTCTGTCAAAGTTTGGGGATAAGTTTAAACAATTAAATCAATTAATTCAATGTTGTTGTTTTTCAGTATAACAAGGACTCCCAGCCAAGCTCTTCTCTCCATTACTACAAAGTTCAGAATAATCCAAAATTTAAGAGCTTCAACAAACCTGCTGCAGTTCCTACTAGACCAAACCAGAGCTGTAAACCCAGACCAGACATATTAGCTACTGTGTCCAACTCTAGCAGCGTGACCTCCAGAAAACGATCTGCTACATCTGTCAACACTGGCTCCACCGCTCCAAAGAGGGCTAGAAGTTCCAGACCTCGAATCATCCTGAGAATATTTCGGGATGAAGAGATTGATGATTGGAACGTCGAGCAAGGTAAGAAAGAGACTGAAATCTAAATAAATTCAATGCTAACTCCCAATAAAATTGGGCCAGTTTGGCCCTTTGTGAAGACTTGTCAGATTTCAAAGTGAAGTCAGATAACAATAACTACATAAAACATTTAGTGAAATGTATAAAATTCTGAATAGTTTGCCTCTTCTCGATATTTAGCCTGGAGTTGCCACTAAGGCATATCAAATTAAAGGTTTTATTGGGAAATGGTTAAATAGAGTATGAATAGCTAATAGTTGATCTGAATTTTCTTCTTTTACCTAAATATTTTCTGTTCTTAAGCTTACCAATTTGATATTTATTTATAACTCTTATCAACTTAAATTAGTATGTAATGCTGTCATTCGGGAAAATGTTAAATTAAAAAGTAAAAATTTGTGTTTATCATTCAAACATTTACATTTCCATCATATTTTTTTCTTGACTTTAGTGTATAATGATGCAGACATATATGTCTGCATAATTTTGAGCGGATAATCATACCATGCCAAAAACAAGCTAGGAATGAGGACATTGACACTGGGCGAATTATTATTCCTCCTTTACCATCAATGTTTATATTACATGATGCAAATACAGTGATAAGTTATGTTAAAGGTTTTGTCAATTGGAAAATATTTCTTTTTCTTTTTCAGTGATTGACAGATACTAAAGCCAGAAAGAACAGAGAGTTTCGCATTAGATAAGCCTTGCCTTTTGAATCTAAATCATTGTAAAGATTTATTTTTTGAATTGTTATCTATATAATCAAATTTCGATTTGTTTTATGTGGAAATCTTTTTCTAATTTTATCACCAAATTCTTTTTAACATTTCTGTTTCAAATTCTTGTTGGAGTAGATTGTGATGATCAGTCTAAGCCACAAATAGACTTTGGTGTATGTCTATCATTTTAACCATTACCAGACGGCTACAAATTAGACTAAATAGTTCAGAGCTTGTGGCTCAGATTGGAAGCAGGGTTAGTACTGGTGTGAGAAATGCCAGAGACATGTGGTTAGGTGAAACAGTTACTGTAAAAATACTTTCTATCCCTTTAAGTCAGATTTTGGGTCAAACTTTCGTGGCCTCTATATTTTTCTCCCTGGACAATCAACTTACACAGGTTTGTATTCCCCATAAGAAAAATAAATCTAAAGAAACTATTTTCAAAGTGGCTTAATCAGAAATGCAAAGGACTATTACCATCCTGTGATGATAGGCTACCAGCAGGCATTACTGCGGATGGAAGATCATAATGGTTACTAGCAAGTTACATGAAACCAAATACTTTTATTTACAGATATTGATGCTCTATCTTTCTAAAGATATAGAAAGATATTGATGCTCTGCCTGTGATGGTTTTATATTTAACGATATTTGAAATGTGATTTAAAAGCTCTGTATTTCGAGCTTGATGCTATATCTTTATTGAACCAAGATATTGATGCTCTATATATATATTTGAACAAAGATATTGATGCTCTATCTTTATTGAACAAAGATATTGATGCTCTATCTAAATTGAACCAAGATATAGATGCTCTAAGTTGGACCAAGATATTGATGCTCTATATTTATTTGAACAAAGATATTGATGCTCTATCTTTATTAAACAAAGATATTGATGCTCTATCTAAATTGAACAAAGATATAGATGCTCTAAGTTGGACCAAGATATTGATGCTCTATCTTTATTGTGTCATGGTATTGAAGCTCTATCTTTATTAAACAAATGTTACTGATGTTCTGTCTTTATTTGACAAAGATATCGATGCTCTATCTTTACTGAACAAAAAGATATGAATGCTCTATCATTTTTAACTAAAGATATCGGTGCTCTATCGTTAGGTACTGTACAAAATATATGCATGTTTTCTCTTTATTGAACCAAAATACTGATGCTCTATCTGTATTAAACCAAAATGCTGATGCTCTTACTTTACTGGATTAATGTATTGATGCTGACTCTTCATTGAATAAGAGGTTGATGATCTATCCTTATTGAATAAGATCTTTACTAAACCAATAGATTAATGTTCTATCGTTATTGAATAAGATATTTTGTTCTATCTTTAATATGACTGATCCACTTTTTCATACCTGTGATATATTCGGATTGTGATATTGATGCTTTACATATTTTGCTAAAATATTTCATTTTAAAGATTTTTGATGCTTTATTCTTTAATACTGATTTTACTGGTGCTATGAAATCATGTGTTCAGATCACTTTTGATTAAATCTAGTTTTGACTACACGTTTTGACTTATGTTATTGATTTTAGTCCCAAAAGAAATATATGCAACTTGACCTGGATCCATGTTAGTCTCAGATATTATGAGATTTATCCCCCAGATTCCAGCTTTTCGTCACTTTTCTTCGAAAACCTCATAACTGCAGCTTTCTAAAAGGTGCATTACAAGATATTCGAAGAAAAGTGACGTTATTCGTGTTTAAAGAGTATTTGATTTAAGTATCTGATGGCTCGAACTGGATATTTCATCAAAACTTACCAGACCAATTATTGCTGCAGATACAAATTGAAAATTGTTATTGGCGACGATTAGGCCATTAAGCCATGAAAAGTTCAAGCAAATACCGAAAATGTCGTGTTTATGTCCCTGAACAAATAGTAACTAACAGACCTTGGCTAAAACGGGGAAATGTCGAGGCAAATAATATTTGTGTGAACATCCGTATTGTCTGCACAGAATCTTACATATTGGAATAGTCTTAATTTTGTCATCTAGGAAAGGGTTAGAATATACGGATAAGCCACAACACATGTGAATATGAAAACATTGAGAGAAAAGAAAAAAGTCGTAGCATTTCTTTGAGTCGAATAACCATTTTCATGTTGTTCATGCCATATTCCTGCTGTGACCAAAGCTTTATCAGGCAGTATAGACCGAGGCCAGACAGTATACCCTTCACACTTCCCAAAAGATCCCTTTTAACGTGTCAGATCACATAATTTGCATTACGAGACACTTGCATTGTGTCATCTGCTACTGTTCTCGATTTGAACCAGTCTAAAACAAAATTCCAGTAAATTTTCATGTTGCTTACCAACGCCCCCCCCCCGAGACTTCCACATCTTTACACTTTGATTTGCCCCTTTCCAAACAAGACCTATTTTGATGTGCCTATCGAAGAAAGCTTTGACAAACATTGAGGCAGAATTAGAAATTTCTCAAAATCACGCAGCATTTTCTTCCTTTGCCTCATTATCTTGAACTTTCATTTTGTCGTCTGCACCAGCTTTCAATTAAGAATGTTTTTAACAGAAATGCAAATCAAGGCACGTATGTTTTCCTTGATTAACTGATCGAATAGGGTTATGAAAATGATTTTTTCAGTTCCGCAGCTCATGCGCCTAACCATATGTTCTTGGTATGATTGGCGTCAATACAAACACAATATCCAATCCGTGCAATCACTTGCTCATCCCACTTTGATGATTATTAACAATTCAATGACAATGGCTTGTCAAATCTAGGACATAAATTGGCCGAGTTGTGGTGCGAACCCACGACCCCTTGACTTGTTAGACTCCGATTTTACTAGCTGAGATAATCCCGCTTGGCTTTTTTTCTCGATTGAACAACTCCTTTCCAAAACAAGTGATGTCCATAAGTAGCAGAGACAGCCAGGTATAAGACAGAAAATACTGATAACCTGAACCAGCATTTTCTCATTTTCATTGAATGTCTAAATGTAATTTACACATGTGTTCTCGGCTTTGCGTTACGTTTGTTTTGTTGTCAGCAACATCTGAATTGATATTTAAAAGAGAAATTTAATTACGGTTTAGTCATCCTGCTGCTTAGGAAAGCGTTAAAATTCCATGTTGTTACCTTCCCAATTTTACCAAGTTTATAACACACTCTCAGACAGCCAATTTTGATATATATGTAAAGCCGATATTGAATTAAAAATATCATCATCACCAACAACACCAACACAAATCATAGTATAAAACGCACTGATAGAAAAGTAGAAAATGATGGTTATGGTATAGAAACCCTTGAGAGAAAAGGATAAAATACTTGTTATTACAATGTAGCATTTCTTCCTTTCAATTAATAGATGCCTTCGTAACGGTTGCGCCCAAGTAGAGGTCATCATGGATTCTGGATTCATTTTTTATTCACACGCTTAACAATACACTTGCTTGGGTTGAACTACATGTCCCCTAGTAGTTTCCAGTCATGGAATCGGTCTAGACCCATCTGTCATATTTGGGCATCTTGGAGATTGGAAACTGCCAAGTAGATGGCCGTATAATCAGCGAACAGTCTAATTTTGATCTGGTCTTAACCCTTTCCCAAACAAGACCTGCTTTTGACGACCTTAGGAGAAAAGGCTTGGGAAAACGTTGAGCCAAAAGAAGAAAATGCTGGTGACCAGCATTTTCTCCTTTTGTCTCAATATTTTCCTTACTACATTACACTCAAATCATATCTTAATTATCATCTTTTTTGTCATCTTCAGCACCACTCAAATTGAACCACTCGAAAAAGTTTGCCGTCTGGTAATGGGTTAACAAAGGAGAAATAATATTGGGCCCAAGATGGAACCGTGAGGGACCCCAAAGGTTACATGCACATGCACGATTTTTCTTGTACATCGAGTAGTCAAGCAAAACAAACTTAGCTTGACTTTTAAAATGATCTGGTCTTAACCAGTAGATCGTTAATGTAAACGAGAAATGAAATCGGGCCCAAGACGGAACCCTGAGGGACCCCAAAGGTCACATGCACTGTGCACGATTTTTTTTTTCTTTTATATCGAGAAGTCAAGCAAAACTAAGTTATGGTGACTTTCAAAATGATCTGGTCTCATTCAGTAGGTCGATAGTATAAATGAGAAATAGTATCGGGCCCAAGAGGGACACCAAAGGTTGCATGCACTATGTCCGATTTTTCGTTGTCGAAAACAACAGTTTTTGGTTCGACCGGATAGGAATGCCTGTATCCACTTCCAACTGGGTCCTGTAATACCATACTTGCGGAGTTTAAAGCAGGAGTTTTTGGTGATTGAAATCGTCAAATGTGTTAGAGGAGTCAAGCAAAACAAGCTTAGTTTGGCTTTTGAAATGGTCCCCAAAACATCAAAAAGTCATTACCTTTCTTTTATTTTAACTTTGAAATAGAGTATAATCAGTCACAAATAAATAGGCTAAATACTTTTCAATTCTACTATTGATATCATAATTTGTATTATTCATAGATCTAATATGCAGAACGAAAATCAATTTGATAGCGAAAATTATTTTGGCGAAACTGAGTAGTATATCCATCTTTTAAAATGGGTCAACAAATTGCCAAAATTATTCAAAGTCATTGCTTTTCTATTCTTATTTGAGAATGTAATTTGATTAGTCACAAATTAATTAATTAAAACTTTTCAATTCAAGTACTAAATTGTCCAATCATAGATCACCTTGATCTTGTTTATTTGACTGGATCTTCCCTATATAAGTTAACGTCACAGATTGCGCGGCAAACACATTTGAAATCTCCCCCCTAACCCTATCCATCGGAACGAAAACAATTGGGACGAAAGAGACAGTTAAGGCTGGTTCCCAGTTTTCACATATCCGAACGCTTGATTTGTCCTTTTCATAACAATGAGCACTCTACTGACACTGATCACTTCCGGCTATTCATCAGCTGCCTAGCGACAATCTGCCTAGCAACTGCCTTCATTATTGATAACAGTCGCATTTCATATCGCTCTCGCAAATTTTATTCATTTACTGAATATCTTGCTACCTACAACGATTCGATCAATTCAAGGTATGTGTAAAGCAACGTTCTATGTAAGTGCTAAGTTTAATTAGTGTTATGTTTTGGAAAAATCATTGTATTTGAAGTTCAACGGGCGGGAAATATTTGACGTTTGAATTGTCATGCGTTTTCGCGTTCCCTCTAAAAATCTTTCTTCATTTTAAGTAAGCTAGGTTCACCTTAGTTGATAATAGGCGTAATGAATTTAAACTTGAAAAGTGCACTCTATGATTCTAATTTGTAATGGCAGCAGTCTCTTGATTACCGGGTGTAAATTATACCCTTACTGGCTGGCGACCAATTCTCGCCGCGTACCAGTTCTCGCCAACTGACCAATTTCATGGTAAAGACTGAAAAGAATCTTTTCCAACATACAAGTTATGTTGACATCAAAATGAAATAAATTATATCAAATAAAATCATGTAGACCTTTAGTCTTTACTGCGATATGGTAGATCTATCGTTGGCGCGAACTGGTACACGGCGAGAATTGGTCGCCAGCCAGTAGCCTATAATTTAGATCTACTAATTTAGACAGAGCTTTGGGACCCTTCCTAAATGAAATAAAGACTATACTTGTGCTCACGGTGCTAGTTCAAGTCAGGCTCGCGGGCACAAAAACGATTTTTTTTCTTTTGTATTTTGGGGTAAACATACTAAATTTGTTCACCTGCCAGTAATACCCGAAAGGGGAGTTAGGCAGTATATATAGATAGATTGTTAAATTCAATCCAAACCCTATGGTATGCATACTCATATTCTAATGAGTACCCACAACATAGCGTTTGATGAACATCGAAATATTTTTTACATTTTGAAATGCCAATACCCCACTCTTAACTGTAGTTCTGTAAAATATATATATTATCTATTCTGTCATTTTTTTCAGAATCATCATGAATTCAACAGAAGAAGTCTCAAAGGCTACAAGAGTGGCTCATCAGTACAACATGCATATTTACAAGTACTTGATCTACGCACTTGTCAACAGCTCCTCATTAATTTCAAAGTTCAGGGTTGAGCTGGATGTGAGTATTTTGTTATTTTACTCACAAACAAGTTCTAATTCTAACACCCCTCCTTTTGTCAGAATACTTTATGTCCTAAATTATCCACAAAACAAATCCAACCCTCATAAACATTCATTTTATCATCTGCAACAGTTTTCAAATTGGAACATTTCAAAATTTATTGTTTCAAGAAAGTGGTAAAATGTAAACATGGGGCACCATGGTCTAATGCTAGGACATAGGCTTGTGGATCAAAGGTCCTAGCTTTGGATCCTTTCTGTTTGGTCGGAGAAGATGCCGTGTATAACACAATTTTGCATATAATCTAGCATTAGTCCTTTGAACCTTTTCCAAACAAGACTTTGTTTTAACTTCTCTTCTATGATGAGCTTAGGAAAACATTGAGACAAAAGAAGAAAATGCTGATTATAAGCATTTTAACATTTTGTCTCAATGTTTTTTGTTGTTGTTTTTTTCTGCTTTATTATATACAAATTCCATGTTTCTCAGCATCCATGTTCGTCTGCAGCAGCTTTTTTTCAACACTGAACAGTCTATGGTTTTTGTCGTTTTGGAAAAGTTTAAACTATAATGCTTATTCAATCAGCATTTTCTTTTTTCTTATATTTCCCCTCAACTCAAACTTCTTTTTCAAATGTACCTGAAGTCAATGTCTAGGAAACTTTTAATTGAGAAATTCTGATTAGTCACACTTTTGATTCTAGGAGTATACAAGCAGCACCATGAAGTTCTATGACCGGTTCTACCAGATAAGAGATTCCATGCTGCCACCTGATAGAATACAAGAAGAACAGATTAACATCTTCAGAGAACTAGTCAAGAAAAATGACTACTTGAGACAGGAAGTTCACAAAGTACAGCGAGTCCATTGGAATCTTCGGGAGAGGGGACATAGAGTATCAATGGCTCACACTCATGTGGTAAGAGTTCACCTTGGTATAGATCTTTTCTTTAACGTCTCAGTCACATCATCTATGTATTTCATATTTTTGTGAGAATGCTTTATGAGTGTCCATAAATATGATCATCCAAGTTTGGCTTCTTGTTGTAATGTGTGTACTTGATTACATTTTGATGTTGTAGTCTAGGAGCCAGGTCCTGGTATGGAACTTTTCTTGCAACCGGTGCCCTATAAAAATTGGAGTGGTATTTTTCAATACGTTAGGGTCCCACGCTTTGGTTAAGGGTGGATGACATGCTTAAATGTGGTAGGATTTTTTAAAATCAAGGTCAAAGGTCATTCGGTGCACTTTTCATACATACCTCCTAAAATACCCCATTACTTACTCATTTATTAAGCTAAAACAATTATTTTGGTATCAAGATAAAGCTGATAAATTGCACTTTGACTTACATGAATGATAAACAGCTTTTTGATTTTGTATTTTTGTGAATATTGATAAATATAGCAAAAATTGGCTAAAAATCACCAAAATAAGTTTTGTCTACAAGTGAAAAAAAAGTTTTTAAAATACAAAAGGTATGTTTGTGTGGTTGAAGTCATACTTAAAAATTGCCCAGAAACCTGTTCTTGAGTTATATGTATTTCTTCACAGAATTAGTCTTTAGCTTAGGCTTGTAGTCATAGCTAAAAGTGGGTGGGGTAAATTTTCCCAAAAATTACAAAATATGCAAACATTGATGTAACAAAAAATCTTACACCTAAATGTGATGTTTTAGTAGAAATTGTGCTTTTGAAATCATATTTGCAGTGATTTGTAAAGCTTTTAATTCATATTTCTTGAAATTAATTAGAATTTTAAGAGCCAAAATAACAATTCAATAAAACAGCACGTGAGATGGATACAGATTATATCAACACCATAATGTCAAAGCAATGACTCTTAAAACGAATATTTATCAAACATCAACAATTTTTTTATATAAAGCAAGACTCAAATTAGCATAATCGACAGATGAACATATTCCTCTTTCTATCTTACGGGCATATAACATTAGACCCTTGCCAGATTTTCAGGAATCAGAACGACATTGGGACAGTCAGAATTTGCTTTGTTGTGTAGTGCATTGCTTTTATAGAGCCAAAAGGAAAGCAATTTTAGCGCTGGAACTAAATTTTTCACTATCTAGGTTCAGTGACACATAAATGTTACTATAAATATAAAGTGCGGGTAAGTCAATTATTTACACTTTATTTAGAAGAACAGACTTAATTTAGAAGAACTAAATGAACTTTATTTGAAATTTCCTTGTGCAGAAATGATCTAGCTATCCAGGTCGACCATTCCATACAATATTTCGTGAACTTATTTCATATATGTTTGTATGCCCGACAACCTAGCATGGGTCTCTTTAAAGATAATTACGAAACTGCCGTCATTACAATGCTTACACCTGGTAGCGAACATTCGAACATGTATACATAAAATGTAATTAGGAACAGAATATTGCATATTGTGAATACATATCACTATCATCAGTCTGGAATCTTGTTGTTATGATGTGTGGTTATGAAGGTCTCCAAAAGTAACCATGAACATGTAAGTACCGTATATTCGTTTATGTACATGCCTTCAAAAGGGACAACAGAGTATCTGGTCTTTTAATCAATTTTGTGACCCAATAAGCTTTAACTGTACAAGAAATTGAACCCAATAGTCCCTATATCTTTTATTATGCAAATCATTCATTGCTTGTGACATTATGTTACAAGTAAATAGTAGAAAATAAAGATACCACAGTTGTTGATCCATTCTTCATAATCCCATCATGATAACATAACTTTGTTTATTGATTCACGACTAATACATATTTAAGTAGATACAGAGAAACTTTTGGTATAAAAATAGTGGAAATCTTCAGACCTACGGTTGTTATAGCTCTAACCCCACAAAAATATACCTGACAAAAATCTGGACAATGTTTTACTTATTACATGGCTAAAACTATTCCTGGTAATAACTTTTGTTGTAATCAATTGTGCATCTATCATTTGTAAGTATCTATGTAATCTATATCAAAGAAATCATTAACCTTTCCCCACACAAGACCTCGTTTTGACGTCCGTAGGAGAAAGGCTTGGGCAAATATAATGCAAAAGGAGAAAATTCTGATTATCAGCATTTTCTTTTGCCTCAATGTTTTCTAGGCTATATTGTACACAAATCAAATCTTTTAAATCACCCATTTTGTCGTTTGCAGTAGCATGACTTTTTGACTTTTAAACCAACCGAGATGAAGTTTTAAACACATATGCTTTGAAGAATTATGTATACATTAAATTTTGATCCTGCAACAAAAACGCTGCTGTTTAGATAAGGGCACATTCGACAGTTGCTATGGAAACATAGGGTCAAGTTGAGCGGGAAAACTTTGGATGATTTGCAAAAACATGACTTATCAATCGCTTTTAAAGCGATCATATTTTGTATTTATCACTTCAACAGTTGTCAGAAATGCTTGTTACCTTTGAGCGGACATTTTTCTCGGCAAACGTAACATCGTCAGCTGACATTTGGAGTCAATTTCCGTAAACAACCGTAGGTGAATACATCGCTTAGCTTATATAGCAAATATGGTGCTAGGGCAATGGTATTCAATAATGATTTGAGTGTAAATTGGAAAACTAAAATCAGAGACGATCTTTATTAATATGAACATGTACAGCAATACTTCCATGAGAAAAAACAAGCATTTATGAGTGGTATGCATTTATAAATGATTTTACCAATGATGCTTCTGACCTCAATAGGTCTGGACGTCGGCGAAATCGTCAATGACTTGCCAATTGTTTCCCAGAAACTATCTTTAGAGTTTCCCAACTAGAGTTCAGACGCTTCTTTGAGGAATAAATTCATATGTGGGAAATGTGGATATCGTGCAGTGGCAAATATATAAAAAAGATGTAAATATTAGATGTGTAAGACAGACGTTCCTGACGTATCCATCTAAGTTGCGCCGCTCAATATGACCCTACGTTGCCATAACAACTGCAGAATGCACCTTAATGCAAAAAACTTAGATTTTGTTGCTGGATCAAAAGCATAATTTCCTAAATTTTAAGTTTTGAAAATATCCTAACAGTTAGTACATGAAAAAGTTATGACATAATTCCGGATACTTTATTAACAGCCCTCATACAAACCAAATGAGCTTTTTATGTTGAATACTTTTGGAGAAAATGCCAATGTTAATGCCAACAACAATTTAGTTCCTATAAGAATGCGTAAAGATCCTGCACCTCTAGCTTTGATTGACATCACAAAATGCTCGTGTTAAACTGACTGCCACACGCGAAGGTGTAAGTGTCAAAGAGAAGATCTTTTATGCACTGATACATGTGTTTGTGAGTCAGAACTGTGTATAAATAGACGTATCTTGGTGCATTAGACAGTGATAAGGATTAGTATATGGCCTGAGTTTAGTGTATTGAAGTGTTTATAGGGTAGCTATGGATATTAAAAGTCTGGTTATTGCTTCATGTGTCTTGTTGTTTTGTTGTTGTTGCTGTTGATGATGATGGTGATGATTAGGATAGTGTTGAATATAAGAACATTATATTTAGTAAAGTATACAAGATACATAAAATGAACAAAACAATGAGTTTATGCACGACTTCTGCTTTACGTAACTATCATGCAGAAGACATTTCGGTCATCATTTGACAAATTAAACTCTTTGAATTGGTTTTACTTTCTAAAATGCACATCACTGGCTATCTCTAAGAATTCATATATAATTCAGCCCAATCTTGAAACAAGATGTGTTTGTGAAGAACGAATGCCTCTGAAAAGGCCAATGATAAGTTTTCATGTTAAGCTTTTAAGTAAATGGATGATAATGTTTAATGGATGAGCTTGAGGAAGGTCATATTGCATGGAACAGATAGATACTATTAAAAGAAGGTTACATACATGTACCAAATTTGAGCTTTGTATGTGAAATACTTTTGGAGAAAAGGCCAATGTTAAGTTTTCACGTTAATTAGTTTTTATTTTAAGATTTCATGTTAGGGGATGATAAGGGTTAATGGATAACCTTGAGGAAGTTCATATTGCATGGAACAGATAAATATCATTGAAAGAAGGTTACATACCAAATTTGAGCTTTGCATGTGGAATATTTTTGGAGAAAAGGCCAATGTTAAGTTTTCATGTTAAGTTTCAATCTGACGGACGGGCGGACAGATGACGAGCTGGACGGACGGACAGACAGACCAACAACGGTAAGACATTATGCCATCGATCTATTGACAGGGTGGCATCGAAATGACTAATTTGTGGTCTTATTTTTATCTATTTTAAATTTTCGACATATACACATTGTTTTATTCGCTTAAACTGTAACATGTATTTCAAGTGATGTGTGTAAAATTACATGATAGAACCGCAAAATTGTGTGTATGAGCTATTTGGTTCTAGCGCTAAATTCCTTTCCCTTTGGCTCTATAAAAGCAATGCACTACCTTACAATGCAAACTCTGACCGTCCCATGTTGTTCTAATTCCTAAAAAATCTGGCACGGGTCTGGGGAATATTTTCAGCTGCCGATTTCTAGTACATAGATACGTGATAGATATTCGTTTTAAGAGTCATTGCTTTGACATTATGGTGTTGATATAACCTGTATCCATCTGACATGCTGTTTTATTGAATTGTTATTTTGGCTCTAAAAATTCTAATTAATTTCAAGAAATATGCATTAAAAGCTTTATAAATCACTGCAAATATGATTTCAAATGCATAATTTCTACTAAAACATCACATTTAGGAGTAAGATTTTTTGTTACATCAATGTTTGCATATTTTGTAATTTTTGGGAAAATTTACCCCACCCACTTTTAGCTATGACTACAAGCCTAAGCTAAAGACTAATTCTGTGAAGAAATACATATAACTCAAGAACAGGTTTCTGGGCAATTTTTAAGTATGACTTCAACCACACAAACATACCTTTTGTATTTTAAAAACTTTTTTTTCACATGTAGACAAAACTTATTTTGGTGATTTTTAGCCAATTTTTGCTATATTTATCAATATTCACAAAAATACAAAATCAAAAAGCTGTTTATTATTCATGTAAGTCAAAGTGCAATTTATCAGCTTTATTTTGATACCAAAATAATTGTTTTAGCTTAATAAATGAGTAAGTTATGGGTTATTTTAGGAGGTATGTATGAAAAGTGCACCGAATGACCTTTGACCTTGATTTTAAAAAAATCCTACCACTTTTAAGCATGTCATCCACCCTAAACCAAAGCGTGGGACCCTAAGGCATTGAAAAATACCACTCCAAATTTTATAGGCCACCGGTTGCAAGAACTTTTAATTTAACCCCCTTTGTAAAAGCTGGCTCCTAGACTATTGTTTTATCTTCTCTCCATATCTTTCTCTCCATTGTACTTTGATTCTTTGCTGATTCTCAGAACTTTGCTTGAAATCCGTAACCCATTCCCACACACTAACGCTTTTTGACTCCATACAAAATGATGGCTTTGGATAACATTTTCCACAATGTTTTCTATCAAAAAATGTACAATTACATTCACTTTCAAATTGTCATCTGCAAAATCTTTGAATTTTGACAGGTCTAAAAGTTTATGGTAATGGGTTAAAGCTTTGTAGACATACTTATTTCTGTCCTATCTGCCAACTGTCTATCTTTCACTCTGTCTATCTGTTGTGTTTAGATCATTCAAGGGTTTCCAGAACTCTGTGTCTCCTACAGCCCAGACAAAGTACCCCTCGATGTACTCTGTGACCAGATCAGTCACAAGTACAATCTTAGAAATGGTGAGTGGACAGATACACAACTGTTCTTACTTACTGTATAAACAAGCTTGCATTTCAACGAGGTCTGATTTCATCATTGTTAATGTGTCATAAGTCATGTAGCTACCGCTTATTCAAGCTATCGCTACCACACTTTTTGCTAGAATCTTAGTCTATGAAGAGTAGTTATTTTCTTTGTGAAATTGATCCGTTGTAATTCAAACAATGTGTAGCCTGCCAGGCACCAGTTGAACTAATTGTTATGTTTGGGGTTGGATGCTTGTTTAAGCCTTGTTCAATGAAAGTCAACTTTGGTCCCGTGTTGCATTGGGTCAATTCTGCTGTGTTTGTATCCTTTCATTAATTAGCTGTGGTCCACACACAGTTAAAACCTAGAACTTGTATGATATCTGCCAAGTTGTGTTATATAAATTGCATTTTACTAAGGATTTTATATTTTATGCTTACTTTTCATGCCCTCTCGATTTTGTGGAGTAACAATGTTTCTAAAGTATTTTTTCTTACTATTTTCAACATCTAAAAGGCATAAAATTATTCAAAAACATATTTTAAGCACACAATGTTTACAAGCTTCAGCTCCAGCATCTCCCTATATCTATGGGGTATGTCTATAAATAGTCATTTTTTTTTTTTTTTTTTTTTTGGTATTGAATTATGTAAAAGATTCTTGGTGTAAGACAACAATTTCTTTAAGAAGTGACAGAACTTTGTTGATTTGTCTTGACTTGTTGACATCAAAAAATATGATGGTCTTGTTTAAAAATAAGTTTATATGACAAAATGGATGTTGATGATTAAATGATTTGTGTACGATAAAGCACAGATAATATTGAGACAAAAGGATAAAAGTCTGAGAAATTCTGATTATCATCAAATTCTTGTTTTGTATCAATATGTCCAAAGCTAAAGCTATCTAGGACATCAAAACCAGCTCTTGTTTGAGAAAGGTATTTACTGTATACATTTTCTAAATAAAACTGTGATTTCAAATATTATATGTTGGTATATTTAATGCATTAAATTACACCACAGCCATTCTACTTACAGAGAGATTCATCAAGGACCTGCTTAGTTGGGCAGATGAACAATCTCAAGCAAGAAAGATGGCCAGAAAGGCAGATGGGCAATTGCAAGCCAGAAAAATAACCAGACGACCACCGTCTCGATCTACTACATATCTTTCCGAGCGTGTATTCTTTCCTGATGTAAATTCCATACTAGCAGCCATAGAGAAAGATCCCAAAACCTCGGAACAAGTGGAGTCAGATCAGCCAACATCAGAATGTTCATCTTCTGGCTATGAGGTAGTGGACCAACCAACCCCATCTACTGATGGTATGAATGAGGTGACCCCAGTTCCATCCTGGTGTGATTTTGACCAAGATCAACCAGCAATTCTCTCCTTTCAAGATATGCTAGGGGACTCTTACCATGAGATATCCACTGTTGTCCAACCTACCAAACAAGCTGAAGAGATGGGAGGGGTAAATGGTCTGGATGAATTGATGCCTGCCCTTCAGGATATTCCAGAGTTGGAGCCAGCTACTATCCCTACACCACAGGCTTCAGTTTGTTCAGTAGAGATCTCTAGGTCCCAACCCACTACAAGTGTACCAAAACAAGTCCAGAAGAATCATCCAAAACCAGAAGAGGATTTGTCCATCAATATGTCTAATACAGAAGAGGCAGTAGATATCATTCCTGATTCTGAGGATGAAAATACAGAAATACAGAAAGTCCTGTCTAGATCAGCTCATCTAACGTCTCTAACAGAGTCCATGGAGGAAATCAGAGCTAAAATCTATTTTCAATTGAAGTCTTCAAATACCACCAGCTCAACACAAGCACAGACCATTTTGGACGAGATGAAACAGTCTGATCAGCAAGCTTCAATGATCCCTGGTGAGGATAGTCTTGTGTGTAACACACAAAGTCAAGCTACAGATGTTCTTCCTGAGCCAGAGATAAAAACATCTACTATGAAGATGATGGGGTCTCTAAACCCAGAGATTTTAAGAGAAGCTGTTCCACAAATACAGACATCCACTAAACAAGGCCAAATCATGAATTCTGGTAAGTCTGATCCCAATACCAATCAACTATCTTCAAGTTAAATACTTTTATCATGTCTAAACGTTTATATACTAACAGAAAAGGCTTTAGAAT
Source organism: Fragum sueziense (assembly GCA_963680895.1). Classification (NCBI taxonomy): domain Eukaryota; kingdom Metazoa; phylum Mollusca; class Bivalvia; order Cardiida; family Cardiidae; genus Fragum; species Fragum sueziense. The sequence continues at coordinate 49,195,189 of OY804601.1, forward strand.
CTAGCTACATAATCAACCAACAATACAATGGAAAATAACAACATTTTGGCAAAAAGCTGTCTTTCATTATTCTAAGTAAATAAATATGTGTTCTATGATTTAAGGGTCCCATGCTAGATGAAAAATATATACATGTACACGGACTATTGTAAGGATTAGTCAACCTGCATGGGTAAATCTATTCTGTGCAAGGAAATTTTGAATAAAATTCATAAAGTCATTCTAAACCAAGTCTCCACCTACCTAACTTTACCTACCCAAACTTTCTAATTTAGAGTTTAATTTATGGGAAGATGGACCTTGAAAGAGCTATAAAATTCTTTCTCTTTTTTTCCCAAATAGTGCAAAGCACCACACGAAAATACATACTCTGACTGACCATACGCTGTTCAGATACTTGAAATATCTAGCATGGTTCCTTTTATTTGAATAAATGTTGTGGATGAGCATGGTTAGGTGTGAAATATAAATGACTTCGATACTTGCTTGTATGGAAAAGTATATAAAAATATGATACTTACAATTATCAATGTAATTCATTTCAGAGTAGAATACTTATTTTCCCTGTTATTTGTCATCCAACTTTCTATAACAAAAAAGTGCTTTAACAAATCGTAAAATAAAGCAACAGTCATTTCACACTTCAACTCGAAAGAAACGACTTGATGAATGTTGCATTTTTTTTTTTTAATCTAAATGTCAAATAAACTAGTTTTCTAGCACTGTTAACCCATTTTCGTATAATAACGTTTTTGATGGGCCACGAAGTGACTTCAGTGTCGTGGAAAATGCTTTGATGAGCTGAGAAATCGCTTATGATAACCAATTTCTTCATTTCCCACAATGTTTTCTACCAAGAAAAACCAAAAAAAGTGTGGTCAGCAACTCTTTCTAATTTAGATAAGTATGAAACCTTGCAATCTTGAAATGGGTTAAAATCTCTATCTTTTTTCTTTCTATTACAGTATCTACACAGAGGCCCAAGATTGCACCAAGGCCACTTGTAGGCAGTGACAAGCCTCATGTGTACGAAAATAAGATTGAGCGAAGGCAGCATGGTGCTAGTAAGGTGACAGAAAACATGACACCTGGGGAGCTGCAGCAGTATGAGAAGAAGAGGGATGAAGTCCTACAAGCCATGGAGGTTAAGAAACAAAGGACAATGATGCTTCTTAATAAGCAGGTATGTGAAGTACATATATGTTGTAAAGAAGAGAACATTAGCCACATACTTACATGACTGAAAGTGGCTCAGAATGAAATTCTAGAAACAAAGGTCAAACTGCCCTTCTTAATAAACAGGTAAATGAAGTATGCTGTAAAGAAGTGAACATAAGAAATAAAATTAATGGTGAAAATGATGATTTATTGCAAAACTTATATTGGTGTAGAAGAAAAAACCTTGTAACCCTGATAGACAAAAATAGGAGTCAATTTATTACCACACATTTTGGGGAAATGTGATTACATAGTTGCATAGATTACAAAGTGTTAATTGTGTAGAATTTCAAGGGTAAATCTTAATTTGATAACGTAGTTGGTTAAGCACAGTTGGTTCATTTCTTGTTAAGCAAGAAGCTCAATTGGATAATGCATTATTTAAGAACTGAATAGAAATGGTTTAAAATTTATATTTTCATAATTCTTTAAGGACAAAATGATTTAAATACAATATTTGGTTTGGCATAGAGCAGATTTTTGCCATAAAAAAAGAAATGTGTTGATAAGGAAAATGGATCTACTCCATAATGTGTGTCACCAGGTCTATTAGTTTCATGTAATGTGGTCACTTTTTTGATGATTTTCTTGGAGATAACCATAGTACACTACAGTATTGTTCTTTTTAAAGAGCCCTTAATAGACAATGAATATATTAACCCAATCGGCCATTCCCATTCATTGCAATCTTTTGACGTCCTTCTAGAGAAAGACAGGAGAAAACATTGAGACAAAAGAAGAAATGCTGATAGACTGTTTCATCTTCTTCTGCCTTGATATTTGATGGGCAATATTTTACACCAATTATGTTATCATCAACATCCATTTTGTTGTCTGCAGCCGTTTTCAAATTTGTACACCCCAAATTGTTTTCTGTCAAAGTTTGGGGATAAGTTTAAACAATTAAATCAATTAATTCAATGTTGTTGTTTTTCAGTATAACAAGGACTCCCAGCCAAGCTCTTCTCTCCATTACTACAAAGTTCAGAATAATCCAAAATTTAAGAGCTTCAACAAACCTGCTGCAGTTCCTACTAGACCAAACCAGAGCTGTAAACCCAGACCAGACATATTAGCTACTGTGTCCAACTCTAGCAGCGTGACCTCCAGAAAACGATCTGCTACATCTGTCAACACTGGCTCCACCGCTCCAAAGAGGGCTAGAAGTTCCAGACCTCGAATCATCCTGAGAATATTTCGGGATGAAGAGATTGATGATTGGAACGTCGAGCAAGGTAAGAAAGAGACTGAAATCTAAATAAATTCAATGCTAACTCCCAATAAAATTGGGCCAGTTTGGCCCTTTGTGAAGACTTGTCAGATTTCAAAGTGAAGTCAGATAACAATAACTACATAAAACATTTAGTGAAATGTATAAAATTCTGAATAGTTTGCCTCTTCTCGATATTTAGCCTGGAGTTGCCACTAAGGCATATCAAATTAAAGGTTTTATTGGGAAATGGTTAAATAGAGTATGAATAGCTAATAGTTGATCTGAATTTTCTTCTTTTACCTAAATATTTTCTGTTCTTAAGCTTACCAATTTGATATTTATTTATAACTCTTATCAACTTAAATTAGTATGTAATGCTGTCATTCGGGAAAATGTTAAATTAAAAAGTAAAAATTTGTGTTTATCATTCAAACATTTACATTTCCATCATATTTTTTTCTTGACTTTAGTGTATAATGATGCAGACATATATGTCTGCATAATTTTGAGCGGATAATCATACCATGCCAAAAACAAGCTAGGAATGAGGACATTGACACTGGGCGAATTATTATTCCTCCTTTACCATCAATGTTTATATTACATGATGCAAATACAGTGATAAGTTATGTTAAAGGTTTTGTCAATTGGAAAATATTTCTTTTTCTTTTTCAGTGATTGACAGATACTAAAGCCAGAAAGAACAGAGAGTTTCGCATTAGATAAGCCTTGCCTTTTGAATCTAAATCATTGTAAAGATTTATTTTTTGAATTGTTATCTATATAATCAAATTTCGATTTGTTTTATGTGGAAATCTTTTTCTAATTTTATCACCAAATTCTTTTTAACATTTCTGTTTCAAATTCTTGTTGGAGTAGATTGTGATGATCAGTCTAAGCCACAAATAGACTTTGGTGTATGTCTATCATTTTAACCATTACCAGACGGCTACAAATTAGACTAAATAGTTCAGAGCTTGTGGCTCAGATTGGAAGCAGGGTTAGTACTGGTGTGAGAAATGCCAGAGACATGTGGTTAGGTGAAACAGTTACTGTAAAAATACTTTCTATCCCTTTAAGTCAGATTTTGGGTCAAACTTTCGTGGCCTCTATATTTTTCTCCCTGGACAATCAACTTACACAGGTTTGTATTCCCCATAAGAAAAATAAATCTAAAGAAACTATTTTCAAAGTGGCTTAATCAGAAATGCAAAGGACTATTACCATCCTGTGATGATAGGCTACCAGCAGGCATTACTGCGGATGGAAGATCATAATGGTTACTAGCAAGTTACATGAAACCAAATACTTTTATTTACAGATATTGATGCTCTATCTTTCTAAAGATATAGAAAGATATTGATGCTCTGCCTGTGATGGTTTTATATTTAACGATATTTGAAATGTGATTTAAAAGCTCTGTATTTCGAGCTTGATGCTATATCTTTATTGAACCAAGATATTGATGCTCTATATATATATTTGAACAAAGATATTGATGCTCTATCTTTATTGAACAAAGATATTGATGCTCTATCTAAATTGAACCAAGATATAGATGCTCTAAGTTGGACCAAGATATTGATGCTCTATATTTATTTGAACAAAGATATTGATGCTCTATCTTTATTAAACAAAGATATTGATGCTCTATCTAAATTGAACAAAGATATAGATGCTCTAAGTTGGACCAAGATATTGATGCTCTATCTTTATTGTGTCATGGTATTGAAGCTCTATCTTTATTAAACAAATGTTACTGATGTTCTGTCTTTATTTGACAAAGATATCGATGCTCTATCTTTACTGAACAAAAAGATATGAATGCTCTATCATTTTTAACTAAAGATATCGGTGCTCTATCGTTAGGTACTGTACAAAATATATGCATGTTTTCTCTTTATTGAACCAAAATACTGATGCTCTATCTGTATTAAACCAAAATGCTGATGCTCTTACTTTACTGGATTAATGTATTGATGCTGACTCTTCATTGAATAAGAGGTTGATGATCTATCCTTATTGAATAAGATCTTTACTAAACCAATAGATTAATGTTCTATCGTTATTGAATAAGATATTTTGTTCTATCTTTAATATGACTGATCCACTTTTTCATACCTGTGATATATTCGGATTGTGATATTGATGCTTTACATATTTTGCTAAAATATTTCATTTTAAAGATTTTTGATGCTTTATTCTTTAATACTGATTTTACTGGTGCTATGAAATCATGTGTTCAGATCACTTTTGATTAAATCTAGTTTTGACTACACGTTTTGACTTATGTTATTGATTTTAGTCCCAAAAGAAATATATGCAACTTGACCTGGATCCATGTTAGTCTCAGATATTATGAGATTTATCCCCCAGATTCCAGCTTTTCGTCACTTTTCTTCGAAAACCTCATAACTGCAGCTTTCTAAAAGGTGCATTACAAGATATTCGAAGAAAAGTGACGTTATTCGTGTTTAAAGAGTATTTGATTTAAGTATCTGATGGCTCGAACTGGATATTTCATCAAAACTTACCAGACCAATTATTGCTGCAGATACAAATTGAAAATTGTTATTGGCGACGATTAGGCCATTAAGCCATGAAAAGTTCAAGCAAATACCGAAAATGTCGTGTTTATGTCCCTGAACAAATAGTAACTAACAGACCTTGGCTAAAACGGGGAAATGTCGAGGCAAATAATATTTGTGTGAACATCCGTATTGTCTGCACAGAATCTTACATATTGGAATAGTCTTAATTTTGTCATCTAGGAAAGGGTTAGAATATACGGATAAGCCACAACACATGTGAATATGAAAACATTGAGAGAAAAGAAAAAAGTCGTAGCATTTCTTTGAGTCGAATAACGATTTTCATGTTGTTCATGCCATATTCCTGCTGTGACCAAAGCTTTATCAGGCAGTATAGACCGAGGCCAGACAGTATACCCTTCACACTTCCCAAAAGATCCCTTTTAACGTGTCAGATCACATAATTTGCATTACGAGACACTTGCATTGTGTCATCTGCTACTGTTCTCGATTTGAACCAGTCTAAAACAAAATTCCAGTAAATTTTCATGTTGCTTACCAACGCCCCCCCCCCCGAGACTTCCACATCTTTACACTTTGATTTGCCCCTTTCCAAACAAGACCTATTTTGATGTGCCTATCGAAGAAAGCTTTGACAAACATTGAGGCAGAATTAGAAATTTCTCAAAATCACGCAGCATTTTCTTCCTTTGCCTCATTATCTTGAACTTTCATTTTGTCGTCTGCACCAGCTTTCAATTAAGAATGTTTTTAACAGAAATGCAAATCAAGGCACGTATGTTTTCCTTGATTAACTGATCGAATAGGGTTATGAAAATGATTTTTTCAGTTCCGCAGCTCATGCGCCTAACCATATGTTCTTGGTATGATTGGCGTCAATACAAACACAATATCCAATCCGTGCAATCACTTGCTCATCCCACTTTGATGATTATTAACAATTCAATGACAATGGCTTGTCAAATCTAGGACATAAATTGGCCGAGTTGTGGTGCGAACCCACGACCCCTTGACTTGTTAGACTCCGATTTTACTAGCTGAGATAATCCCGCTTGGCTTTTTTTCTCGATTGAACAACTCCTTTCCAAAACAAGTGATGTCCATAAGTAGCAGAGACAGCCAGGTATAAGACAGAAAATACTGATAACCTGAACCAGCATTTTCTCATTTTCATTGAATGTCTAAATGTAATTTACACATGTGTTCTCGGCTTTGCGTTACGTTTGTTTTGTTGTCAGCAACATCTGAATTGATATTTAAAAGAGAAATTTAATTACGGTTTAGTCATCCTGCTGCTTAGGAAAGCGTTAAAATTCCATGTTGTTACCTTCCCAATTTTACCAAGTTTATAACACACTCTCAGACAGCCAATTTTGATATATATGTAAAGCCGATATTGAATTAAAAATATCATCATCACCAACAACACCAACACAAATCATAGTATAAAACGCACTGATAGAAAAGTAGAAAATGATGGTTATGGTATAGAAACCCTTGAGAGAAAAGGATAAAATACTTGTTATTACAATGTAGCATTTCTTCCTTTCAATTAATAGATGCCTTCGTAACGGTTGCGCCCAAGTAGAGGTCATCATGGATTCTGGATTCATTTTTTATTCACACGCTTAACAATACACTTGCTTGGGTTGAACTACATGTCCCCTAGTAGTTTCCAGTCATGGAATCGGTCTAGACCCATCTGTCATATTTGGGCATCTTGGAGATTGGAAACTGCCAAGTAGATGGCCGTATAATCAGCGAACAGTCTAATTTTGATCTGGTCTTAACCCTTTCCCAAACAAGACCTGCTTTTGACGACCTTAGGAGAAAAGGCTTGGGAAAACGTTGAGCCAAAAGAAGAAAATTCTGGTGACCAGCATTTTCTCCTTTTGTCTCAATATTTTCCTTACTACATTACACTCAAATCATATCTTAATTATCATCTTTTTTGTCATCTTCAGCACCACTCAAATTGAACCACTCGAAAAAGTTTGCCGTCTGGTAATGGGTTAACAAAGGAGAAATAATATTGGGCCCAAGATGGAACCGTGAGGGACCCCAAAGGTTACATGCACATGCACGATTTTTCTTGTACATCGAGTAGTCAAGCAAAACAAACTTAGCTTGACTTTTAAAATGATCTGGTCTTAACCAGTAGATCGTTAATGTAAACGAGAAATGAAATCGGGCCCAAGACGGAACCCTGAGGGACCCCAAAGGTCACATGCACTGTGCACGATTTTTTTTTCTTTTATATCGAGAAGTCAAGCAAAACTAAGTTATGGTGACTTTCAAAATGATCTGGTCTCATTCAGTAGGTCGATAGTATAAATGAGAAATAGTATCGGGCCCAAGAGGGACACCAAAGGTTGCATGCACTATGTCCGATTTTTCGTTGTCGAAAACAACAGTTTTTGGTTCGACCGGATAGGAATGCCTGTATCCACTTCCAACTGGGTCCTGTAATACCATACTTGCGGAGTTTAAAGCAGGAGTTTTTGGTGATTGAAATCGTCAAATGTGTTAGAGGAGTCAAGCAAAACAAGCTTAGTTTGGCTTTTGAAATGGTCCCCAAAACATCAAAAAGTCATTACCTTTCTTTTATTTTAACTTTGAAATAGAGTATAATCAGTCACAAATAAATAGGCTAAATACTTTTCAATTCTACTATTGATATCATAATTTGTATTATTCATAGATCTAATATGCAGAACGAAAATCAATTTGATAGCGAAAATTATTTTGGCGAAACTGAGTAGTATATCCATCTTTTAAAATGGGTCAACAAATTGCCAAAATTATTCAAAGTCATTGCTTTTCTATTCTTATTTGAGAATGTAATTTGATTAGTCACAAATTAATTAATTAAAACTTTTCAATTCAAGTACTAAATTGTCCAATCATAGATCACCTTGATCTTGTTTATTTGACTGGATCTTCCCTATATAAGTTAACGTCACAGATTGCGCGGCAAACACATTTGAAATCTCCCCCCTAACCCTATCCATCGGAACGAAAACAATTGGGACGAAAGAGACAGTTAAGGCTGGTTCCCAGTTTTCACATATCCGAACGCTTGATTTGTCCTTTTCATAACAATGAGCACTCTACTGACACTGATCACTTCCGGCTATTCATCAGCTGCCTAGCGACAATCTGCCTAGCAACTGCCTTCATTATTGATAACAGTCGCATTTCATATCGCTCTCGCAAATTTTATTCATTTACTGAATATCTTGCTACCTACAACGATTCGATCAATTCAAGGTATGTGTAAAGCAACGTTCTATGTAAGTGCTAAGTTTAATTAGTGTTATGTTTTGGAAAAATCATTGTATTTGAAGTTCAACGGGCGGGAAATATTTGACGTTTGAATTGTCATGCGTTTTCGCGTTCCCTCTAAAAATCTTTCTTCATTTTAAGTAAGCTAGGTTCACCTTAGTTGATAATAGGCGTAATGAATTTAAACTTGAAAAGTGCACTCTATGATTCTAATTTGTAATGGCAGCAGTCTCTTGATTACCGGGTGTAAATTATACCCTTACTGGCTGGCGACCAATTCTCGCCGCGTACCAGTTCTCGCCAACTGACCAATTTCATGGTAAAGACTGAAAAGAATCTTTTCCAACATACAAGTTATGTTGACATCAAAATGAAATAAATTATATCAAATAAAATCATGTAGACCTTTAGTCTTTACTGCGATATGGTAGATCTATCGTTGGCGCGAACTGGTACACGGCGAGAATTGGTCGCCAGCCAGTAGCCTATAATTTAGATCTACTAATTTAGACAGAGCTTTGGGACCCTTCCTAAATGAAATAAAGACTATACTTGTGCTCACGGTGCTAGTTCAAGTCAGGCTCGCGGGCACAAAAACGATTTTTTTTCTTTTGTATTTTGGGGTAAACATACTAAATTTGTTCACCTGCCAGTAATACCCGAAAGGGGAGTTAGGCAGTATATATAGATAGATTGTTAAATTCAATCCAAACCCTATGGTATGCATACTCATATTCTAATGAGTACCCACAACATAGCGTTTGATGAACATCGAAATATTTTTTACATTTTGAAATGCCAATACCCCACTCTTAACTGTAGTTCTGTAAAATATATATATTATCTATTCTGTCATTTTTTTCAGAATCATCATGAATTCAACAGAAGAAGTCTCAAAGGCTACAAGAGTGGCTCATCAGTACAACATGCATATTTACAAGTACTTGATCTACGCACTTGTCAACAGCTCCTCATTAATTTCAAAGTTCAGGGTTGAGCTGGATGTGAGTATTTTGTTATTTTACTCACAAACAAGTTCTAATTCTAACACCCCTCCTTTTGTCAGAATACTTTATGTCCTAAATTATCCACAAAACAAATCCAACCCTCATAAACATTCATTTTATCATCTGCAACAGTTTTCAAATTGGAACATTTCAAAATTTATTGTTTCAAGAAAGTGGTAAAATGTAAACATGGGGCACCATGGTCTAATGCTAGGACATAGGCTTGTGGATCAAAGGTCCTAGCTTTGGATCCTTTCTGTTTGGTCGGAGAAGATGCCGTGTATAACACAATTTTGCATATAATCTAGCATTAGTCCTTTGAACCTTTTCCAAACAAGACTTTGTTTTAACTTCTCTTCTATGATGAGCTTAGGAAAACATTGAGACAAAAGAAGAAAATGCTGATTATAAGCATTTTAACATTTTGTCTCAATGTTTTTTGTTGTTGTTTTTTTCTGCTTTATTATATACAAATTCCATGTTTCTCAGCATCCATGTTCGTCTGCAGCAGCTTTTTTTCAACACTGAACAGTCTATGGTTTTTGTCGTTTTGGAAAAGTTTAAACTATAATGCTTATTCAATCAGCATTTTCTTTTTTCTTATATTTCCCCTCAACTCAAACTTCTTTTTCAAATGTACCTGAAGTCAATGTCTAGGAAACTTTTAATTGAGAAATTCTGATTAGTCACACTTTTGATTCTAGGAGTATACAAGCAGCACCATGAAGTTCTATGACCGGTTCTACCAGATAAGAGATTCCATGCTGCCACCTGATAGAATACAAGAAGAACAGATTAACATCTTCAGAGAACTAGTCAAGAAAAATGACTACTTGAGACAGGAAGTTCACAAAGTACAGCGAGTCCATTGGAATCTTCGGGAGAGGGGACATAGAGTATCAATGGCTCACACTCATGTGGTAAGAGTTCACCTTGGTATAGATCTTTTCTTTAACGTCTCAGTCACATCATCTATGTATTTCATATTTTTGTGAGAATGCTTTATGAGTGTCCATAAATATGATCATCCAAGTTTGGCTTCTTGTTGTAATGTGTGTACTTGATTACATTTTGATGTTGTTTTATCTTCTCTCCATATCTTTCTCTCCATTGTACTTTGATTCTTTGCTGATTCTCAGAACTTTGCTTGAAATCCGTAACCCATTCCCACACACTAACGCTTTTTGACTCCATACAAAATGATGGCTTTGGATAACATTTTCCACAATGTTTTCTATCAAAAAATGTACAATTACATTCACTTTCAAATTGTCATCTGCAAAATCTTTGAATTTTGACAGGTCTAAAAGTTTATGGTAATGGGTTAAAGCTTTGTAGACATACTTATTTCTGTCCTATCTGCCAACTGTCTATCTTTCACTCTGTCTATCTGTTGTGTTTAGATCATTCAAGGGTTTCCAGAACTCTGTGTCTCCTACAGCCCAGACAAAGTACCCCTCGATGTACTCTGTGACCAGATCAGTCACAAGTACAATCTTAGAAATGGTGAGTGGACAGATACACAACTGTTCTTACTTACTGTATAAACAAGCTTGCATTTCAACGAGGTCTGATTTCATCATTGTTAATGTGTCATAAGTCATGTAGCTACCGCTTATTCAAGCTATCGCTACCACACTTTTTGCTAGAATCTTAGTCTATGAAGAGTAGTTATTTTCTTTGTGAAATTGATCCGTTGTAATTCAAACAATGTGTAGCCTGCCAGGCACCAGTTGAACTAATTGTTATGTTTGGGGTTGGATGCTTGTTTAAGCCTTGTTCAATGAAAGTCAACTTTGGTCCCGTGTTGCATTGGGTCAATTCTGCTGTGTTTGTATCCTTTCATTAATTAGCTGTGGTCCACACACAGTTAAAACCTAGAACTTGTATGATATCTGCCAAGTTGTGTTATATAAATTGCATTTTACTAAGGATTTTATATTTTATGCTTACTTTTCATGCCCTCTCGATTTTGTGGAGTAACAATGTTTCTAAAGTATTTTTTCTTACTATTTTCAACATCTAAAAGGCATAAAATTATTCAAAAACATATTTTAAGCACACAATGTTTACAAGCTTCAGCTCCAGCATCTCCCTATATCTATGGGGTATGTCTATAAATAGTCATTTTTTTTTTTTTGGTATTGAATTATGTAAAAAATTCTTGGTGTAAGACAACAATTTCTTTAAGAAGTGACAGAACTTTGTTGATTTGTCTTGACTTGTTGACATCAAAAAATATGATGGTCTTGTTTAAAAATAAGTTTATATGACAAAATGGATGTTGATGATTAAATGATTTGTGTACGATAAAGCACAGATAATATTGAGACAAAAGGATAAAAGTCTGAGAAATTCTGATTATCATCAAATTCTTGTTTTGTATCAATATGTCCAAAGCTAAAGCTATCTAGGACATCAAAACCAGCTCTTGTTTGAGAAAGGTATTTACTGTATACATTTTCTAAATAAAACTGTGATTTCAAATATTATATGTTGGTATATTTAATGCATTAAATTACACCACAGCCATTCTACTTACAGAGAGATTCATCAAGGACCTGCTTAGTTGGGCAGATGAACAATCTCAAGCAAGAAAGATGGCCAGAAAGGCAGATGGGCAATTGCAAGCCAGAAAAATAACCAGACGACCACCGTCTCGATCTACTACATATCTTTCCGAGCGTGTATTCTTTCCTGATGTAAATTCCATACTAGCAGCCATAGAGAAAGATCCCAAAACCTCGGAACAAGTGGAGTCAGATCAGCCAACATCAGAATCTTCACCTTCTGACCATGAGGTAGTGGACCAACCAACCCCATCTACTGATGGTATGAATGAGGTGACCCCAGTTCCATCCTGGTGTGATTTTGACCAAGATCAACCAGCAATTCTCTCCTTTCAAGATATGCTAGGGGACTCTTACCATGAGATATCCACTGTTGTCCAACCTACCAAACAAGCTGAAGAGATGGGAGGGGTAAATGGTCTGGATGAATTGATGCCTGCCCTTCAGGATATTCCAGAGTTGGAGCCAGCTACTATCCCTACACCACAGGCTTCAGTTTGTTCAGTAGAGATCTCTAGGTCCCAACCCACTACAAGTGTACCAAAACAAGTCCAGAAGAATCATCCAAAACCAGAAGAGGATTTGTCCATCAATATGTCTAATACAGAAGAGGCAGTAGATATCATTCCTGATTCTGAGGATGAAAATACAGAAATACAGAAAGTCCTGTCTAGATCAGCTCATCTAACGTCTCTAACAGAGTCCATGGAGGAAATCAGAGCTAAAATCTATTTTCAATTGAAGTCTTCAAATACCACCAGCTCAACACAAGCACAGACCATTTTGGACGAGATGAAACAGTCTGATCAGCAAGCTTCAATGATCCCTGGTGAGGATGGTCTTGTGTGTAACACACAAAGTCAAGCTACAGATGTTCTTCCTGAGCCAGAGATAAAAACATCTACTATGAAGATGATGGGGTCTCTAAACCCAGAGATTTTAAGAGAAGCTGTTCCACAAATACAGACATCCACTAAACAAGGCCAAATCATGAATTCTGGTAAGTCTGATCCCAATACCAATCAACTATCTTCAAGTTAAATACTTTTATCATGTCTAAACGTTTATATACTAACAGAAAAGGCTTTAGAATCTAGCTACATAATCAACCAACAATACAATGGAAAATAACAACATTTTGGCAAAAAGCTGTCTTTCATTATTCTAAGTAAATAAATATGTGTTCTATGATTTAAGGGTCCCATGCTAGATGAAAAATATATACATGTACACGGACTATTGTAAGGATTAGTCAACCTGCATGGGTAAATCTATTCTGTGCAAGGAAATTTTGAATAAAATTCATAAAGTCATTCTAAACCAAGTCTCCACCTACCTAACTTTACCTACCCAAACTTTCTAATTTAGAGTTTAATTTATGGGAAGATGGACCTTGAAAGAGCTATAAAATTCTTTCTCTTTTTTTCCCAAATAGTGCAAAGCACCACACGAAAATACATACTCTGACTGACCATACGCTGTTCAGATACTTGAAATATCTAGCATGGTTCCTTTTATTTGAATAAATGTTGTGGATGAGCATGGTTAGGTGTGAAATATAAATGACTTCGATACTTGCTTGTATGGAAAAGTATATAAAAATATGATACTTACAATTATCAATGTAATTCATTTCAGAGTAGAATACTTATTTTCCCTGTTATTTGTCATCCAACTTTCTATAACAAAAAAGTGCTTTAACAAATCGTAAAATAAAGCAACAGTCATTTCACACTTCAACTTGAAAGAAACGACTTGATGAATGTTGCATTTTTTTTTTCTAATCTAAATGTCAAATAAACTAGTTTTCTAGCACTGTTAACCCATTTTCGTATAATAACGTTTTTGATGGGCCACGAAGTGACTTCAGTGTCGTGGAAAATGCTTTGATGAGCTGAGAAATCGCTTATGATAACCAATTTCTTCATTTCCCACAATGTTTTCTACCAAGAAAAACCAAAAAAAGTGTGGTCAGCAACTCTTTCTAATTTAGATAAGTATGAAACCTTGCAATCTTGAAATGGGTTAAAATCTCTATCTTTTTTCTTTCTATTACAGTATCTACACAGAGGCCCAAGATTGCACCAAGGCCACTTGTAGGCAGTGACAAGCCTCATGTGTACGAAAATAAGATTGAGCGAAGGCAGCATGGTGCTAGTAAGGTGACAGAAAACATGACACCTGGGGAGCTGCAGCAGTATGAGAAGAAGAGGGATGAAGTCCTACAAGCCATGGAGGTTAAGAAACAAAGGACAATGATGCTTCTTAATAAGCAGGTATGTGAAGTACATATACTTAATCACAAAAGAAACGATACATAGATATGAATGTGAGTAATTTTTTGTAAACATTACATTTTAATGTATTCTCACATAACCTTAAATTCAAATGTCTTAGGGAAAATTTGATCAGCAAAAAGTCAACTTTAACCACCAGGTAGTGACTACAAACCATTAAGATACAAGAAGGGGTCACCATACAAAGTCACACAGAAGTCAATAGCGCGTATGACCACCATTTGCATCCCTGACAACAATGCAGCTTGTCTTCTCCGAACTGTTTGCGCACTATTCCGGTTGTTATTTCGACCAGGCGTCACAGAAGCGGTTGATGGAGCCGACCTGAAGCGGTTACGTAAGTGTAACGTCCTTATGTGACGGTCCTGAGCACCTGTAGTCACACGCGGCCTTCCTGCACGGGGTCGATCATCAACTGATCCGCGTGTTCTGTATCGTCCTGCCAGACGCGTTATCGTAATGCACGACACTCCAAACTGAGCGACGACGTCAACGTGACATCGACCAGATTCCAACATTCCAATTGCTCAAAGTCGCTGATTTTGATTTAATCTCGGCATTCCGTTTCACAACTTTTCAACAACGTTAAATGTTTTTCTATCGTTTGGGTACAAGCCCTGTATAACACACCGATTGTTTTACCTGTACATTTACCCGGGAGTGTGGGTATAGTGGAACTCGTGCAAATCATTAAAATTGACGTACCTGAAGAACGGGTCAGTGGAAACGGTTCAAATTCTGGCATTACTTTGCTAGACGACTTGTACAACAATGTATATTTCTACCAAATGCGTACGCTTGCAATTTTTGAAATGTTATGATTTCAGGTTATGTATCGTTTCTTTTGGAACTAAGTATATATGTTGTAAAGAAGAGAACATTAGCCACATACTTACATGACTGAAAGTGGCTCAGAATGAAATTCTAGAAACAAAGGTCAAACTGCCCTTCTTAATAAACAGGTAAATGAAGTATGCTGTAAAGAAGTGAACATAAGAAATAAAATTAATGGTGAAAATGATGATTTATTGCAAAACTTATATTGGTGTAGAAGAAGAAACCTTGTAACCCTGATAGACAAAAATAGGAGTCAATTTATTACCACACATTTTGGGGAAATGTGATTACATAGTTGCATAGATTACAAAGTGTTAATTGTGTAGAATTTCAAGGGTAAATCTTAATTTGATAACGTAGTTGGTTAAGCACAGTTGGTTCATTTCTTGTTAAGCAAGAAGCTCAATTGGATAATGCATTATTTAAGAACTGAATAGAAATGGTTTAAAATTTATATTTTTATAATTCTTTAAGGACAAAATGATTTAAATACAATATTTGGTTTGGCATAGAGCAGATTTTTGCTATAAAAAAAGAAATGTGTTGATAAGGAAAATGGATCTACTCCATAATGTGTGTCACCAGGTCTATTAGTTTCATGTAATGTGGTCACTTTTTTGATGATTTTCTTGGAGATAACCATAGTACACTACAGTATTGTTCTTTTTAAAGAGCCCTTAATAGACAATGAATATATTAACCCAATCGGCCATTCCCATTCATTGCAATCTTTTGACGTCCTTCTAGAGAAAGACAGGAGAAAACATTGAGACAAAAGAAGAAATGCTGATAGACTATTTTATCTTCTTCTGCCTTGATATTTGATGGGCAATATTTTACACCAATTATGTTATCATCAACATCCATTTTGTTGTCTGCAGCCGTTTTCAAATTTGTACACCCCAAATTGTTTTCTGTCAAAGTTTGGGGATAAGTTTAAACAATTAAATCAATTAATTCAATGTTGTTGTTTTTCAGTATAACAAGGACTCCCAGCCAAGCTCTTCTCTCCATTACTACAAAGTTCAGAATAATCCAAAATTTAAGAGCTTCAACAAACCTGCTGCAGTTCCTACTAGACCAAACCAGAGCTGTAAACCCAGACCAGACATATTAGCTACTGTGTCCAACTCTAGCAGCGTGACCTCCAGAAAACGATCTGCTACATCTGTCAACACTGGCTCCACCGCTCCAAAGAGGGCTAGAAGTTCCAGACCTCGAATCATCCTGAGAATATTTCGGGATGAATAGATTGATGATTGGAACGTCGAGCAAGGTAAGAAAGAGACTGAAATCTAAATAAATTCAATGCTAACTCCCAATAAAATTGGGCCAGTTTGGCCCTTTGTGAAGACTTGTCAGATTTCAAAGTGAAGTCAGATAACAATAACTACATAAAACATTAAGTGAAATGTATAAAATTCTGAATAGTTTGCCTCTTCTCGATATTTAGCCTGGAGTTGCCACTAAGGCATATCAAATTAAAGGTTTTATTGGGAAATGGTTAAATAGAGTATGAATAGCTAATAGTTGATCTGAATTTTCTTCTTTTACCTAAATATTTTCTGTTCTTAAGCTTACCAATTTGATATTTATTTATAACTCTTATCAACTTAAATTAGTATGTAATGCTGTCATTCGGGAAAATGTTAAATTAAAAAGTAAAAATTTGTGTTTATCATTCAAACATTTACATTTCCATCATATTTTTTTCTTGACTTTAGTGTATAATGATGCAGACATATATGTCTGCATAATTTTGAGCGGATAATCATACCATGCCAAAAACAAGCTAGGAATGAGGACATTGACACTGGGCGAATTATTATTCCTCCTTTACCATCAATGTTTATATTACATGATGCAAATACAGTGATAAGTTATGTTAAAGGTTTTGTCAATTGGAAAATATTTCTTTTTCTTTTTCAGTGATTGCCAGATACTAAAGCCAGAAAGAACAGAGAGTTTCGCATTAGATAAGCCTTGCCTTTTGAATCTAAATCATTGTAAAGATTTATTTTTTGAATTGTTATCTATATAATCAAATTTCGATTTGTTTTATGTGGAAATCTTTTTCTAATTTTATCACCAAATTCTTTTTAACATTTCTGTTTCAAATTCTTGTTGGAGTAGATTGTGATGATCAGTCTAAGCCACAAATAGACTTTGGTGTATGTCTATCATTTTAACCATTACCAGACGGCTACAAATTAGACTAAATAGTTCAGAGCTTGTGGCTCAGATTGGAAGCAGGGTTAGTACTGGTGTGAGAAATGCCAGAGACATGTGGTTAGGTGAAACAGTTACTGTAAAAATACTTTCTATCCCTTTAAGTCAGATTTTGGGTCAAACTTTCGTGGCCTCTATATTTTTCTCCCTGGACAATCAACTTACACAGGTTTGTATTCCCCATAAGAAAAATAAATCTAAAGAAACTATTTTCAAAGTGGCTTAATCAGAAATGCAAAGGACTATTACCATCCTGTGATGATAGGCTACCAGCAGGCATTACTGCGGATGGAAGATCATAATGGTTACTAGCAAGTTACATGAAACCAAATACTTTTATTTACAGATATTGATGCTCTATCTTTCTAAAGATATAGAAAGATATTGATGATCTGCCTGTGATGGTTTTATATTTAACGATATTTGAAATGTGATTTAAAAGCTCTGTATTTCGAGCTTGATACTATATCTTTATTGAACCAAGATATTGATGCTCTATATATATATTTGAACAAAGATATTGATGCTCTATCTTTATTGAACAAAGATATTGATGCTCTATCTAAATTGAACCAAGATATAGATGCTCTAAGTTGGACCAAGATATTGATGCTCTATATTTATTTGAACAAAGATATTGATGCTCTATCTTTATTAAACAAAGATATTGATGCTCTATCTAAATTGAACAAAGATATAGATGCTCTAAGTTGGACCAAGATATTGATGCTCTATCTTTATTGTGTCATGGTATTGAAGCTCTATCTTTATTAAACAAATGTTACTGATGTTCTGTCTTTATTTGACAAAGATATCGATGCTCTATCTTTACTGAACAAAAAGATATGAATGCTCTATCATTTTTAACTAAAGATATCGGTGCTCTATCGTTAGGTACTGTACAAAATATATGCATGTTTTCTCTTTATTGAACCAAAATACTGATGCTCTATCTGTATTAAACCAAAATGCTGATGCTCTTGCTTTACTGGATTAATGTATTGATGCTGACTCTTCATTGAATAAGAGGTTGATGATCTATCCTTATTGAATAAGATCTTTACTAAACCAATAGATTAATGTTCTATCGTTATTGAATAAGATATTTTGTTCTATCTTTAATATGACTGATCCACTTTTTCATACCTGTGATATATTCGGATTGTGATATTGATGCTTTACATATTTTGCTAAAATATTTCATTTTAAAGATTTTTGATGCTTTATTCTTTAATACTGATTTTACTGGTGCTATGAAATCATGTGTTCAGATCACTTTTGATTAAATCTAGTTTTGACTACACGTTTTGACTTATGTTATTGATTTTAGTCCCAAAAGAAATATATGCAACTTGACCTGGATCCATGTTAGTCTCAGATATTATGAGATTTATCCCCCAGATTCCAGCTTTTCGTCACTTTTCTTCGAAAACCTCATAACTGCAGCTTTCTAAAAGGTGCATTACAAGATATTCGAAGAAAAGTGACGTTATTCGTGTTTAAAGAGTATTTGATTTAAGTATCTGATGGCTCGAACTGGATATTTCATCAAAACTTACCAGACCAATTATTGCTGCAGATACAAATTGAAAATTGTTATTGGCGACGATTAGGCCATTAAGCCATGAAAAGTTCAAGCAAATACCGAAAATGTCGTGTTTATGTCCCTGAACAAATAGTAACTAACAGACCTTGGCTAAAACGGGGAAATGTCGAGGCAAATAATATTTGTGTGAACATCCGTATTGTCTGCACAGAATCTTACATATTGGAATAGTCTTAATTTTGTCATCTAGGAAAGGGTTAGAATATACGGATAAGCCACAACACATGTGAATATGAAAACATTGAGAGAAAAGAAAAAAGTCGTGGCATTTCTTTGAGTCGAATAACCATTTTCATGTTGTTCATGCCATATTCCTGCTGTGACCAAAGCTTTATCAGGCAGTATAGACCGAGGCCAGACAGTATACCCTTCACACTTCCCAAAAGATCCCTTTTAACGTGTCAGATCACATAATTTGCATTACGAGACACTTGCATTGTGTCATCTGCTACTGTTCTCGATTTGAACCAGTCTAAAACAAAATTCCAGTAAATTTTCATGTTGCTTACCAACGCCCCCCCCCCCCGAGACTTCCACATCTTTACACTTTGATTTGCCCCTTTCCAAACAAGACCTATTTTGATGTGCCTATCGAAGAAAGCTTTGACAAACATTGAGGCAGAATTAGAAATTTCTCAAAATCACGCAGCATTTTCTTCCTTTGCCTCATTATCTTGAACTTTCATTTTGTCGTCTGCACCAGCTTTCAATTAAGAATGTTTTTAACAGAAATGCAAATCAAGGCACGTATGTTTTCCTTGATTAACTGATCGAATAGGGTTATGAAAATGATTTTTTCAGTTCCGCAGCTCATGCGCCTAACCATATGTTCTTGGTATGATTGGCGTCAATACAAACACAATATCCAATCCGTGCAATCACTTGCTCATCCCACTTTGATGATTATTAACAATTCAATGACAATGGCTTGTCAAATCTAGGACATAAATTGGCCGAGTTGTGGTGCGAACCCACGACCCCTTGACTTGTTAGACTCCGATTTTACTAGCTGAGATAATCCCGCTTGGCTTTTTTTCTCGATTGAACAACTCCTTTCCAAAACAAGTGATGTCCATAAGTAGCAGAGACAGCCAGGTATAAGACAGAAAATACTGATAACCTGAACCAGCATTTTCTCATTTTCATTGAATGTCTAAATGTAATTTACACATGTGTTCTCGGCTTTGCGTTACGTTTGTTTTGTTGTCAGCAACATCTGAATTGATATTTAAAAGAGAAATTTAATTACGGTTTAGTCATCCTGCTGCTTAGGAAAGCGTTAAAATTCCATGTTGTTACCTTCCCAATTTTACCAAGTTTATAACACACTCTCAGACAGCCAATTTTGATATATATGTAAAGCCGATATTGAATTAAAAATATCATCATCACCAACAACACCAACACAAATCATAGTATAAAACGCACTGATAGAAAAGTAGAAAATGATGGTTATGGTATAGAAACCCTTGAGAGAAAAGGATAAAATACTGGTTATTACAATGTAGCATTTCTTCCTTTCAATTAATAGATGCCTTCGTAACGGTTGCGCCCAAGTAGAGGTCATCATGGATTCTGGATTCATTTTTTATTCACACGCTTAACAATACACTTGCTTGGGTTGAACTACATGTCCCCTAGTAGTTTCCAGTCATGGAATCGGTCTAGACCCATCTGTCATATTTGGGCATCTTGGAGATTGGAAACTGCCAAGTAGATGGCCGTATAATCAGCGAACAGTCTAATTTTGATCTGGTCTTAACCCTTTCCCAAACAAGACCTGCTTTTGACGACCTTAGGAGAAAAGGCTTGGGAAAACGTTGAGCCAAAAGAAGAAAATGCTGGTGACCAGCATTTTCTCCTTTTGTCTCAATATTTTCCTTACTACATTACACTCAAATCATATCTTAATTATCATCTTTTTTGTCATCTTCAGCACCACTCAAATTGAACCACTCGAAAAAGTTTGCCGTCTGGTAATGGGTTAACAAAGGAGAAATAATATTGGGCCCAAGATGGAACCGTGAGGGACCCCAAAGGTTACATGCACATGCACGATTTTTCTTGTACATCGAGTAGTCAAGCAAAACAAACTTAGCTTGACTTTTAAAATGATCTGGTCTTAACCAGTAGATCGTTAATGTAAACGAGAAATGAAATCGGGCCCAAGACGGAACCCTGAGGGACCCCAAAGGTCACATGCACTGTGCACGATTTTTTTTTCTTTTATATCGAGAAGTCAAGCAAAACTAAGTTATGGTGACTTTCAAAATGATCTGGTCTCATTCAGTAGGTCGATAGTATAAATGAGAAATAGTATCGGGCCCAAGAGGGACACCAAAGGTTGCATGCACTATGTCCGATTTTTCGTTGTCGAAAACAACAGTTTTTGGTTCGACCGGATAGGAATGCCTGTATCCACTTCCAACTGGGTCCTGTAATACCATACTTGCGGAGTTTAAAGCAGGAGTTTTTGGTGATTGAAATCGTCAAATGTGTTAGAGGAGTCAAGCAAAACAAGCTTAGTTTGGCTTTTGAAATGGTCCCCAAAACATCAAAAAGTCATTACCTTTCTTTTATTTTAACTTTGAAATAGAGTATAATCAGTCACAAATAAATAGGCTAAATACTTTTCAATTCTACTATTGATATCATAATTTGTATTATTCATAGATCTAATATGCAGAACGAAAATCAATTTGATAGCGAAAATTATTTTGGCGAAACTGAGTAGTATATCCATCTTTTAAAATGGGTCAACAAATTGCCAAAATTGACCAAACGCCAATCGATAGATCGCTCCGCCCCCAATATCACGTGACGTATCGATTCGGAATCTAGGACAACGAACACATGGCGGATGTAAACAAGCTGAAGGATTTACCGGCCGGTATCGGTACTTTCCAGCTATTTGTTCTAATATCGACGATGTTTCGACAACCCTGATAGGGAATGGAGTTTTCAAAAGAATTAAGCTACGTTCATAAGGTTAAATTTCGAAGAAAAATGACAACAACATCGCTATAAAGGCGATTGTGATACGGAATGCAGATCAACACAAAGCATTATGAATGTGTTGGTTGACACACAAAAGAAAGCTGTTACAGAAGCTTTCTTTGGCTGCAAGGGTTGTTATTATTTCATTTCAATTAAATGAAGATTTTCCTTGCGCTTCGCCCCAATATTTAGGGCATTAAGCACGCATACTTTAACTGTTTAGGGTTATTTTACAAGTGTACCTTGGTTCGGCAGTAGAGAAATTCGGACATCAAAATTCCTCCACTATGTAGACTCTACACGTATTTGTGTAAGGAATCAGTGAAGCGTAAACGTCTTATCATATAGACTAAGCATTTCATTTAACTCTTTCCCAAACGACCAAATTTTAGGGTGATCCATTTCAAAAATTCCATAAATGACAAAATGGATGCTAGATCTATTAAAGATAGGATTTGTGTAAAATATGGCACAGAAAATATTGAGACAAAAGGAGAAACTGCTGGTTATCAGCAGTTTCTTCTTTTGTTTCAATGTTTTCCCGAGCCTTTTCTATTGGGGATGTCAAAACCAGGAATTAACCCTTTCCCAAACAATGACGCCTTTTGAAAATCTTAACAAGGTTTGTGAAAACATTTAGACAAAAGGTGAAAACCCTTTCCTCAAAAGCAAAAATTTTGGATGTGCCAGTATGATAAGTTCCTCACTATCAATAGTTTGATTTTTTCATCAGCATATTTTCCCAAACTTGTCTTAATCAGGTAATGTTGGCTATAATGTGTGTTTGGGAAAGGGTTAAAAAATATAGCCCTCATTCATCTTCATAGCAAATTCCAGCTCTATCATTTGGCAGGGCTGGGGGTGAGGGGGTAGGGTAACTGGTACAAATGACTACCTTTATTGTTCAAAATAGAAAAAAATATAAGAAAACAATGAGGCAACAGAAAATGCTGATAACCAGCATTTTTCCCTTTGTCTCAATGCATTTTACTTTTATTAAAATTTTATAAATTTTGTCATATGCAACAATGTTCAAATTGAACCAGTCTGAAATTTTAATGTTTGAGAAAGGTTTAATTCACTTGACCCACAAAATCCTGTCAGAGAAAACAGGCCTGTAGGAAGCAATTTCATATGGGGGGGGGGGGCTAAAGCCCTTGTCCTGAATATGGGGGGGCTAATTTGGATTTTCCCAAAATTTTCAGTGTAAAATTAAGAAAATTTGGCATTTTTCGCCAACTTTGGGGGGGCTTAGCCCCCTAGCCCCCCTGTTCCTACGGGCCTGGAAAGCGACTCCTGCACAAGTCCTACACAACAGTGACATAAACCAAGGGGGTCAAGGATTAAACCAGAACCTGTTTCAACAATGGTAATTGGAAAACCGGGTACCCTGAGGCCTGAACAGAAAGAGGCGGTATTTTATGACTGATTTTGGTGATAAATTTTTTGTTGGAAATGAAACTGACTTTTTATTCAATACAAGTAATTGAATACATATACAAAACAAGCAATGTTCTTTTATTTTTAATACATGTAGGTATTGACAGTAACAAACAGACAACAGAGACACTATGAGGATTTTCTTCTGTTCAGAATGTTCTTTATCTTTAACTGTTCTCCTGGCATCTTCATATCCCAGTATTTATTGAGCCAATTTCTCCTTTCACATGCTGTTTTAGGCACCAGGGACAGAAATTCTTCTAGTGATACAGCTGGAAGTAAAAAAAAAAAGTTTTAATTCTTGATGTCATTCATTCTTGTAGGCATTCCATTTTTTAAAAGGCTTTATAAACATTTAGACAAAAGAAAATTATGCAGATAATTAGCATTTAAATGTTGGGATACCATGATATTGTTTGCTTTTTGTTTTAATCAATGCTTTCTGAAACAAGACATGGTTTTGAGATCCCTAATAAAAATGGTTTTCGGAAAACATTGAGAGAAAAGAAGAAATTGCTTGTAACCCACATTTTCTACTTTTGCCTTGACATTTTCTGTGTTTTTATAGATTTTGTTCTCTGCATCAGCTTATAAATTGGAACAGTCCAACATCTTTACATCTGATCCCTATAATGTTTTAGTTATGTTAAGGTAGTCCATCCCGAATGAGATTCATGCAAGGTCATAATTTTTCGTGACATCGTTAAAAATGTTAATGAATCCCAATCTATTTGGGCGCTGTAAAGATCTGACAGTTTATATTGTTCCACATCCGAATGTTTATACCACAGCCCGAACAATTCCGATGTTGCATAAATCTCTTTAGGGACTGACAGTGACTACCTTAATACTAGGCTTCTTTGGACTTAGGTACTTATTTACAAATTAATCATATTCAGTCCATGGCTCAGACACAACATAGCTGTCTCAGTCTGTTTGTAGTGTCTTAACAAAAGGATAAAAAGTGTATAGCTTCATATTTTTTTCAAAACATTGCCTGATCTGATCACCTAAATGAAATAAATTTTCTTTTATATGCATAAATGATTATAAAGCATTCATTTTTTTTCTTTTGAATACATGTTCACAAATGATATAAATATGTGTGTATACATCAAGCGCGGATCCAGATATTTTTCCCAGGGGGGATTCCGATCTTTAACCCCTTTATTCGCCAAATTTCAGGGGGAGTCAGGTCCCTGACCACCCCTGGATCCATGCAGATACATACATGTCATACCATGAAGGACTAAATATAACAAATGGTTTGTCGTGGCATACAGGGACGAATGGCGCAGCATATATGGGACATAACCAGCAATCTTTTTGATAACCCCTTTTTTCGCCAAATTCTAGGGGGGGTCATGACCCCCTGATCCCCCCCCCCTCTGGATCCGCGCATGTACATGTGATTGGGTTTTGTCCTAGTGTTTACCTGAGTTGTGATTTCTTCAAGCCCAAGCCTCTTTTTTATTGTCGGTTCTGAAAGGGCTCGTTTCTTCGCAGGCAGCCTTTTAGCAAAATTCTTCAGTCAAATCTTCTGGTAATGAATCTGGGTAATAATTGTCTTTTGGACTGCCCCCTGTGAAGTGCTGAAGATAGAAAGAAGGGAAACTTTAAGTAAAAACGCTTTCCCAATCAGCAATGTTTTATATGGTTCTGACTTGAAAGCTAAAGTCGGAAAACAAAAATAAGTAGTTTACTTTAAGCTCATTGTATATCAGTCCAAAACTGCTCGTGTTTAGGAAATGGTTAACCAATTCTAATTCACAACAAAAGCCGAACTTGAACCGACACCGGGGGGGGGGGGGTAATAAGTCGACGATAAATCTGCTCACCTTCGCGCAAACAAACAGCAATGTGATTTTCCTGAACAATTTTCAGGTTGAGCCTGTCATGAGGACGTCCGTATGTTTAAATCCATCCGATTCTTATGCATTTTTCGAGATTTTCCCCGAAATCTCGGAACGACACACCTTGAGTACGATCCGTTAAACGACAGTCTGGTTACAAATGCACAATCGGAATCGCTTCACAATTTTCCATCCTCGAATTTACACCATAGTAAACAATATGTCCAAACAAAAAACAGTATATTACTTTCTTTGCTTTAAAATTGCGTATTATCGATATCGATGATGAAATGTCCATTGTCCTAGAAGCGTGGTTTGTTTATTTTACGCTGAGGTCGTGACCCGGTCGTGACCTATTTCCTGGTCATTCATTGGCTAATCGATTTTTTAGACTGGGAGTCGGCGTTTGGTCAATTATTCAAAGTCATTGCTTTTCTATTCTTATTTGAGAATGTAATTTGATTAGTCACAAATTAATTAATTAAAACTTTTCAATTCAAGTACTAAATTGTCCAATCATAGATCACCTTGATCTTGTTTATTTGACTGGATCTTCCCTATATAAGTTAACGTCACAGATTGCGCGGCAAACACATTTGAAATCTCCCCCCTAACCCTATCCATCGGAACGAAAACAATTGGGACGAAAGAGACAGTTAAGGCTGGTTCCCAGTTTTCACATATCCGAACGCTTGATTTGTCCTTTTCATAACAATGAGCACTCTACTGACACTGATCACTTCCGGCTATTCATCAGCTGCCTAGCGACAATCTGCCTAGCAACTGCCTTCATTATTGATAACAGTCGCATTTCATATCGCTCTCGCAAATTTTATTCATTTACTGAATATCTTGCTACCTACAACGATTCGATCAATTCAAGGTATGTGTAAAGCAACGTTCTATGTAAGTGCTAAGTTTAATTAGTGTTATGTTTTGGAAAAATCATTGTATTTGAAGTTCAACGGGCGGGAAATATTTGACGTTTGAATTGTCATGCGTTTTCGCGTTCCCTCTAAAAATCTTTCTTCATTTTAAGTAAGCTAGGTTCACCTTAGTTGATAATAGGCGTAATGAATTTAAACTTGAAAAGTGCACTCTATGATTCTAATTTGTAATGGCAGCAGTCTCTTGATTACCGGGTGTAAATTATACCCTTACTGGCTGGCGACCAATTCTCGCCGCGTACCAGTTCTCGCCAACTGACCAATTTCATGGTAAAGACTGAAAAGAATCTTTTCCAACATACAAGTTATGTTGACATCAAAATGAAATAAATTATATCAAATAAAATCATGTAGACCTTTAGTCTTTACTGCGATATGGTAGATCTATCGTTGGCGCGAACTGGTACACGGCGAGAATTGGTCGCCAGCCAGTAGCCTATAATTTAGATCTACTAATTTAGACAGAGCTTTGGGACCCTTCCTAAATGAAATAAAGACTATACTTGTGCTCACGGTGCTAGTTCAAGTCAGGCTCGCGGGCACAAAAACGATTTTTTTTCTTTTGTATTTTGGGGTAAACATACTAAATTTGTTCACCTGCCAGTAATACCCGAAAGGGGAGTTAGGCAGTATATATAGATAGATTGTTAAATTCAATCCAAACCCTATGGTATGCATACTCATATTCTAATGAGTACCCACAACATAGCGTTTGATGAACATCGAAATATTTTTTACATTTTGAAATGCCAATACCCCACTCTTAACTGTAGTTCTGTAAAATATATATATTATCTATTCTGTCATTTTTTTCAGAATCATCATGAATTCAACAGAAGAAGTCTCAAAGGCTACAAGAGTGGCTCATCAGTACAACATGCATATTTACAAGTACTTGATCTACGCACTTGTCAACAGCTCCTCATTAATTTCAAAGTTCAGGGTTGAGCTGGATGTGAGTATTTTGTTATTTTACTCACAAACAAGTTCTAATTCTAACACCCCTCCTTTTGTCAGAATACTTTATGTCCTAAATTATCCACAAAACAAATCCAACCCTCATAAACATTCATTTTATCATCTGCAACAGTTTTCAAATTGGAACATTTCAAAATTTATTGTTTCAAGAAAGTGGTAAAATGTAAACATGGGGCACCATGGTCTAATGCTAGGACATAGGCTTGTGGATCAAAGGTCCTAGCTTTGGATCCTTTCTGTTTGGTCGGAGAAGATGCCGTGTATAACACAATTTTGCATATAATCTAGCATTAGTCCTTTGAACCTTTTCCAAACAAGACTTTGTTTTAACTTCTCTTCTATGATGAGCTTAGGAAAACATTGAGACAAAAGAAGAAAATGCTGATTATAAGCATTTTAACATTTTGTCTCAATGTTTTTTGTTGTTGTTTTTTTCTGCTTTATTATATACAAATTCCATGTTTCTCAGCATCCATGTTCGTCTGCAGCAGCTTTTTTTCAACACTGAACAGTCTATGGTTTTTGTCGTTTTGGAAAAGTTTAAACTATAATGCTTATTCAATCAGCATTTTCTTTTTTCTTATATTTCCCCTCAACTCAAACTTCTTTTTCAAATGTACCTGAAGTCAATGTCTAGGAAACTTTTAATTGAGAAATTCTGATTAGTCACACTTTTGATTCTAGGAGTATACAAGCAGCACCATGAAGTTCTATGACCGGTTCTACCAGATAAGAGATTCCATGCTGCCACCTGATAGAATACAAGAAGAACAGATTAACATCTTCAGAGAACTAGTCAAGAAAAATGACTACTTGAGACAGGAAGTTCACAAAGTACAGCGAGTCCATTGGAATCTTCGGGAGAGGGGACATAGAGTATCAATGGCTCACACTCATGTGGTAAGAGTTCACCTTGGTATAGATCTTTTCTTTAACGTCTCAGTCACATCATCTATGTATTTCATATTTTTGTGAGAATGCTTTATGAGTGTCCATAAATATGATCATCCAAGTTTGGCTTCTTGTTGTAATGTGTGTACTTGATTACATTTTGATGTTGTTTTATCTTCTCTCCATATCTTTCTCTCCATTGTACTTTGATTCTTTGCTGATTCTCAGAACTTTGCTTGAAATCCGTAACCCATTCCCACACACTAACGCTTTTTGACTCCATACAAAATGATGGCTTTGGATAACATTTTCCACAATGTTTTCTATCAAAAAATGTACAATTACATTCACTTTCAAATTGTCATCTGCAAAATCTTTGAATTTTGACAGGTCTAAAAGTTTATGGTAATGGGTTAAAGCTTTGTAGACATACTTATTTCTGTCCTATCTGCCAACTGTCTATCTTTCACTCTGTCTATCTGTTGTGTTTAGATCATTCAAGGGTTTCCAGAACTCTGTGTCTCCTACAGCCCAGACAAAGTACCCCTCGATGTACTCTGTGACCAGATCAGTCACAAGTACAATCTTAGAAATGGTGAGTGGACAGATACACAACTGTTCTTACTTACTGTATAAACAAGCTTGCATTTCAACGAGGTCTGATTTCATCATTGTTAATGTGTCATAAGTCATGTAGCTACCGCTTATTCAAGCTATCGCTACCACACTTTTTGCTAGAATCTTAGTCTATGAAGAGTAGTTATTTTCTTTGTGAAATTGATCCGTTGTAATTCAAACAATGTGTAGCCTGCCAGGCACCAGTTGAACTAATTGTTATGTTTGGGGTTGGATGCTTGTTTAAGCCTTGTTCAATGAAAGTCAACTTTGGTCCCGTGTTGCATTGGGTCAATTCTGCTGTGTTTGTATCCTTTCATTAATTAGCTGTGGTCCACACACAGTTAAAACCTAGAACTTGTATGATATCTGCCAAGTTGTGTTATATAAATTGCATTTTACTAAGGATTTTATATTTTATGCTTACTTTTCATGCCCTCTCGATTTTGTGGAGTAACAATGTTTCTAAAGTATTTTTTCTTACTATTTTCAACATCTAAAAGGCATAAAATTATTCAAAAACATATTTTAAGCACACAATGTTTACAAGCTTCAGCTCCAGCATCTCCCTATATCTATGGGGTATGTCTATAAATAGTCATTTTTTTTTTTTTTGGTATTGAATTATGTAAAAAATTCTTGGTGTAAGACAACAATTTCTTTAAGAAGTGACAGAACTTTGTTGATTTGTCTTGACTTGTTGACATCAAAAAATATGATGGTCTTGTTTAAAAATAAGTTTATATGACAAAATGGATGTTGATGATTAAATGATTTGTGTACGATAAAGCACAGATAATATTGAGACAAAAGGATAAAAGTCTGAGAAATTCTGATTATCATCAAATTCTTGTTTTGTATCAATATGTCCAAAGCTAAAGCTATCTAGGACATCAAAACCAGCTCTTGTTTGAGAAAGGTATTTACTGTATACATTTTCTAAATAAAACTGTGATTTCAAATATTATATGTTGGTATATTTAATGCATTAAATTACACCACAGCCATTCTACTTACAGAGAGATTCATCAAGGACCTGCTTAGTTGGGCAGATGAACAATCTCAAGCAAGAAAGATGGCCAGAAAGGCAGATGGGCAATTGCAAGCCAGAAAAATAACCAGACGACCACCGTCTCGATCTACTACATATCTTTCCGAGCGTGTATTCTTTCCTGATGTAAATTCCATACTAGCAGCCATAGAGAAAGATCCCAAAACCTCGGAACAAGTGGAGTCAGATCAGCCAACATCAGAATCTTCACCTTCTGACCATGAGGTAGTGGACCAACCAACCCCATCTACTGATGGTATGAATGAGGTGACCCCAGTTCCATCCTGGTGTGATTTTGACCAAGATCAACCAGCAATTCTCTCCTTTCAAGATATGCTAGGGAACTCTTACCATGAGATATCCACTGTTGTCCAACCTACCAAACAAGCTGAAGAGATGGGAGGGGTAAATGGTCTGGATGAATTGTTGCCTGCCCTTCAGGATATTCCAGAGTTGGAGCCAGCTACTATCCCTACACCACAGGCTTCAGTTTGTTCAGTAGAGATCTCTAGGTCCCAACCCACTACAAGTGTACCAAAACAAGTCCAGAAGAATCATCCAAAACCAGAAGAGGATTTGTCCATCAATATGTCTAATACAGAAGAGGCAGTAGATATCATTCCTGATTCTGAGGATGAAAATACAGAAATACAGAAAGTCCTGTCTAGATCAGCTCATCTAACGTCTCTAACAGAGTCCATGGAGGAAATCAGAGCTAAAATCTATTTTCAATTGAAGTCTTCAAATACCACCAGCTCAACACAAGCACAGACCATTTTGGACGAGATGAAACAGTCTGATCAGCAAGCTTCAATGATCCCTGGTGAGGATAGTCTTGTGTGTAACACACAAAGTCAAGCTACAGATGTTCTTCCTGAGCCAGAGATAAAAACATCTACTATGAAGATGATGGGGTCTCTAAACCCAGAGATTTTAAGAGAAGCTGTTCCACAAATACAGACATCCACTAAACAAGGCCAAATCATGAATTCTGGTAAGTCTGATCCCAATACCAATCAACTATCTTCAAGTTAAATACTTTTATCATGTCTAAACGTTTATATACTAACAGAAAAGGCTTTAGAATCTAGCTACATAATCAACCAACAATACAATGGAAAATAACAACATTTTGGCAAAAAGCTGTCTTTCATTATTCTAAGTAAATAAATATGTGTTCTATGATTTAAGGGTCCCATGCTAGATGAAAAATATATACATGTACACGGACTATTGTAAGGATTAGTCAACCTGCATGGGTAAATCTATTCTGTGCAAGGAAATTTTGAATAAAATTCATAAAGTCATTCTAAACCAAGTCTCCACCTACCTAACTTTACCTACCCAAACTTTCTAATTTAGAGTTTAATTTATGGGAAGATGGACCTTGAAAGAGCTATAAAATTCTTTTTCTTTTTTTCCCAAATAGTGCAAAGCACCACACGAAAATACATACTCTGACTGACCATACGCTGTTCAGATACTTGAAATATCTAGCATGGTTCCTTTTATTTGAATAAATGTTGTGGATGAGCATGGTTAGGTGTGAAATATAAATGACTTCGATACTTGCTTGTATGGAAAAGTATATAAAAATATAATACTTACAATTATCAATGTAATTCATTTCAGAGTAGAATACTTATTTTCCCTGTTATTTGTCATCCAACTTTCTATAACAAAAAAGTGCTTTAACAAATCGTAAAATAAAGCAACAGTCATTTCACACTTCAACTTGAAAGAAACGACTTGATGAATGTTGCATTTTTTTTTTTAATCTAAATGTCAAATAAACTAGTTTTCTAGCACTGTTAACCCATTTTCGTATAATAACGTTTTTGATGGGCCACGAAGTGACTTCAGTGTCGTGGAAAATGCTTTGATGAGCTGAGAAATCGCTTATGATAACCAATTTCTTCATTTCCCACAATGTTTTCTACCAAGAAAAACCAAAAAAAGTGTGGTCAGCAACTCTTTCTAATTTAGATAAGTATGAAACCTTGCAATCTTGAAATGGGTTAAAATCTCTATCTTTTTTCTTTCTATTACAGTATCTACACAGAGGCCCAAGATTGCACCAAGGCCACTTGTAGGCAGTGACAAGCCTCATGTGTACGAAAATAAGATTGAGCGAAGGCAGCATGGTGCTAGTAAGGTGACAGAAAACATGACACCTGGGGAGCTGCAGCAGTATGAGAAGAAGAGGGATGAAGTCCTACAAGCCATGGAGGTTAAGAAACAAAGGACAATGATGCTTCTTAATAAGCAGGTATGTGAAGTACATATATGTTGTAAAGAAGAGAACATTAGCCACATACTTACATGACTGAAAGTGGCTCAGAATGAAATTCTAGAAACAAAGGTCAAACTGCCCTTCTTAATAAACAGGTAAATGAAGTATGCTGTAAAGAAGTGAACATAAGAAATAAAATTAATGGTGAAAATGATGATTTATTGCAAAACTTATATTGGTGTAGAAGAAGAAACCTTGTAACCCTGATAGACAAAAATAGGAGTCAATTTATTACCACACATTTTGGGGAAATGTGATTACATAGTTGCATAGATTACAAAGTGTTAATTGTGTAGAATTTCAAGGGTAAATCTTAATTTGATAACGTAGTTGGTTAAGCACAGTTGGTTCATTTCTTGTTAAGCAAGAAGCTCAATTGGATAATGCATTATTTAAGAACTGAATAGAAATGGTTTAAAATTTATATTTTTATAATTCTTTAAGGACAAAATGATTTAAATACAATATTTGGTTTGGCATAGAGCAGATTTTTGCTATAAAAAAAGAAATGTGTTGATAAGGAAAATGGATCTACTCCATAATGTGTGTCACCAGGTCTATTAGTTTCATGTAATGTGGTCACTTTTTTGATGATTTTCTTGGAGATAACCATAGTACACTACAGTATTGTTCTTTTTAAAGAGCCCTTAATAGACAATGAATATATTAACCCAATCGGCCATTCCCATTCATTGCAATCTTTTGACGTCCTTCTAGAGAAAGACAGGAGAAAACATTGAGACAAAAGAAGAAATGCTGATAGACTGTTTTATCTTCTTCTGCCTTGATATTTGATGGGCAATATTTTACACCAATTATGTTATCATCAACATCCATTTTGTTGTCTGCAGCCGTTTTCAAATT
The DNA here is from genome assembly GCA_963680895.1 of Fragum sueziense. Classification (NCBI taxonomy): domain Eukaryota; kingdom Metazoa; phylum Mollusca; class Bivalvia; order Cardiida; family Cardiidae; genus Fragum; species Fragum sueziense. The sequence goes on from OY804601.1 coordinate 49,227,932, forward strand.
TGTACACCCCAAATTGTTTTCTGTCAAAGTTTGGGGATAAGTTTAAACAATTAAATCAATTAATTCAATGTTGTTGTTTTTCAGTATAACAAGGACTCCCAGCCAAGCTCTTCTCTCCATTACTACAAAGTTCAGAATAATCCAAAATTTAAGAGCTTCAACAAACCTGCTGCAGTTCCTACTAGACCAAACCAGAGCTGTAAACCCAGACCAGACATATTAGCTACTGTGTCCAACTCTAGCAGCGTGACCTCCAGAAAACGATCTGCTACATCTGTCAACACTGGCTCCACCGCTCCAAAGAGGGCTAGAAGTTCCAGACCTCGAATCATCCTGAGAATATTTCGGGATGAAGAGATTGATGATTGGAACGTCGAGCAAGGTAAGAAAGAGACTGAAATCTAAATAAATTCAATGCTAACTCCCAATAAAATTGGGCCAGTTTGGCCCTTTGTGAAGACTTGTCAGATTTCAAAGTGAAGTCAGATAACAATAACTACATAAAACATTTAGTGAAATGTATAAAATTCTGAATAGTTTGCCTCTTCTCGATATTTAGCCTGGAGTTGCCACTAAGGCATATCAAATTAAAGGTTTTATTGGGAAATGGTTAAATAGAGTATGAATAGCTAATAGTTGATCTGAATTTTCTTCTTTTACCTAAATATTTTCTGTTCTTAAGCTTACCAATTTGATATTTATTTATAACTCTTATCAACTTAAATTAGTATGTAATGCTGTCATTCGGGAAAATGTTAAATTAAAAAGTAAAAATTTGTGTTTATCATTCAAACATTTACATTTCCATCATATTTTTTTCTTGACTTTAGTGTATAATGATGCAGACATATATGTCTGCATAATTTTGAGCGGATAATCATACCATGCCAAAAACAAGCTAGGAATGAGGACATTGACACTGGGCGAATTATTATTCCTCCTTTACCATCAATGTTTATATTACATGATGCAAATACAGTGATAAGTTATGTTAAAGGTTTTGTCAATTGGAAAATATTTCTTTTTCTTTTTCAGTGATTGCCAGATACTAAAGCCAGAAAGAACAGAGAGTTTCGCATTAGATAAGCCTTGCCTTTTGAATCTAAATCATTGTAAAGATTTATTTTTTGAATTGTTATCTATATAATCAAATTTCGATTTGTTTTATGTGGAAATCTTTTTCTAATTTTATCACCAAATTCTTTTTAACATTTCTGTTTCAAATTCTTGTTGGAGTAGATTGTGATGATCAGTCTAAGCCACAAATAGACTTTGGTGTATGTCTATCATTTTAACCATTACCAGACGGCTACAAATTAGACTAAATAGTTCAGAGCTTGTGGCTCAGATTGGAAGCAGGGTTAGTACTGGTGTGAGAAATGCCAGAGACATGTGGTTAGGTGAAACAGTTACTGTAAAAATACTTTCTATCCCTTTAAGTCAGATTTTGGGTCAAACTTTCGTGGCCTCTATATTTTTCTCCCTGGACAATCAACTTACACAGGTTTGTATTCCCCATAAGAAAAATAAATCTAAAGAAACTATTTTCAAAGTGGCTTAATCAGAAATGCAAAGGACTATTACCATCCTGTGATGATAGGCTACCAGCAGGCATTACTGCGGATGGAAGATCATAATGGTTACTAGCAAGTTACATGAAACCAAATACTTTTATTTACAGATATTGATGCTCTATCTGTCTAAAGATATAGAAAGATATTGATGATCTGCCTGTGATGGTTTTATATTTAACGATATTTGAAATGTGATTTAAAAGCTCTGTATTTCGAGCTTGATGCTATATCTTTATTGAACCAAGATATTGATGCTCTATATATATATTTGAACAAAGATATTGATGCTCTATCTTTATTGAACAAAGATATTGATGCTCTATCTAAATTGAACCAAGATATAGATGCTCTAAGTTGGACCAAGATATTGATGCTCTATATTTATTTGAACAAAGATATTGATGCTCTATCTTTATTAAACAAAGATATTGATGCTCTATCTAAATTGAACAAAGATATAGATGCTCTAAGTTGGACCAAGATATTGATGCTCTATCTTTATTGTGTCATGGTATTGAAGCTCTATCTTTATTAAACAAATGTTACTGATGTTCTGTCTTTATTTGACAAAGATATCGATGCTCTATCTTTACTGAACAAAAAGATATGAATGCTCTATCATTTTTAACTAAAGATATCGGTGCTCTATCGTTAGGTACTGTACAAAATATATGCATGTTTTCTCTTTATTGAACCAAAATACTGATGCTCTATCTGTATTAAACCAAAATGCTGATGCTCTTGCTTTACTGGATTAATGTATTGATGCTGACTCTTCATTGAATAAGAGGTTGATGATCTATCCTTATTGAATAAGATCTTTACTAAACCAATAGATTAATGTTCTATCGTTATTGAATAAGATATTTTGTTCTATCTTTAATATGACTGATCCACTTTTTCATACCTGTGATATATTCGGATTGTGATATTGATGCTTTACATATTTTGCTAAAATATTTCATTTTAAAGATTTTTGATGCTTTATTCTTTAATACTGATTTTACTGGTGCTATGAAATCATGTGTTCAGATCACTTTTGATTAAATCTAGTTTTGACTACACGTTTTGACTTATGTTATTGATTTTAGTCCCAAAAGAAATATATGCAACTTGACCTGGATCCATGTTAGTCTCAGATATTATGAGATTTATCCCCCAGATTCCAGCTTTTCGTCACTTTTCTTCGAAAACCTCATAACTGCAGCTTTCTAAAAGGTGCATTACAAGATATTCGAAGAAAAGTGACGTTATTCGTGTTTAAAGAGTATTTGATTTAAGTATCTGATGGCTCGAACTGGATATTTCATCAAAACTTACCAGACCAATTATTGCTGCAGATACAAATTGAAAATTGTTATTGGCGACGATTAGGCCATTAAGCCATGAAAAGTTCAAGCAAATACCGAAAATGTCGTGTTTATGTCCCTGAACAAATAGTAACTAACAGACCTTGGCTAAAACGGGGAAATGTCGAGGCAAATAATATTTGTGTGAACATCCGTATTGTCTGCACAGAATCTTACATATTGGAATAGTCTTAATTTTGTCATCTAGGAAAGGGTTAGAATATACGGATAAGCCACAACACATGTGAATATGAAAACATTGAGAGAAAAGAAAAAAGTCGTGGCATTTCTTTGAGTCGAATAACCATTTTCATGTTGTTCATGCCATATTCCTGCTGTGACCAAAGCTTTATCAGGCAGTATAGACCGAGGCCAGACAGTATACCCTTCACACTTCCCAAAAGATCCCTTTTAACGTGTCAGATCACATAATTTGCATTACGAGACACTTGCATTGTGTCATCTGCTACTGTTCTCGATTTGAACCAGTCTAAAACAAAATTCCAGTAAATTTTCATGTTGCTTACCAACGCCCCCCCCCCCCCGAGACTTCCACATCTTTACACTTTGATTTGCCCCTTTCCAAACAAGACCTATTTTGATGTGCCTATCGAAGAAAGCTTTGACAAACATTGAGGCAGAATTAGAAATTTCTCAAAATCACGCAGCATTTTCTTCCTTTGCCTCATTATCTTGAACTTTCATTTTGTCGTCTGCACCAGCTTTCAATTAAGAATGTTTTTAACAGAAATGCAAATCAAGGCACGTATGTTTTCCTTGATTAACTGATCGAATAGGGTTATGAAAATGATTTTTTCAGTTCCGCAGCTCATGCGCCTAACCATATGTTCTTGGTATGATTGGCGTCAATACAAACACAATATCCAATCCGTGCAATCACTTGCTCATCCCACTTTGATGATTATTAACAATTCAATGACAATGGCTTGTCAAATCTAGGACATAAATTGGCCGAGTTGTGGTGCGAACCCACGACCCCTTGACTTGTTAGACTCCGATTTTACTAGCTGAGATAATCCCGCTTGGCTTTTTTTCTCGATTGAACAACTCCTTTCCAAAACAAGTGATGTCCATAAGTAGCAGAGACAGCCAGGTATAAGACAGAAAATACTGATAACCTGAACCAGCATTTTCTCATTTTCATTGAATGTCTAAATGTAATTTACACATGTGTTCTCGGCTTTGCGTTACGTTTGTTTTGTTGTCAGCAACATCTGAATTGATATTTAAAAGAGAAATTTAATTACGGTTTAGTCATCCTGCTGCTTAGGAAAGCGTTAAAATTCCATGTTGTTACCTTCCCAATTTTACCAAGTTTATAACACACTCTCAGACAGCCAATTTTGATATATATGTAAAGCCGATATTGAATTAAAAATATCATCATCACCAACAACACCAACACAAATCATAGTATAAAACGCACTGATAGAAAAGTAGAAAATGATGGTTATGGTATAGAAACCCTTGAGAGAAAAGGATAAAATACTGGTTATTACAATGTAGCATTTCTTCCTTTCAATTAATAGATGCCTTCGTAACGGTTGCGCCCAAGTAGAGGTCATCATGGATTCTGGATTCATTTTTTATTCACACGCTTAACAATACACTTGCTTGGGTTGAACTACATGTCCCCTAGTAGTTTCCAGTCATGGAATCGGTCTAGACCCATCTGTCATATTTGGGCATCTTGGAGATTGGAAACTGCCAAGTAGATGGCCGTATAATCAGCGAACAGTCTAATTTTGATCTGGTCTTAACCCTTTCCCAAACAAGACCTGCTTTTGACGACCTTAGGAGAAAAGGCTTGGGAAAACGTTGAGCCAAAAGAAGAAAATGCTGGTGACCAGCATTTTCTCCTTTTGTCTCAATATTTTCCTTACTACATTACACTCAAATCATATCTTAATTATCATCTTTTTTGTCATCTTCAGCACCACTCAAATTGAACCACTCGAAAAAGTTTGCCGTCTGGTAATGGGTTAACAAAGGAGAAATAATATTGGGCCCAAGATGGAACCGTGAGGGACCCCAAAGGTTACATGCACATGCACGATTTTTCTTGTACATCGAGTAGTCAAGCAAAACAAACTTAGCTTGACTTTTAAAATGATCTGGTCTTAACCAGTAGATCGTTAATGTAAACGAGAAATGAAATCGGGCCCAAGACGGAACCCTGAGGGACCCCAAAGGTCACATGCACTGTGCACGATTTTTTTTTTCTTTTATATCGAGAAGTCAAGCAAAACTAAGTTATGGTGACTTTCAAAATGATCTGGTCTCATTCAGTAGGTCGATAGTATAAATGAGAAATAGTATCGGGCCCAAGAGGGACACCAAAGGTTGCATGCACTATGTCCGATTTTTCGTTGTCGAAAACAACAGTTTTTGGTTCGACCGGATAGGAATGCCTGTATCCACTTCCAACTGGGTCCTGTAATACCATACTTGCGGAGTTTAAAGCAGGAGTTTTTGGTGATTGAAATCGTCAAATGTGTTAGAGGAGTCAAGCAAAACAAGCTTAGTTTGGCTTTTGAAATGGTCCCCAAAACATCAAAAAGTCATTACCTTTCTTTTATTTTAACTTTGAAATAGAGTATAATCAGTCACAAATAAATAGGCTAAATACTTTTCAATTCTACTATTGATATCATAATTTGTATTATTCATAGATCTAATATGCAGAACGAAAATCAATTTGATAGCGAAAATTATTTTGGCGAAACTGAGTAGTATATCCATCTTTTAAAATGGGTCAACAAATTGCCAAAATTATTCAAAGTCATTGCTTTTCTATTCTTATTTGAGAATGTAATTTGATTAGTCACAAATTAATTAATTAAAACTTTTCAATTCAAGTACTAAATTGTCCAATCATAGATCACCTTGATCTTGTTTATTTGACTGGATCTTCCCTATATAAGTTAACGTCACAGATTGCGCGGCAAACACATTTGAAATCTCCCCCCTAACCCTATCCATCGGAACGAAAACAATTGGGACGAAAGAGACAGTTAAGGCTGGTTCCCAGTTTTCACATATCCGAACGCTTGATTTGTCCTTTTCATAACAATGAGCACTCTACTGACACTGATCACTTCCGGCTATTCATCAGCTGCCTAGCGACAATCTGCCTAGCAACTGCCTTCATTATTGATAACAGTCGCATTTCATATCGCTCTCGCAAATTTTATTCATTTACTGAATATCTTGCTACCTACAACGATTCGATCAATTCAAGGTATGTGTAAAGCAACGTTCTATGTAAGTGCTAAGTTTAATTAGTGTTATGTTTTGGAAAAATCATTGTATTTGAAGTTCAACGGGCGGGAAATATTTGACGTTTGAATTGTCATGCGTTTTCGCGTTCCCTCTAAAAATCTTTCTTCATTTTAAGTAAGCTAGGTTCACCTTAGTTGATAATAGGCGTAATGAATTTAAACTTGAAAAGTGCACTCTATGATTCTAATTTGTAATGGCAGCAGTCTCTTGATTACCGGGTGTAAATTATACCCTTACTGGCTGGCGACCAATTCTCGCCGCGTACCAGTTCTCGCCAACTGACCAATTTCATGGTAAAGACTGAAAAGAATCTTTTCCAACATACAAGTTATGTTGACATCAAAATGAAATAAATTATATCAAATAAAATCATGTAGACCTTTAGTCTTTACTGCGATATGGTAGATCTATCGTTGGCGCGAACTGGTACACGGCGAGAATTGGTCGCCAGCCAGTAGCCTATAATTTAGATCTACTAATTTAGACAGAGCTTTGGGACCCTTCCTAAATGAAATAAAGACTATACTTGTGCTCACGGTGCTAGTTCAAGTCAGGCTCGCGGGCACAAAAACGATTTTTTTTCTTTTGTATTTTGGGGTAAACATACTAAATTTGTTCACCTGCCAGTAATACCCGAAAGGGGAGTTAGGCAGTATATATAGATAGATTGTTAAATTCAATCCAAACCCTATGGTATGCATACTCATATTCTAATGAGTACCCACAACATAGCGTTTGATGAACATCGAAATATTTTTTACATTTTGAAATGCCAATACCCCACTCTTAACTGTAGTTCTGTAAAATATATATATTATCTATTCTGTCATTTTTTTCAGAATCATCATGAATTCAACAGAAGAAGTCTCAAAGGCTACAAGAGTGGCTCATCAGTACAACATGCATATTTACAAGTACTTGATCTACGCACTTGTCAACAGCTCCTCATTAATTTCAAAGTTCAGGGTTGAGCTGGATGTGAGTATTTTGTTATTTTACTCACAAACAAGTTCTAATTCTAACACCCCTCCTTTTGTCAGAATACTTTATGTCCTAAATTATCCACAAAACAAATCCAACCCTCATAAACATTCATTTTATCATCTGCAACAGTTTTCAAATTGGAACATTTCAAAATTTATTGTTTCAAGAAAGTGGTAAAATGTAAACATGGGGCACCATGGTCTAATGCTAGGACATAGGCTTGTGGATCAAAGGTCCTAGCTTTGGATCCTTTCTGTTTGGTCGGAGAAGATGCCGTGTATAACACAATTTTGCATATAATCTAGCATTAGTCCTTTGAACCTTTTCCAAACAAGACTTTGTTTTAACTTCTCTTCTATGATGAGCTTAGGAAAACATTGAGACAAAAGAAGAAAATGCTGATTATAAGCATTTTAACATTTTGTCTCAATGTTTTTTGTTGTTGTTTTTTTCTGCTTTATTATATACAAATTCCATGTTTCTCAGCATCCATGTTCGTCTGCAGCAGCTTTTTTTCAACACTGAACAGTCTATGGTTTTTGTCGTTTTGGAAAAGTTTAAACTATAATGCTTATTCAATCAGCATTTTCTTTTTTCTTATATTTCCCCTCAACTCAAACTTCTTTTTCAAATGTACCTGAAGTCAATGTCTAGGAAACTTTTAATTGAGAAATTCTGATTAGTCACACTTTTGATTCTAGGAGTATACAAGCAGCACCATGAAGTTCTATGACCGGTTCTACCAGATAAGAGATTCCATGCTGCCACCTGATAGAATACAAGAAGAACAGATTAACATCTTCAGAGAACTAGTCAAGAAAAATGACTACTTGAGACAGGAAGTTCACAAAGTACAGCGAGTCCATTGGAATCTTCGGGAGAGGGGACATAGAGTATCAATGGCTCACACTCATGTGGTAAGAGTTCACCTTGGTATAGATCTTTTCTTTAACGTCTCAGTCACATCATCTATGTATTTCATATTTTTGTGAGAATGCTTTATGAGTGTCCATAAATATGATCATCCAAGTTTGGCTTCTTGTTGTAATGTGTGTACTTGATTACATTTTGATGTTGTTTTATCTTCTCTCCATATCTTTCTCTCCATTGTACTTTGATTCTTTGCTGATTCTCAGAACTTTGCTTGAAATCCGTAACCCATTCCCACACACTAACGCTTTTTGACTCCATACAAAATGATGGCTTTGGATAACATTTTCCACAATGTTTTCTATCAAAAAATGTACAATTACATTCACTTTCAAATTGTCATCTGCAAAATCTTTGAATTTTGACAGGTCTAAAAGTTTATGGTAATGGGTTAAAGCTTTGTAGACATACTTATTTCTGTCCTATCTGCCAACTGTCTATCTTTCACTCTGTCTATCTGTTGTGTTTAGATCATTCAAGGGTTTCCAGAACTCTGTGTCTCCTACAGCCCAGACAAAGTACCCCTCGATGTACTCTGTGACCAGATCAGTCACAAGTACAATCTTAGAAATGGTGAGTGGACAGATACACAACTGTTCTTACTTACTGTATAAACAAGCTTGCATTTCAACGAGGTCTGATTTCATCATTGTTAATGTGTCATAAGTCATGTAGCTACCGCTTATTCAAGCTATCGCTACCACACTTTTTGCTAGAATCTTAGTCTATGAAGAGTAGTTATTTTCTTTGTGAAATTGATCCGTTGTAATTCAAACAATGTGTAGCCTGCCAGGCACCAGTTGAACTAATTGTTATGTTTGGGGTTGGATGCTTGTTTAAGCCTTGTTCAATGAAAGTCAACTTTGGTCCCGTGTTGCATTGGGTCAATTCTGCTGTGTTTGTATCCTTTCATTAATTAGCTGTGGTCCACACACAGTTAAAACCTAGAACTTGTATGATATCTGCCAAGTTGTGTTATATAAATTGCATTTTACTAAGGATTTTATATTTTATGCTTACTTTTCATGCCCTCTCGATTTTGTGGAGTAACAATGTTTCTAAAGTATTTTTTCTTACTATTTTCAACATCTAAAAGGCATAAAATTATTCAAAAACATATTTTAAGCACACAATGTTTACAAGCTTCAGCTCCAGCATCTCCCTATATCTATGGGGTATGTCTATAAATAGTCATTTTTTTTTGGTATTGAATTATGTAAAAAATTCTTGGTGTAAGACAACAATTTCTTTAAGAAGTGACAGAACTTTGTTGATTTGTCTTGACTTGTTGACATCAAAAAATATGATGGTCTTGTTTAAAAATAAGTTTATATGACAAAATGGATGTTGATGATTAAATGATTTGTGTACGATAAAGCACAGATAATATTGAGACAAAAGGATAAAAGTCTGAGAAATTCTGATTATCATCAAATTCTTGTTTTGTATCAATATGTCCAAAGCTAAAGCTATCTAGGACATCAAAACCAGCTCTTGTTTGAGAAAGGTATTTACTGTATACATTTTCTAAATAAAACTGTGATTTCAAATATTATATGTTGGTATATTTAATGCATTAAATTACACCACAGCCATTCTACTTACAGAGAGATTCATCAAGGACCTGCTTAGTTGGGCAGATGAACAATCTCAAGCAAGAAAGATGGCCAGAAAGGCAGATGGGCAATTGCAAGCCAGAAAAATAACCAGACGACCACAGTCTCGATCTACTACATATCTTTCCGAGCGTGTATTCTTTCCTGATGTAAATTCCATACTAGCAGCCATAGAGAAAGATCCCAAAACCTCGGAACAAGTGGAGTCAGATCAGCCAACATCAGAATCTTCACCTTCTGACCATGAGGTAGTGGACCAACCAACCCCATCTACTGATGGTATGAATGAGGTGACCCCAGTTCCATCCTGGTGTGATTTTGACCAAGATCAACCAGCAATTCTCTCCTTTCAAGATATGCTAGGGGACTCTTACCATGAGATATCCACTGTTGTCCAACCTACCAAACAAGCTGAAGAGATGGGAGGGGTAAATGGTCTGGATGAATTGATGCCTGCCCTTCAGGATATTCCAGAGTTGGAGCCAGCTACTATCCCTACACCACAGGCTTCAGTTTGTTCAGTAGAGATCTCTAGGTCCCAACCCACTACAAGTGTACCAAAACAAGTCCAGAAGAATCATCCAAAACCAGAAGAGGATTTGTCCATCAATATGTCTAATACAGAAGAGGCAGTAGATATCATTCCTGATTCTGAGGATGAAAATACAGAAATACAGAAAGTCCTGTCTAGATCAGCTCATCTAACGTCTCTAACAGAGTCCATGGAGGAAATCAGAGCTAAAATCTATTTTCAATTGAAGTCTTCAAATACCACCAGCTCAACACAAGCACAGACCATTTTGGACGAGATGAAACAGTCTGATCAGCAAGCTTCAATGATCCCTGGTGAGGATAGTCTTGTGTGTAACACACAAAGTCAAGCTACAGATGTTCTTCCTGAGCCAGAGATAAAAACATCTACTATGAAGATGATGGGGTCTCTAAACCCAGAGATTTTAAGAGAAGCTGTTCCACAAATACAGACATCCACTAAACAAGGCCAAATCATGAATTCTGGTAAGTCTGATCCCAATACCAATCAACTATCTTCAAGTTAAATACTTTTATCATGTCTAAACGTTTATATACTAACAGAAAAGGCTTTAGAATCTAGCTACATAATCAACCAACAATACAATGGAAAATAACAACATTTTGGCAAAAAGCTGTCTTTCATTATTCTAAGTAAATAAATATGTGTTCTATGATTTAAGGGTCCCATGCTAGATGAAAAATATATACATGTACACGGACTATTGTAAGGATTAGTCAACCTGCATGGGTAAATCTATTCTGTGCAAGGAAATTTTGAATAAAATTCATAAAGTCATTCTAAACCAAGTCTCCACCTACCTAACTTTACCTACCCAAACTTTCTAATTTAGAGTTTAATTTATGGGAAGATGGACCTTGAAAGAGCTATAAAATTCTTTTTCTTTTTTTCCCAAATAGTGCAAAGCACCACACGAAAATACATACTCTGACTGACCATACGCTGTTCAGATACTTGAAATATCTAGCATGGTTCCTTTTATTTGAATAAATGTTGTGGATGAGCATGGTTAGGTGTGAAATATAAATGACTTCGATACTTGCTTGTATGGAAAAGTATATAAAAATATGATACTTACAATTATCAATGTAATTCATTTCAGAGTAGAATACTTATTTTCCCTGTTATTTGTCATCCAACTTTCTATAACAAAAAAGTGCTTTAACAAATCGTAAAATAAAGCAACAGTCATTTCACACTTCAACTTGAAAGAAACGACTTGATGAATGTTGCATTTTTTTTTTAATCTAAATGTCAAATAAACTAGTTTTCTAGCACTGTTAACCCATTTTCGTATAATAACGTTTTTGATGGGCCACGAAGTGACTTCAGTGTCGTGGAAAATGCTTTGATGAGCTGAGAAATCGCTTATGATAACCAATTTCTTCATTTCCCACAATGTTTTCTACCAAGAAAAACCAAAAAAAGTGTGGTCAGCAACTCTTTCTAATTTAGATAAGTATGAAACCTTGCAATCTTGAAATGGGTTAAAATCTCTATCTTTTTTCTTTCTATTACAGTATCTACACAGAGGCCCAAGATTGCACCAAGGCCACTTGTAGGCAGTGACAAGCCTCATGTGTACGAAAATAAGATTGAGCGAAGGCAGCATGGTGCTAGTAAGGTGACAGAAAACATGACACCTGGGGAGCTGCAGCAGTATGAGAAGAAGAGGGATGAAGTCCTACAAGCCATGGAGGTTAAGAAACAAAGGACAATGATGCTTCTTAATAAGCAGGTATGTGAAGTACATATATGTTGTAAAGAAGAGAACATTAGCCACATACTTACATGACTGAAAGTGGCTCAGAATGAAATTCTAGAAACAAAGGTCAAACTGCCCTTCTTAATAAACAGGTAAATGAAGTATGCTGTAAAGAAGTGAACATAAGAAATAAAATTAATGGTGAAAATGATGATTTATTGCAAAACTTATATTGGTGTAGAAGAAGAAACCTTGTAACCCTGATAGACAAAAATAGGAGTCAATTTATTACCACACATTTTGGGGAAATGTGATTACATAGTTGCATAGATTACAAAGTGTTAATTGTGTAGAATTTCAAGGGTAAATCTTAATTTGATAACGTAGTTGGTTAAGCACAGTTGGTTCATTTCTTGTTAAGCAAGAAGCTCAATTGGATAATGCATTATTTAAGAACTGAATAGAAATGGTTTAAAATTTATATTTTTATAATTCTTTAAGGACAAAATGATTTAAATACAATATTTGGTTTGGCATAGAGCAGATTTTTGCTATAAAAAAAGAAATGTGTTGATAAGGAAAATGGATCTACTCCATAATGTGTGTCACCAGGTCTATTAGTTTCATGTAATGTGGTCACTTTTTTGATGATTTTCTTGGAGATAACCATAGTACACTACAGTATTGTTCTTTTTAAAGAGCCCTTAATAGACAATGAATATATTAACCCAATCGGCCATTCCCATTCATTGCAATCTTTTGACGTCCTTCTAGAGAAAGACAGGAGAAAACATTGAGACAAAAGAAGAAATGCTGATAGACTGTTTTATCTTCTTCTGCCTTGATATTTGATGGGCAATATTTTACACCAATTATGTTATCATCAACATCCATTTTGTTGTCTGCAGCCGTTTTCAAATTTGTACACCCCAAATTGTTTTCTGTCAAAGTTTGGGGATAAGTTTAAACAATTAAATCAATTAATTCAATGTTGTTGTTTTTCAGTATAACAAGGACTCCCAGCCAAGCTCTTCTCTCCATTACTACAAAGTTCAGAATAATCCAAAATTTAAGAGCTTCAACAAACCTGCTGCAGTTCCTACTAGACCAAACCAGAGCTGTAAACCCAGACCAGACATATTAGCTACTGTGTCCAACTCTAGCAGCGTGACCTCCAGAAAACGATCTGCTACATCTGTCAACACTGGCTCCACCGCTCCAAAGAGGGCTAGAAGTTCCAGACCTCGAATCATCCTGAGAATATTTCGGGATGAAGAGATTGATGATTGGAACGTCGAGCAAGGTAAGAAAGAGACTGAAATCTAAATAAATTCAATGCTAACTCCCAATAAAATTGGGCCAGTTTGGCCCTTTGTGAAGACTTGTCAGATTTCAAAGTGAAGTCAGATAACAATAACTACATAAAACATTTAGTGAAATGTATAAAATTCTGAATAGTTTGCCTCTTCTCGATATTTAGCCTGGAGTTGCCACTAAGGCATATCAAATTAAAGGTTTTATTGGGAAATGGTTAAATAGAGTATGAATAGCTAATAGTTGATCTGAATTTTCTTCTTTTACCTAAATATTTTCTGTTCTTAAGCTTACCAATTTGATATTTATTTATAACTCTTATCAACTTAAATTAGTATGTAATGCTGTCATTCGGGAAAATGTTAAATTAAAAAGTAAAAATTTGTGTTTATCATTCAAACATTTACATTTCCATCATATTTTTTTCTTGACTTTAGTGTATAATGATGCAGACATATATGTCTGCATAATTTTGAGCGGATAATCATACCATGCCAAAAACAAGCTAGGAATGAGGACATTGACACTGGGCGAATTATTATTCCTCCTTTACCATCAATGTTTATATTACATGATGCAAATACAGTGATAAGTTATGTTAAAGGTTTTGTCAATTGGAAAATATTTCTTTTTCTTTTTCAGTGATTGCCAGATACTAAAGCCAGAAAGAACAGAGAGTTTCGCATTAGATAAGCCTTGCCTTTTGAATCTAAATCATTGTAAAGATTTATTTTTTGAATTGTTATCTATATAATCAAATTTCGATTTGTTTTATGTGGAAATCTTTTTCTAATTTTATCACCAAATTCTTTTTAACATTTCTGTTTCAAATTCTTGTTGGAGTAGATTGTGATGATCAGTCTAAGCCACAAATAGACTTTGGTGTACGTCTATCATTTTAACCATTACCAGACGGCTACAAATTAGACTAAATAGTTCAGAGCTTGTGGCTCAGATTGGAAGCAGGGTTAGTACTGGTGTGAGAAATGCCAGAGACATGTGGTTAGGTGAAACAGTTACTGTAAAAATACTTTCTATCCCTTTAAGTCAGATTTTGGGTCAAACTTTCGTGGCCTCTATATTTTTCTCCCTGGACAATCAACTTACACAGGTTTGTATTCCCCATAAGAAAAATAAATCTAAAGAAACTATTTTCAAAGTGGCTTAATCAGAAATGCAAAGGACTATTACCATCCTGTGATGATAGGCTACCAGCAGGCATTACTGCGGATGGAAGATCATAATGGTTACTAGCAAGTTACATGAAACCAAATACTTTTATTTACAGATATTGATGCTCTATCTTTCTAAAGATATAGAAAGATATTGATGATCTGCCTGTGATGGTTTTATATTTAACGATATTTGAAATGTGATTTAAAAGCTCTGTATTTCGAGCTTGATGCTATATCTTTATTGAACCAAGATATTGATGCTCTATATATATATTTGAACAAAGATATTGATGCTCTATCTTTATTGAACAAAGATATTGATGCTCTATCTAAATTGAACCAAGATATAGATGCTCTAAGTTGGACCAAGATATTGATGCTCTATATTTATTTGAACAAAGATATTGATGCTCTATCTTTATTAAACAAAGATATTGATGCTCTATCTAAATTGAACAAAGATATAGATGCTCTAAGTTGGACCAAGATATTGATGCTCTATCTTTATTGTGTCATGGTATTGAAGCTCTATCTTTATTAAACAAATGTTACTGATGTTCTGTCTTTATTTGACAAAGATATCGATGCTCTATCTTTACTGAACAAAAAGATATGAATGCTCTATCATTTTTAACTAAAGATATCGGTGCTCTATCGTTAGGTACTGTACAAAATATATGCATGTTTTCTCTTTATTGAACCAAAATACTGATGCTCTATCTGTATTAAACCAAAATGCTGATGCTCTTGCTTTACTGGATTAATGTATTGATGCTGACTCTTCATTGAATAAGAGGTTGATGATCTATCCTTATTGAATAAGATCTTTACTAAACCAATAGATTAATGTTCTATCGTTATTGAATAAGATATTTTGTTCTATCTTTAATATGACTGATCCACTTTTTCATACCTGTGATATATTCGGATTGTGATATTGATGCTTTACATATTTTGCTAAAATATTTCATTTTAAAGATTTTTGATGCTTTATTCTTTAATACTGATTTTACTGGTGCTATGAAATCATGTGTTCAGATCACTTTTGATTAAATCTAGTTTTGACTACACGTTTTGACTTATGTTATTGATTTTAGTCCCAAAAGAAATATATGCAACTTGACCTGGATCCATGTTAGTCTCAGATATTATGAGATTTATCCCCCAGATTCCAGCTTTTCGTCACTTTTCTTCGAAAACCTCATAACTGCAGCTTTCTAAAAGGTGCATTACAAGATATTCGAAGAAAAGTGACGTTATTCGTGTTTAAAGAGTATTTGATTTAAGTATCTGATGGCTCGAACTGGATATTTCATCAAAACTTACCAGACCAATTATTGCTGCAGATACAAATTGAAAATTGTTATTGGCGACGATTAGGCCATTAAGCCATGAAAAGTTCAAGCAAATACCGAAAATGTCGTGTTTATGTCCCTGAACAAATAGTAACTAACAGACCTTGGCTAAAACGGGGAAATGTCGAGGCAAATAATATTTGTGTGAACATCCGTATTGTCTGCACAGAATCTTACATATTGGAATAGTCTTAATTTTGTCATCTAGGAAAGGGTTAGAATATACGGATAAGCCACAACACATGTGAATATGAAAACATTGAGAGAAAAGAAAAAAGTCGTGGCATTTCTTTGAGTCGAATAACCATTTTCATGTTGTTCATGCCATATTCCTGCTGTGACCAAAGCTTTATCAGGCAGTATAGACCGAGGCCAGACAGTATACCCTTCACACTTCCCAAAAGATCCCTTTTAACGTGTCAGATCACATAATTTGCATTACGAGACACTTGCATTGTGTCATCTGCTACTGTTCTCGATTTGAACCAGTCTAAAACAAAATTCCAGTAAATTTTCATGTTGCTTACCAACGCCCCCCCCCCCCGAGACTTCCACATCTTTACACTTTGATTTGCCCCTTTCCAAACAAGACCTATTTTGATGTGCCTATCGAAGAAAGCTTTGACAAACATTGAGGCAGAATTAGAAATTTCTCAAAATCACGCAGCATTTTCTTCCTTTGCCTCATTATCTTGAACTTTCATTTTGTCGTCTGCACCAGCTTTCAATTAAGAATGTTTTTAACAGAAATGCAAATCAAGGCACGTATGTTTTCCTTGATTAACTGATCGAATAGGGTTATGAAAATGATTTTTTCAGTTCCGCAGCTCATGCGCCTAACCATATGTTCTTGGTATGATTGGCGTCAATACAAACACAATATCCAATCCGTGCAATCACTTGCTCATCCCACTTTGATGATTATTAACAATTCAATGACAATGGCTTGTCAAATCTAGGACATAAATTGGCCGAGTTGTGGTGCGAACCCACGACCCCTTGACTTGTTAGACTCCGATTTTACTAGCTGAGATAATCCCGCTTGGCTTTTTTTCTCGATTGAACAACTCCTTTCCAAAACAAGTGATGTCCATAAGTAGCAGAGACAGCCAGGTATAAGACAGAAAATACTGATAACCTGAACCAGCATTTTCTCATTTTCATTGAATGTCTAAATGTAATTTACACATGTGTTCTCGGCTTTGCGTTACGTTTGTTTTGTTGTCAGCAACATCTGAATTGATATTTAAAAGAGAAATTTAATTACGGTTTAGTCATCCTGCTGCTTAGGAAAGCGTTAAAATTCCATGTTGTTACCTTCCCAATTTTACCAAGTTTATAACACACTCTCAGACAGCCAATTTTGATATATATGTAAAGCCGATATTGAATTAAAAATATCATCATCACCAACAACACCAACACAAATCATAGTATAAAACGCACTGATAGAAAAGTAGAAAATGATGGTTATGGTATAGAAACCCTTGAGAGAAAAGGATAAAATACTGGTTATTACAATGTAGCATTTCTTCCTTTCAATTAATAGATGCCTTCGTAACGGTTGCGCCCAAGTAGAGGTCATCATGGATTCTGGATTCATTTTTTATTCACACGCTTAACAATACACTTGCTTGGGTTGAACTACATGTCCCCTAGTAGTTTCCAGTCATGGAATCGGTCTAGACCCATCTGTCATATTTGGGCATCTTGGAGATTGGAAACTGCCAAGTAGATGGCCGTATAATCAGCGAACAGTCTAATTTTGATCTGGTCTTAACCCTTTCCCAAACAAGACCTGCTTTTGACGACCTTAGGAGAAAAGGCTTGGGAAAACGTTGAGCCAAAAGAAGAAAATGCTGGTGACCAGCATTTTCTCCTTTTGTCTCAATATTTTCCTTACTACATTACACTCAAATCATATCTTAATTATCATCTTTTTTGTCATCTTCAGCACCACTCAAATTGAACCACTCGAAAAAGTTTGCCGTCTGGTAATGGGTTAACAAAGGAGAAATAATATTGGGCCCAAGATGGAACCGTGAGGGACCCCAAAGGTTACATGCACATGCACGATTTTTCTTGTACATCGAGTAGTCAAGCAAAACAAACTTAGCTTGACTTTTAAAATGATCTGGTCTTAACCAGTAGATCGTTAATGTAAACGAGAAATGAAATCGGGCCCAAGACGGAACCCTGAGGGACCCCAAAGGTCACATGCACTGTGCACGATTTTTTTTTTCTTTTATATCGAGAAGTCAAGCAAAACTAAGTTATGGTGACTTTCAAAATGATCTGGTCTCATTCAGTAGGTCGATAGTATAAATGAGAAATAGTATCGGGCCCAAGAGGGACACCAAAGGTTGCATGCACTATGTCCGATTTTTCGTTGTCGAAAACAACAGTTTTTGGTTCGACCGGATAGGAATGCCTGTATCCACTTCCAACTGGGTCCTGTAATACCATACTTGCGGAGTTTAAAGCAGGAGTTTTTGGTGATTGAAATCGTCAAATGTGTTAGAGGAGTCAAGCAAAACAAGCTTAGTTTGGCTTTTGAAATGGTCCCCAAAACATCAAAAAGTCATTACCTTTCTTTTATTTTAACTTTGAAATAGAGTATAATCAGTCACAAATAAATAGGCTAAATACTTTTCAATTCTACTATTGATATCATAATTTGTATTATTCATAGATCTAATATGCAGAACGAAAATCAATTTGATAGCGAAAATTATTTTGGCGAAACTGAGTAGTATATCCATCTTTTAAAATGGGTCAACAAATTGCCAAAATTATTCAAAGTCATTGCTTTTCTATTCTTATTTGAGAATGTAATTTGATTAGTCACAAATTAATTAATTAAAACTTTTCAATTCAAGTACTAAATTGTCCAATCATAGATCACCTTGATCTTGTTTATTTGACTGGATCTTCCCTATATAAGTTAACGTCACAGATTGCGCGCCAAACACATTTGAAATCTCCCCCCTAACCCTATCCATCGGAACGAAAACAATTGGGACGAAAGAGACAGTTAAGGCTGGTTCCCAGTTTTCACATATCCGAACGCTTGATTTGTCCTTTTCATAACAATGAGCACTCTACTGACACTGATCACTTCCGGCTATTCATCAGCTGCCTAGCGACAATCTGCCTAGCAACTGCCTTCATTATTGATAACAGTCGCATTTCATATCGCTCTCGCAAATTTTATTCATTTACTGAATATCTTGCTACCTACAACGATTCGATCAATTCAAGGTATGTGTAAAGCAACGTTCTATGTAAGTGCTAAGTTTAATTAGTGTTATGTTTTGGAAAAATCATTGTATTTGAAGTTCAACGGGCGGGAAATATTTGACGTTTGAATTGTCATGC
Source organism: Fragum sueziense (assembly GCA_963680895.1). NCBI lineage: Eukaryota > Metazoa > Mollusca > Bivalvia > Cardiida > Cardiidae > Fragum > Fragum sueziense. The sequence goes on from OY804601.1 coordinate 49,247,168, forward strand.
GTTTTCGCGTTCCCTCTAAAAATCTTTCTTCATTTTAAGTAAGCTAGGTTCACCTTAGTTGATAATAGGCGTAATGAATTTAAACTTGAAAAGTGCACTCTATGATTCTAATTTGTAATGGCAGCAGTCTCTTGATTACCGGGTGTAAATTATACCCTTACTGGCTGGCGACCAATTCTCGCCGCGTACCAGTTCTCGCCAACTGACCAATTTCATGGTAAAGACTGAAAAGAATCTTTTCCAACATACAAGTTATGTTGACATCAAAATGAAATAAATTATATCAAATAAAATCATGTAGACCTTTAGTCTTTACTGCGATATGGTAGATCTATCGTTGGCGCGAACTGGTACACGGCGAGAATTGGTCGCCAGCCAGTAGCCTATAATTTAGATCTACTAATTTAGACAGAGCTTTGGGACCCTTCCTAAATGAAATAAAGACTATACTTGTGCTCACGGTGCTAGTTCAAGTCAGGCTCGCGGGCACAAAAACGATTTTTTTTCTTTTGTATTTTGGGGTAAACATACTAAATTTGTTCACCTGCCAGTAATACCCGAAAGGGGAGTTAGGCAGTATATATAGATAGATTGTTAAATTCAATCCAAACCCTATGGTATGCATACTCATATTCTAATGAGTACCCACAACATAGCGTTTGATGAACATCGAAATATTTTTTACATTTTGAAATGCCAATACCCCACTCTTAACTGTAGTTCTGTAAAATATATATTATCTATTCTGTCATTTTTTTCAGAATCATCATGAATTCAACAGAAGAAGTCTCAAAGGCTACAAGAGTGGCTCATCAGTACAACATGCATATTTACAAGTACTTGATCTACGCACTTGTCAACAGCTCCTCATTAATTTCAAAGTTCAGGGTTGAGCTGGATGTGAGTATTTTGTTATTTTACTCACAAACAAGTTCTAATTCTAACACCCCTCCTTTTGTCAGAATACTTTATGTCCTAAATTATCCACAAAACAAATCCAACCCTCATAAACATTCATTTTATCATCTGCAACAGTTTTCAAATTGGAACATTTCAAAATTTATTGTTTCAAGAAAGTGGTAAAATGTAAACATGGGGCACCATGGTCTAATGCTAGGACATAGGCTTGTGGATCAAAGGTCCTAGCTTTGGATCCTTTCTGTTTGGTCGGAGAAGATGCCGTGTATAACACAATTTTGCATATAATCTAGCATTAGTCCTTTGAACCTTTTCCAAACAAGACTTTGTTTTAACTTCTCTTCTATGATGAGCTTAGGAAAACATTGAGACAAAAGAAGAAAATGCTGATTATAAGCATTTTAACATTTTGTCTCAATGTTTTTTGTTGTTGTTTTTTTCTGCTTTATTATATACAAATTCCATGTTTCTCAGCATCCATGTTCGTCTGCAGCAGCTTTTTTTCAACACTGAACAGTCTATGGTTTTTGTCGTTTTGGAAAAGTTTAAACTATAATGCTTATTCAATCAGCATTTTCTTTTTTCTTATATTTCCCCTCAACTCAAACTTCTTTTTCAAATGTACCTGAAGTCAATGTCTAGGAAACTTTTAATTGAGAAATTCTGATTAGTCACACTTTTGATTCTAGGAGTATACAAGCAGCACCATGAAGTTCTATGACCGGTTCTACCAGATAAGAGATTCCATGCTGCCACCTGATAGAATACAAGAAGAACAGATTAACATCTTCAGAGAACTAGTCAAGAAAAATGACTACTTGAGACAGGAAGTTCACAAAGTACAGCGAGTCCATTGGAATCTTCGGGAGAGGGGACATAGAGTATCAATGGCTCACACTCATGTGGTAAGAGTTCACCTTGGTATAGATCTTTTCTTTAACGTCTCAGTCACATCATCTATGTATTTCATATTTTTGTGAGAATGCTTTATGAGTGTCCATAAATATGATCATCCAAGTTTGGCTTCTTGTTGTAATGTGTGTACTTGATTACATTTTGATGTTGTTTTATCTTCTCTCCATATCTTTCTCTCCATTGTACTTTGATTCTTTGCTGATTCTCAGAACTTTGCTTGAAATCCGTAACCCATTCCCACACACTAACGCTTTTTGACTCCATACAAAATGATGGCTTTGGATAACATTTTCCACAATGTTTTCTATCAAAAAATGTACAATTACATTCACTTTCAAATTGTCATCTGCAAAATCTTTGAATTTTGACAGGTCTAAAAGTTTATGGTAATGGGTTAAAGCTTTGTAGACATACTTATTTCTGTCCTATCTGCCAACTGTCTATCTTTCACTCTGTCTATCTGTTGTGTTTAGATCATTCAAGGGTTTCCAGAACTCTGTGTCTCCTACAGCCCAGACAAAGTACCCCTCGATGTACTCTGTGACCAGATCAGTCACAAGTACAATCTTAGAAATGGTGAGTGGACAGATACACAACTGTTCTTACTTACTGTATAAACAAGCTTGCATTTCAACGAGGTCTGATTTCATCATTGTTAATGTGTCATAAGTCATGTAGCTACCGCTTATTCAAGCTATCGCTACCACACTTTTTGCTAGAATCTTAGTCTATGAAGAGTAGTTATTTTCTTTGTGAAATTGATCCGTTGTAATTCAAACAATGTGTAGCCTGCCAGGCACCAGTTGAACTAATTGTTATGTTTGGGGTTGGATGCTTGTTTAAGCCTTGTTCAATGAAAGTCAACTTTGGTCCCGTGTTGCATTGGGTCAATTCTGCTGTGTTTGTATCCTTTCATTAATTAGCTGTGGTCCACACACAGTTAAAACCTAGAACTTGTATGATATCTGCCAAGTTGTGTTATATAAATTGCATTTTACTAAGGATTTTATATTTTATGCTTACTTTTCATGCCCTCTCGATTTTGTGGAGTAACAATGTTTCTAAAGTATTTTTTCTTACTATTTTCAACATCTAAAAGGCATAAAATTATTCAAAAACATATTTTAAGCACACAATGTTTACAAGCTTCAGCTCCAGCATCTCCCTATATCTATGGGGTATGTCTATAAATAGTCATTTTTTTTTGGTATTGAATTATGTAAAAAATTCTTGGTGTAAGACAACAATTTCTTTAAGAAGTGACAGAACTTTGTTGATTTGTCTTGACTTGTTGACATCAAAAAATATGATGGTCTTGTTTAAAAATAAGTTTATATGACAAAATGGATGTTGATGATTAAATGATTTGTGTACGATAAAGCACAGATAATATTGAGACAAAAGGATAAAAGTCTGAGAAATTCTGATTATCATCAAATTCTTGTTTTGTATCAATATGTCCAAAGCTAAAGCTATCTAGGACATCAAAACCAGCTCTTGTTTGAGAAAGGTATTTACTGTATACATTTTCTAAATAAAACTGTGATTTCAAATATTATATGTTGGTATATTTAATGCATTAAATTACACCACAGCCATTCTACTTACAGAGAGATTCATCAAGGACCTGCTTAGTTGGGCAGATGAACAATCTCAAGCAAGAAAGATGGCCAGAAAGGCAGATGGGCAATTGCAAGCCAGAAAAATAACCAGACGACCACCGTCTCGATCTACTACATATCTTTCCGAGCGTGTATTCTTTCCTGATGTAAATTCCATACTAGCAGCCATAGAGAAAGATCCCAAAACCTCGGAACAAGTGGAGTCAGATCAGCCAACATCAGAATCTTCACCTTCTGACCATGAGGTAGTGGACCAACCAACCCCATCTACTGATGGTATGAATGAGGTGACCCCAGTTCCATCCTGGTGTGATTTTGACCAAGATCAACCAGCAATTCTCTCCTTTCAAGATATGCTAGGGGACTCTTACCATGAGATATCCACTGTTGTCCAACCTACCAAACAAGCTGAAGAGATGGGAGGGGTAAATGGTCTGGATGAATTGATGCCTGCCCTTCAGGATATTCCAGAGTTGGAGCCAGCTACTATCCCTACACCACAGGCTTCAGTTTGTTCAGTAGAGATCTCTAGGTCCCAACCCACTACAAGTGTACCAAAACAAGTCCAGAAGAATCATCCAAAACCAGAAGAGGATTTGTCCATCAATATGTCTAATACAGAAGAGGCAGTAGATATCATTCCTGATTCTGAGGATGAAAATACAGAAATACAGAAAGTCCTGTCTAGATCAGCTCATCTAACGTCTCTAACAGAGTCCATGGAGGAAATCAGAGCTAAAATCTATTTTCAATTGAAGTCTTCAAATACCACCAGCTCAACACAAGCACAGACCATTTTGGACGAGATGAAACAGTCTGATCAGCAAGCTTCAATGATCCCTGGTGAGGATAGTCTTGTGTGTAACACACAAAGTCAAGCTACAGATGTTCTTCCTGAGCCAGAGATAAAAACATCTACTATGAAGATGATGGGGTCTCTAAACCCAGAGATTTTAAGAGAAGCTGTTCCACAAATACAGACATCCACTAAACAAGGCCAAATCATGAATTCTGGTAAGTCTGATCCCAATACCAATCAACTATCTTCAAGTTAAATACTTTTATCATGTCTAAACGTTTATATACTAACAGAAAAGGCTTTAGAATCTAGCTACATAATCAACCAACAATACAATGGAAAATAACAACATTTTGGCAAAAAGCTGTCTTTCATTATTCTAAGTAAATAAATATGTGTTCTATGATTTAAGGGTCCCATGCTAGATGAAAAATATATACATGTACACGGACTATTGTAAGGATTAGTCAACCTGCATGGGTAAATCTATTCTGTGCAAGGAAATTTTGAATAAAATTCATAAAGTCATTCTAAACCAAGTCTCCACCTACCTAACTTTACCTACCCAAACTTTCTAATTTAGAGTTTAATTTATGGGAAGATGGACCTTGAAAGAGCTATAAAATTCTTTTTCTTTTTTTCCCAAATAGTGCAAAGCACCACACGAAAATACATACTCTGACTGACCATACGCTGTTCAGATACTTGAAATATCTAGCATGGTTCCTTTTATTTGAATAAATGTTGTGGATGAGCATGGTTAGGTGTGAAATATAAATGACTTCGATACTTGCTTGTATGGAAAAGTATATAAAAATATGATACTTACAATTATCAATGTAATTCATTTCAGAGTAGAATACTTATTTTCCCTGTTATTTGTCATCCAACTTTCTATAACAAAAAAGTGCTTTAACAAATCGTAAAATAAAGCAACAGTCATTTCACACTTCAACTTGAAAGAAACGACTTGATGAATGTTGCATTTTTTTTTTAATCTAAATGTCAAATAAACTAGTTTTCTAGCACTGTTAACCCATTTTCGTATAATAACGTTTTTGATGGGCCACGAAGTGACTTCAGTGTCGTGGAAAATGCTTTGATGAGCTGAGAAATCGCTTATGATAACCAATTTCTTCATTTCCCACAATGTTTTCTACCAAGAAAAACCAAAAAAAGTGTGGTCAGCAACTCTTTCTAATTTAGATAAGTATGAAACCTTGCAATCTTGAAATGGGTTAAAATCTCTATCTTTTTTCTTTCTATTACAGTATCTACACAGAGGCCCAAGATTGCACCAAGGCCACTTGTAGGCAGTGACAAGCCTCATGTGTACGAAAATAAGATTGAGCGAAGGCAGCATGGTGCTAGTAAGGTGACAGAAAACATGACACCTGGGGAGCTGCAGCAGTATGAGAAGAAGAGGGATGAAGTCCTACAAGCCATGGAGGTTAAGAAACAAAGGACAATGATGCTTCTTAATAAGCAGGTATGTGAAGTACATATATGTTGTAAAGAAGAGAACATTAGCCACATACTTACATGACTGAAAGTGGCTCAGAATGAAATTCTAGAAACAAAGGTCAAACTGCCCTTCTTAATAAACAGGTAAATGAAGTATGCTGTAAAGAAGTGAACATAAGAAATAAAATTAATGGTGAAAATGATGATTTATTGCAAAACTTATATTGGTGTAGAAGAAGAAACCTTGTAACCCTGATAGACAAAAATAGGAGTCAATTTATTACCACACATTTTGGGGAAATGTGATTACATAGTTGCATAGATTACAAAGTGTTAATTGTGTAGAATTTCAAGGGTAAATCTTAATTTGATAACGTAGTTGGTTAAGCACAGTTGGTTCATTTCTTGTTAAGCAAGAAGCTCAATTGGATAATGCATTATTTAAGAACTGAATAGAAATGGTTTAAAATTTATATTTTTATAATTCTTTAAGGACAAAATGATTTAAATACAATATTTGGTTTGGCATAGAGCAGATTTTTGCTATAAAAAAAGAAATGTGTTGATAAGGAAAATGGATCTACTCCATAATGTGTGTCACCAGGTCTATTAGTTTCATGTAATGTGGTCACTTTTTTGATGATTTTCTTGGAGATAACCATAGTACACTACAGTATTGTTCTTTTTAAAGAGCCCTTAATAGACAATGAATATATTAACCCAATCGGCCATTCCCATTCATTGCAATCTTTTGACGTCCTTCTAGAGAAAGACAGGAGAAAACATTGAGACAAAAGAAGAAATGCTGATAGACTGTTTTATCTTCTTCTGCCTTGATATTTGATGGGCAATATTTTACACCAATTATGTTATCATCAACATCCATTTTGTTGTCTGCAGCCGTTTTCAAATTTGTACACCCCAAATTGTTTTCTGTCAAAGTTTGGGGATAAGTTTAAACAATTAAATCAATTAATTCAATGTTGTTGTTTTTCAGTATAACAAGGACTCCCAGCCAAGCTCTTCTCTCCATTACTACAAAGTTCAGAATAATCCAAAATTTAAGAGCTTCAACAAACCTGCTGCAGTTCCTACTAGACCAAACCAGAGCTGTAAACCCAGACCAGACATATTAGCTACTGTGTCCAACTCTAGCAGCGTGACCTCCAGAAAACGATCTGCTACATCTGTCAACACTGGCTCCACCGCTCCAAAGAGGGCTAGAAGTTCCAGACCTCGAATCATCCTGAGAATATTTCGGGATGAAGAGATTGATGATTGGAACGTCGAGCAAGGTAAGAAAGAGACTGAAATCTAAATAAATTCAATGCTAACTCCCAATAAAATTGGGCCAGTTTGGCCCTTTGTGAAGACTTGTCAGATTTCAAAGTGAAGTCAGATAACAATAACTACATAAAACATTTAGTGAAATGTATAAAATTCTGAATAGTTTGCCTCTTCTCGATATTTAGCCTGGAGTTGCCACTAAGGCATATCAAATTAAAGGTTTTATTGGGAAATGGTTAAATAGAGTATGAATAGCTAATAGTTGATCTGAATTTTCTTCTTTTACCTAAATATTTTCTGTTCTTAAGCTTACCAATTTGATATTTATTTATAACTCTTATCAACTTAAATTAGTATGTAATGCTGTCATTCGGGAAAATGTTAAATTAAAAAGTAAAAATTTGTGTTTATCATTCAAACATTTACATTTCCATCATATTTTTTTCTTGACTTTAGTGTATAATGATGCAGACATATATGTCTGCATAATTTTGAGCGGATAATCATACCATGCCAAAAACAAGCTAGGAATGAGGACATTGACACTGGGCGAATTATTATTCCTCCTTTACCATCAATGTTTATATTACATGATGCAAATACAGTGATAAGTTATGTTAAAGGTTTTGTCAATTGGAAAATATTTCTTTTTCTTTTTCAGTGATTGCCAGATACTAAAGCCAGAAAGAACAGAGAGTTTCGCATTAGATAAGCCTTGCCTTTTGAATCTAAATCATTGTAAAGATTTATTTTTTGAATTGTTATCTATATAATCAAATTTCGATTTGTTTTATGTGGAAATCTTTTTCTAATTTTATCACCAAATTCTTTTTAACATTTCTGTTTCAAATTCTTGTTGGAGTAGATTGTGATGATCAGTCTAAGCCACAAATAGACTTTGGTGTATGTCTATCATTTTAACCATTACCAGACGGCTACAAATTAGACTAAATAGTTCAGAGCTTGTGGCTCAGATTGGAAGCAGGGTTAGTACTGGTGTGAGAAATGCCAGAGACATGTGGTTAGGTGAAACAGTTACTGTAAAAATACTTTCTATCCCTTTAAGTCAGATTTTGGGTCAAACTTTCGTGGCCTCTATATTTTTCTCCCTGGACAATCAACTTACACAGGTTTGTATTCCCCATAAGAAAAATAAATCTAAAGAAACTATTTTCAAAGTGGCTTAATCAGAAATGCAAAGGACTATTACCATCCTGTGATGATAGGCTACCAGCAGGCATTACTGCGGATGGAAGATCATAATGGTTACTAGCAAGTTACATGAAACCAAATACTTTTATTTACAGATATTGATGCTCTATCTTTCTAAAGATATAGAAAGATATTGATGATCTGCCTGTGATGGTTTTATATTTAACGATATTTGAAATGTGATTTAAAAGCTCTGTATTTCGAGCTTGATGCTATATCTTTATTGAACCAAGATATTGATGCTCTATATATATATTTGAACAAAGATATTGATGCTCTATCTTTATTGAACAAAGATATTGATGCTCTATCTAAATTGAACCAAGATATAGATGCTCTAAGTTGGACCAAGATATTGATGCTCTATATTTATTTGAACAAAGATATTGATGCTCTATCTTTATTAAACAAAGATATTGATGCTCTATCTAAATTGAACAAAGATATAGATGCTCTAAGTTGGACCAAGATATTGATGCTCTATCTTTATTGTGTCATGGTATTGAAGCTCTATCTTTATTAAACAAATGTTACTGATGTTCTGTCTTTATTTGACAAAGATATCGATGCTCTATCTTTACTGAACAAAAAGATATGAATGCTCTATCATTTTTAACTAAAGATATCGGTGCTCTATCGTTAGGTACTGTACAAAATATATGCATGTTTTCTCTTTATTGAACCAAAATACTGATGCTCTATCTGTATTAAACCAAAATGCTGATGCTCTTGCTTTACTGGATTAATGTATTGATGCTGACTCTTCATTGAATAAGAGGTTGATGATCTATCCTTATTGAATAAGATCTTTACTAAACCAATAGATTAATGTTCTATCGTTATTGAATAAGATATTTTGTTCTATCTTTAATATGACTGATCCACTTTTTCATACCTGTGATATATTCGGATTGTGATATTGATGCTTTACATATTTTGCTAAAATATTTCATTTTAAAGATTTTTGATGCTTTATTCTTTAATACTGATTTTACTGGTGCTATGAAATCATGTGTTCAGATCACTTTTGATTAAATCTAGTTTTGACTACACGTTTTGACTTATGTTATTGATTTTAGTCCCAAAAGAAATATATGCAACTTGACCTGGATCCATGTTAGTCTCAGATATTATGAGATTTATCCCCCAGATTCCAGCTTTTCGTCACTTTTCTTCGAAAACCTCATAACTGCAGCTTTCTAAAAGGTGCATTACAAGATATTCGAAGAAAAGTGACGTTATTCGTGTTTAAAGAGTATTTGATTTAAGTATCTGATGGCTCGAACTGGATATTTCATCAAAACTTACCAGACCAATTATTGCTGCAGATACAAATTGAAAATTGTTATTGGCGACGATTAGGCCATTAAGCCATGAAAAGTTCAAGCAAATACCGAAAATGTCGTGTTTATGTCCCTGAACAAATAGTAACTAACAGACCTTGGCTAAAACGGGGAAATGTCGAGGCAAATAATATTTGTGTGAACATCCGTATTGTCTGCACAGAATCTTACATATTGGAATAGTCTTAATTTTGTCATCTAGGAAAGGGTTAGAATATACGGATAAGCCACAACACATGTGAATATGAAAACATTGAGAGAAAAGAAAAAAGTCGTGGCATTTCTTTGAGTCGAATAACCATTTTCATGTTGTTCATGCCATATTCCTGCTGTGACCAAAGCTTTATCAGGCAGTATAGACCGAGGCCAGACAGTATACCCTTCACACTTCCCAAAAGATCCCTTTTAACGTGTCAGATCACATAATTTGCATTACGAGACACTTGCATTGTGTCATCTGCTACTGTTCTCGATTTGAACCAGTCTAAAACAAAATTCCAGTAAATTTTCATGTTGCTTACCAACGCCCCCCCCCCCCCGAGACTTCCACATCTTTACACTTTGATTTGCCCCTTTCCAAACAAGACCTATTTTGATGTGCCTATCGAAGAAAGCTTTGACAAACATTGAGGCAGAATTAGAAATTTCTCAAAATCACGCAGCATTTTCTTCCTTTGCCTCATTATCTTGAACTTTCATTTTGTCGTCTGCACCAGCTTTCAATTAAGAATGTTTTTAACAGAAATGCAAATCAAGGCACGTATGTTTTCCTTGATTAACTGATCGAATAGGGTTATGAAAATGATTTTTTCAGTTCCGCAGCTCATGCGCCTAACCATATGTTCTTGGTATGATTGGCGTCAATACAAACACAATATCCAATCCGTGCAATCACTTGCTCATCCCACTTTGATGATTATTAACAATTCAATGACAATGGCTTGTCAAATCTAGGACATAAATTGGCCGAGTTGTGGTGCGAACCCACGACCCCTTGACTTGTTAGACTCCGATTTTACTAGCTGAGATAATCCCGCTTGGCTTTTTTTCTCGATTGAACAACTCCTTTCCAAAACAAGTGATGTCCATAAGTAGCAGAGACAGCCAGGTATAAGACAGAAAATACTGATAACCTGAACCAGCATTTTCTCATTTTCATTGAATGTCTAAATGTAATTTACACATGTGTTCTCGGCTTTGCGTTACGTTTGTTTTGTTGTCAGCAACATCTGAATTGATATTTAAAAGAGAAATTTAATTACGGTTTAGTCATCCTGCTGCTTAGGAAAGCGTTAAAATTCCATGTTGTTACCTTCCCAATTTTACCAAGTTTATAACACACTCTCAGACAGCCAATTTTGATATATATGTAAAGCCGATATTGAATTAAAAATATCATCATCACCAACAACACCAACACAAATCATAGTATAAAACGCACTGATAGAAAAGTAGAAAATGATGGTTATGGTATAGAAACCCTTGAGAGAAAAGGATAAAATACTGGTTATTACAATGTAGCATTTCTTCCTTTCAATTAATAGATGCCTTCGTAACGGTTGCGCCCAAGTAGAGGTCATCATGGATTCTGGATTCATTTTTTATTCACACGCTTAACAATACACTTGCTTGGGTTGAACTACATGTCCCCTAGTAGTTTCCAGTCATGGAATCGGTCTAGACCCATCTGTCATATTTGGGCATCTTGGAGATTGGAAACTGCCAAGTAGATGGCCGTATAATCAGCGAACAGTCTAATTTTGATCTGGTCTTAACCCTTTCCCAAACAAGACCTGCTTTTGACGACCTTAGGAGAAAAGGCTTGGGAAAACGTTGAGCCAAAAGAAGAAAATGCTGGTGACCAGCATTTTCTCCTTTTGTCTCAATATTTTCCTTACTACATTACACTCAAATCATATCTTAATTATCATCTTTTTTGTCATCTTCAGCACCACTCAAATTGAACCACTCGAAAAAGTTTGCCGTCTGGTAATGGGTTAACAAAGGAGAAATAATATTGGGCCCAAGATGGAACCGTGAGGGACCCCAAAGGTTACATGCACATGCACGATTTTTCTTGTACATCGAGTAGTCAAGCAAAACAAACTTAGCTTGACTTTTAAAATGATCTGGTCTTAACCAGTAGATCGTTAATGTAAACGAGAAATGAAATCGGGCCCAAGACGGAACCCTGAGGGACCCCAAAGGTCACATGCACTGTGCACGATTTTTTTTTTCTTTTATATCGAGAAGTCAAGCAAAACTAAGTTATGGTGACTTTCAAAATGATCTGGTCTCATTCAGTAGGTCGATAGTATAAATGAGAAATAGTATCGGGCCCAAGAGGGACACCAAAGGTTGCATGCACTATGTCCGATTTTTCGTTGTCGAAAACAACAGTTTTTGGTTCGACCGGATAGGAATGCCTGTATCCACTTCCAACTGGGTCCTGTAATACCATACTTGCGGAGTTTAAAGCAGGAGTTTTTGGTGATTGAAATCGTCAAATGTGTTAGAGGAGTCAAGCAAAACAAGCTTAGTTTGGCTTTTGAAATGGTCCCCAAAACATCAAAAAGTCATTACCTTTCTTTTATTTTAACTTTGAAATAGAGTATAATCAGTCACAAATAAATAGGCTAAATACTTTTCAATTCTACTATTGATATCATAATTTGTATTATTCATAGATCTAATATGCAGAACGAAAATCAATTTGATAGCGAAAATTATTTTGGCGAAACTGAGTAGTATATCCATCTTTTAAAATGGGTCAACAAATTGCCAAAATTATTCAAAGTCATTGCTTTTCTATTCTTATTTGAGAATGTAATTTGATTAGTCACAAATTAATTAATTAAAACTTTTCAATTCAAGTACTAAATTGTCCAATCATAGATCACCTTGATCTTGTTTATTTGACTGGATCTTCCCTATATAAGTTAACGTCACAGATTGCGCGGCAAACACATTTGAAATCTCCCCCCTAACCCTATCCATCGGAACGAAAACAATTGGGACGAAAGAGACAGTTAAGGCTGGTTCCCAGTTTTCACATATCCGAACGCTTGATTTGTCCTTTTCATAACAATGAGCACTCTACTGACACTGATCACTTCCGGCTATTCATCAGCTGCCTAGCGACAATCTGCCTAGCAACTGCCTTCATTATTGATAACAGTCGCATTTCATATCGCTCTCGCAAATTTTATTCATTTACTGAATATCTTGCTACCTACAACGATTCGATCAATTCAAGGTATGTGTAAAGCAACGTTCTATGTAAGTGCTAAGTTTAATTAGTGTTATGTTTTGGAAAAATCATTGTATTTGAAGTTCAACGGGCGGGAAATATTTGACGTTTGAATTGTCATGCGTTTTCGCGTTCCCTCTAAAAATCTTTCTTCATTTTAAGTAAGCTAGGTTCACCTTAGTTGATAATAGGCGTAATGAATTTAAACTTGAAAAGTGCACTCTATGATTCTAATTTGTAATGGCAGCAGTCTCTTGATTACCGGGTGTAAATTATACCCTTACTGGCTGGCGACCAATTCTCGCCGCGTACCAGTTCTCGCCAACTGACCAATTTCATGGTAAAGACTGAAAAGAATCTTTTCCAACATACAAGTTATGTTGACATCAAAATGAAATAAATTATATCAAATAAAATCATGTAGACCTTTAGTCTTTACTGCGATATGGTAGATCTATCGTTGGCGCGAACTGGTACACGGCGAGAATTGGTCGCCAGCCAGTAGCCTATAATTTAGATCTACTAATTTAGACAGAGCTTTGGGACCCTTCCTAAATGAAATAAAGACTATACTTGTGCTCACGGTGCTAGTTCAAGTCAGGCTCGCGGGCACAAAAACGATTTTTTTTCTTTTGTATTTTGGGGTAAACATACTAAATTTGTTCACCTGCCAGTAATACCCGAAAGGGGAGTTAGGCAGTATATATAGATAGATTGTTAAATTCAATCCAAACCCTATGGTATGCATACTCATATTCTAATGAGTACCCACAACATAGCGTTTGATGAACATCGAAATATTTTTTACATTTTGAAATGCCAATACCCCACTCTTAACTGTAGTTCTGTAAAATATATATATTATCTATTCTGTCATTTTTTTCAGAATCATCATGAATTCAACAGAAGAAGTCTCAAAGGCTACAAGAGTGGCTCATCAGTACAACATGCATATTTACAAGTACTTGATCTACGCACTTGTCAACAGCTCCTCATTAATTTCAAAGTTCAGGGTTGAGCTGGATGTGAGTATTTTGTTATTTTACTCACAAACAAGTTCTAATTCTAACACCCCTCCTTTTGTCAGAATACTTTATGTCCTAAATTATCCACAAAACAAATCCAACCCTCATAAACATTCATTTTATCATCTGCAACAGTTTTCAAATTGGAACATTTCAAAATTTATTGTTTCAAGAAAGTGGTAAAATGTAAACATGGGGCACCATGGTCTAATGCTAGGACATAGGCTTGTGGATCAAAGGTCCTAGCTTTGGATCCTTTCTGTTTGGTCGGAGAAGATGCCGTGTATAACACAATTTTGCATATAATCTAGCATTAGTCCTTTGAACCTTTTCCAAACAAGACTTTGTTTTAACTTCTCTTCTATGATGAGCTTAGGAAAACATTGAGACAAAAGAAGAAAATGCTGATTATAAGCATTTTAACATTTTGTCTCAATGTTTTTTGTTGTTGTTTTTTTCTGCTTTATTATATACAAATTCCATGTTTCTCAGCATCCATGTTCGTCTGCAGCAGCTTTTTTTCAACACTGAACAGTCTATGGTTTTTGTCGTTTTGGAAAAGTTTAAACTATAATGCTTATTCAATCAGCATTTTCTTTTTTCTTATATTTCCCCTCAACTCAAACTTCTTTTTCAAATGTACCTGAAGTCAATGTCTAGGAAACTTTTAATTGAGAAATTCTGATTAGTCACACTTTTGATTCTAGGAGTATACAAGCAGCACCATGAAGTTCTATGACCGGTTCTACCAGATAAGAGATTCCATGCTGCCACCTGATAGAATACAAGAAGAACAGATTAACATCTTCAGAGAACTAGTCAAGAAAAATGACTACTTGAGACAGGAAGTTCACAAAGTACAGCGAGTCCATTGGAATCTTCGGGAGAGGGGACATAGAGTATCAATGGCTCACACTCATGTGGTAAGAGTTCACCTTGGTATAGATCTTTTCTTTAACGTCTCAGTCACATCATCTATGTATTTCATATTTTTGTGAGAATGCTTTATGAGTGTCCATAAATATGATCATCCAAGTTTGGCTTCTTGTTGTAATGTGTGTACTTGATTACATTTTGATGTTGTTTTATCTTCTCTCCATATCTTTCTCTCCATTGTACTTTGATTCTTTGCTGATTCTCAGAACTTTGCTTGAAATCCGTAACCCATTCCCACACACTAACGCTTTTTGACTCCATACAAAATGATGGCTTTGGATAACATTTTCCACAATGTTTTCTATCAAAAAATGTACAATTACATTCACTTTCAAATTGTCATCTGCAAAATCTTTGAATTTTGACAGGTCTAAAAGTTTATGGTAATGGGTTAAAGCTTTGTAGACATACTTATTTCTGTCCTATCTGCCAACTGTCTATCTTTCACTCTGTCTATCTGTTGTGTTTAGATCATTCAAGGGTTTCCAGAACTCTGTGTCTCCTACAGCCCAGACAAAGTACCCCTCGATGTACTCTGTGACCAGATCAGTCACAAGTACAATCTTAGAAATGGTGAGTGGACAGATACACAACTGTTCTTACTTACTGTATAAACAAGCTTGCATTTCAACGAGGTCTGATTTCATCATTGTTAATGTGTCATAAGTCATGTAGCTACCGCTTATTCAAGCTATCGCTACCACACTTTTTGCTAGAATCTTAGTCTATGAAGAGTAGTTATTTTCTTTGTGAAATTGATCCGTTGTAATTCAAACAATGTGTAGCCTGCCAGGCACCAGTTGAACTAATTGTTATGTTTGGGGTTGGATGCTTGTTTAAGCCTTGTTCAATGAAAGTCAACTTTGGTCCCGTGTTGCATTGGGTCAATTCTGCTGTGTTTGTATCCTTTCATTAATTAGCTGTGGTCCACACACAGTTAAAACCTAGAACTTGTATGATATCTGCCAAGTTGTGTTATATAAATTGCATTTTACTAAGGATTTTATATTTTATGCTTACTTTTCATGCCCTCTCGATTTTGTGGAGTAACAATGTTTCTAAAGTATTTTTTCTTACTATTTTCAACATCTAAAAGGCATAAAATTATTCAAAAACATATTTTAAGCACACAATGTTTACAAGCTTCAGCTCCAGCATCTCCCTATATCTATGGGGTATGTCTATAAATAGTCATTTTTTTTTGGTATTGAATTATGTAAAAAATTCTTGGTGTAAGACAACAATTTCTTTAAGAAGTGACAGAACTTTGTTGATTTGTCTTGACTTGTTGACATCAAAAAATATGATGGTCTTGTTTAAAAATAAGTTTATATGACAAAATGGATGTTGATGATTAAATGATTTGTGTACGATAAAGCACAGATAATATTGAGACAAAAGGATAAAAGTCTGAGAAATTCTGATTATCATCAAATTCTTGTTTTGTATCAATATGTCCAAAGCTAAAGCTATCTAGGACATCAAAACCAGCTCTTGTTTGAGAAAGGTATTTACTGTATACATTTTCTAAATAAAACTGTGATTTCAAATATTATATGTTGGTATATTTAATGCATTAAATTACACCACAGCCATTCTACTTACAGAGAGATTCATCAAGGACCTGCTTAGTTGGGCAGATGAACAATCTCAAGCAAGAAAGATGGCCAGAAAGGCAGATGGGCAATTGCAAGCCAGAAAAATAACCAGACGACCACCGTCTCGATCTACTACATATCTTTCCGAGCGTGTATTCTTTCCTGATGTAAATTCCATACTAGCAGCCATAGAGAAAGATCCCAAAACCTCGGAACAAGTGGAGTCAGATCAGCCAACATCAGAATCTTCACCTTCTGACCATGAGGTAGTGGACCAACCAACCCCATCTACTGATGGTATGAATGAGGTGACCCCAGTTCCATCCTGGTGTGATTTTGACCAAGATCAACCAGCAATTCTCTCCTTTCAAGATATGCTAGGGGACTCTTACCATGAGATATCCACTGTTGTCCAACCTACCAAACAAGCTGAAGAGATGGGAGGGGTAAATGGTCTGGATGAATTGATGCCTGCCCTTCAGGATATTCCAGAGTTGGAGCCAGCTACTATCCCTACACCACAGGCTTCAGTTTGTTCAGTAGAGATCTCTAGGTCCCAACCCACTACAAGTGTACCAAAACAAGTCCAGAAGAATCATCCAAAACCAGAAGAGGATTTGTCCATCAATATGTCTAATACAGAAGAGGCAGTAGATATCATTCCTGATTCTGAGGATGAAAATACAGAAATACAGAAAGTCCTGTCTAGATCAGCTCATCTAACGTCTCTAACAGAGTCCATGGAGGAAATCAGAGCTAAAATCTATTTTCAATTGAAGTCTTCAAATACCACCAGCTCAACACAAGCACAGACCATTTTGGACGAGATGAAACAGTCTGATCAGCAAGCTTCAATGATCCCTGGTGAGGATAGTCTTGTGTGTAACACACAAAGTCAAGCTACAGATGTTCTTCCTGAGCCAGAGATAAAAACATCTACTATGAAGATGATGGGGTCTCTAAACCCAGAGATTTTAAGAGAAGCTGTTCCACAAATACAGACATCCACTAAACAAGGCCAAATCATGAATTCTGGTAAGTCTGATCCCAATACCAATCAACTATCTTCAAGTTAAATACTTTTATCATGTCTAAACGTTTATATACTAACAGAAAAGGCTTTAGAATCTAGCTACATAATCAACCAACAATACAATGGAAAATAACAACATTTTGGCAAAAAGCTGTCTTTCATTATTCTAAGTAAATAAATATGTGTTCTATGATTTAAGGGTCCCATGCTAGATGAAAAATATATACATGTACACGGACTATTGTAAGGATTAGTCAACCTGCATGGGTAAATCTATTCTGTGCAAGGAAATTTTGAATAAAATTCATAAAGTCATTCTAAACCAAGTCTCCACCTACCTAACTTTACCTACCCAAACTTTCTAATTTAGAGTTTAATTTATGGGAAGATGGACCTTGAAAGAGCTATAAAATTCTTTTTCTTTTTTTCCCAAATAGTGCAAAGCACCACACGAAAATACATACTCTGACTGACCATACGCTGTTCAGATACTTGAAATATCTAGCATGGTTCCTTTTATTTGAATAAATGTTGTGGATGAGCATGGTTAGGGGTAAAATATGAATGAATTTGATACTTGCTTGTATGGAAAAGTATATAAAAATATGATGCTTACAATTATCAATCTAATTCATTTCAAAGTATCATACTTGTTTTCCCTGTTATTTGTCATCCAACTTTCTATAACAAAAAAGTGCTTTAACAAATCGTACAATAAAGCAACAGTCATTTCACACTTCAACTTGCAAGAAACGACTTGATGAATGTTACATCTTTTTTTAATCTAAAAGTCAAATAAACTACTTTTCTAGCATTGTTAACCCATTTTCGTATAATAACGTTTTTGATGGGCCACGAAGTGACTTCAATGTCGTGGAAAATGCTATGATGAGTTTAGAAAGCGCTTATGATAACCAATTTCTTCATTTCCCACAATGTTTTCTACCAAGAAAAACCCAAAAAAGTGTGGTCAGCAACTCTTTCTGATTTAGATAAGTATAAAGCCTTGCAATCTTGAAATGGGTTAAAATCTCCATCTTTTTTTTCTTTCTATTACAGTATCTACACAGAGGCCCAAGATTGCACCAAGGCCACTTGTAGGCTGTGACAAGCCTCATGTGTACGAAAATAAGATTAAGAGAAGACAGCATGGTACTAGTAAGGTGACAGAAAACATGACACCTGCACGGTACGGAAACTACAGAGACAGAGCCATTGGCTCTGCCGCTTAAATCCTCTGGGGCGCTTCCGGCCATGTGTGGCTCTGTCTCTGGGGTCGCGATTTTTTGACAAAAATAGGTGAGTGTTCAACTTTGTTGTTCATTTATTTTCTTCTGGTGCTTAAAATCGAAAAACCGGGAATGTCATGCTCCCCTAAGACCATTTATCTGCCTGTTCTAATTATGTGGACTTCAATATCGGCAGGGTTATCGCAGGATCATTGTCGTTGTGGGTCGACCCTATCTGATTTTTTCTTGTTTACATCATGTATCCATGTACATTTCAACGGTAAATAGCCAATTGCTGCAGCCAAAACATGCGATATACTAATCGAGGGATAATCTCGATCAGACATTGCTTTCCCATGTAACAAAACCTTAGAAATGATTGGCAAACGTAAAGTTTGAGCAATTTCTATCGGTGGCTCTGTCTCTGGCGACTGGCTCTGTCTCTGGCGGCTGGCTCTGTCTCTGCGTGCTTGGTGAAAAAAATTAATCTATCACAAAATCCGTGTCTAAGTAATTTACTCACACACTGAATAGATCATATTGTGTATAGCGAATGGTTCAGTCACCGATTAAACCCTTTGCAAAACATCGAACATTTGAAGCGTTGTTCAATTTCAAAGCTACAATTAAACAATGTCCTTTGAATGATCAAAGATCAGCGAGTCTAAATTGACGGTGGAAGAGGGATTTCGATTTATGTAAATATGTGACTCGTAACCTAACATCCTGTGATACAGACATCGTACTATTTGGAGATAGCTACTGAACTCTCACGGCCACCGCACAAAATGTGCCATTATTCACTTTTATTCAGTGGGAAACATGCTTCTCTTCCAATTTACATGTATTGGAATACACACTAACCTTTCGTCACGGCTCATGATTCTATGTAGTACTGTACTTAAGGCGACAAAGTGGGTGTTGACAAAGAAACAATTACACGACGGGAAATCCACGTGATTTGGGGAAGGGTCCACACCGAAAAATTGTCTGTTTTATGTATATTTTGTTCTATATCTCAGTTTAAACTCTACGTATTTTGACGAGAAATTGCACCATACGCGCCTTTGAGAGGGTCATTCCTGAACCTCTTTATGCATAGAATTCCATAGTTTCATTAAAGTGCAACCAAAAACATTCATTTTGAATGTTTGGAGAAACCATGGGATTTGATGCGGAGTGAGTTAGAACCGGGGAATGTCCCTCTCAATGACGCGCGTGCAGTACACTTTATCTCGTCATAATCCGTCGAGTATTAGCTGAGGAAATATACAAAACAGACTTGAAGCAGACGATTTTTCGGTGTGAACGCTTCCGAAAAGTCAGGGGCCTGTTTCATCAAAACATTTAAGAAGTAATTTTGACTTAACGGTGTCTTAAATATCGGTTAAAAGAACAATCGCATAATCCAGGGGCTCGTATTTTCAACGATCTTAAGACCAAGTTTTTGTATAAAATGTGTAACAAAACATCTGAGTGTACGAGAAATCAGATTGGACCAATCAGGTTTGTTGTTACAAGTAACTACGCAAAAATTAAGCGTACGAGCGTTGATAATACGTGCCCCAGGTCTTGATAAATTGGCGATACGCGTTTCTTGTCCTAATCTTGTCGTAAGTCATCGGTAAGACAAAAATACGTCTTAAAAATGAAACTGGCCCCTGTTTTTTTTTTTTTGTTTTTGTTTTTTTTATTTTGCACCAATATATCCGACATCTTTCCATTTAGTCCTTCCCAAGCAAGACATCTTTCTGGCGCATTGCGAGAAAAGAAAATGGCTCATAACCAGCGTTTTCATATTTTTTCTTACAGATTTCAATGATAACTATTACATATTTGATACTTCGGAGCTATGCGCAGATACATACATTTCTCTCTCATGAGGGGGGGGGGGGCATCTGCATCCTTGCATGCCTGGACATCATTTTGAATTGGAGCAGTCCTAAATAAGAATTCTATGTATCACCTCATGTGATATAATACCCCACCATTACATTTGTCCGGATAAGTGTTTTGTCGAAAACAAAGGACAGTGACTTACAAAATAAGTAAGGATTATTTATGCTCCTTTGATACAGAACTTATCTTTATTGAGATATATCCACCCATGAAGTTTCATGATCATAGCTTCGATACTTTCAGAGATATGCTTTGGACAAGTATTTTGTACATAGACAGACAGACGGACAGATAGAAGGACATGTCGATTCCAGTATACCCCCTAAATATTCGTTTTGCGGGGGTATAAAGATGTTGTTTGAGAAGGGTCGAGATTCGTAACAACCAGGTCTTGATTGGCGTCACATGGCTTTATTTGAGTTCGTGTGTAACGATAAGCGAAATCTCCTCAAAGGATACACACTAGGCCTATATAAGTCATCATATATTGCACAATGGGCTAAAAACTAAAATTAACCGACAGTTCAAAGCGGAGCCAGCCGCCAGAGACAGAGCCAGCCGCCAGAGACAGAGCCACCGATAGAATTTGCTCAAACTTTACGTTTGCCAATCATTTCTAAGGTTTTGTTACATGGGAAAGCAATGTCTGATCGAGATTATCCCTCGATTAGTATATCGCATGTTTTGGCTGCAGCAATTGGCTATTTACCGTTGAAATGTACATGATACATGATGTAAACAAGAAAAAATCAGATAGGGTCGACCCACGACGACAATGATCCTGCGATAACCCTGCCGACTTTGAAGCCCACAGAATTAGAACAGGCAGATAAATGGTCTTAGGGGAGCATGACATTCCCGGTTTTTCGATTTTAAGCACCAGAAGAAAATAAATGAACAACAAAGTTGAACACTCACCTGTTTTTGTCAAAAAATCGCAACCCCAGAGACAGAGCCACACATGGCCGGAAGCGCCCCAGAGGATTTAAGCTGCAGAGCCAATGGCTCTGTCTCTGTAGTTTCCGTACCGTGACCTGGGGAGCTGCAGCAGTATGAGAAGAAGAGGGATGAAGTCCTACAAGCCATGGAGGTTAAGAAACAAAGGACAATGATGCTTCTTAATAAGCAGGTATGTGAAGTACATATATGTTGTAAAGAAGAGAACATTAGCCACATAATTTCTTGGGAAAATGATGATTACTTACATGACTGAAAGTGGCTCAGAATGAAATTCTAGAAACAAAGGCCAAACTGTCCTTCTTAATAAACAGGTAAATAAAGTATGCTGTAAAGAAGTGAACATAAGAAATAAAATTAGTGGTGAAAATGATGATTTATTGCAAAACTTATATTGGTGTAGAAGAAAAAAACCTTGTAACCCTGATAGACAAAAATAGGAGTCAATTTATTACCACAAATTTTGGGGAAATGTGATTACATAATTGCATAGATTACAAAGTGTTAATTGTGTAGAATTTCAGAGGTGAATCTTGATTTGATAACATAGTTGGTTAAGCACAGTTGGTTCATGTCTTGTTAAGCAAGAAGTTCAATTGGATAATGCATTATTTAAGAACTGAATAGAAATGGTTTAAAATTTATATTTTCATAATTCTTTAAGGACTAAATGATTTAAATACAATATTCGGTTTCACATAGAGCAGATTTTTGCTATAAAAAAAGAAAAGTGTTGATAAGGAAAATGGATCTACTCCATAATGTTTGTCACCAGGTCTATTAGTTTCATGTAATGTGGCCACTTTTTTGATGATTTTCTTGGAGATAACCATAGTACACTACAATATTGTTCTTTTTAAAGAGCCCTTAATAGACAATGAATATATTAACCCAATCGGCCATTCCCATTCATTGCAATCTTTTGACGTCCCTCTAGAGAAAGCAGGAGAAAACACCAATTATGTTATCATCAACATCCATTTTGTTGTCTGCAGCCGTTTTCAAATTTGTACATCCCAAATTGTTTTCTGTCAAAGTTTGGGGATAAGTTTAAACAATTAAAGCAATTAATTCAATGTTGTTGTTTTTCAGTATAACAAGGACTCCCAGCCAAGCTCTTCTCTCCATTACTACAAAGTTCAGAATACACCAAAAGTTAAGAGCTTCAATAAACCTGCTGCAGTTCCTACTAGACCAAACCAGAGCTGTAAACCCAGACCAGACATATTAGCTACTGTGTCCAACTCTAGCAGTGTGACCTCCAGAAAACGACCTGCTACATCTGTCAACACTGGCTCCACCGCTCCAAAGAGGGCTAGAAGTTCCAGACCTCGAATCATCCTGAGAATATTTCGGGATGAAGAGATTGATGATTGGAACGTCGAGCAAGGTAAGAAAGAGACTGAAATCTAAATACATTCCATGCTAACTCCTGATAAAATTGGGCCAGTTTGGCCCTTTGTGAAGACAAAATTTAAGACTTGTCAGATTTCAAAGGGAAGTCAGATTACAATAACTACATAAAACATTTAGTGAAATGTATAAAATTCTGAATAGTTTGCCTCTTCACGATGTTTAGCCTGGAGTTGCCACCAAGGCATATCAAATTAAAGGTTTTATTGGGAAATGGTTTAATAGAGTATGAATAGCTAATAGTTGTTCTGAATTTTCTTCTTTTACCTAAATATTTTCTGTTCTTAAGCTTACCAATTTGATATTTATTTATAACTCTTTTCAACTTAAATTAGTATGTAATGCTGTCATTCAGGAAAATGTTAAATTAAAAAGTAAAAATTTGTGTTTATCATTCAAACATTTACATTTCCATCATATTTTTTCTTGACTTTAGTGTATAATGATGCAGACATATATGTCTGCATAATTTTGAGCGGATAATCATACCATGCCAAAAACAAGCTAGGAATGAGGACATTGACACTGGGCGAATTATTATTCCTCCTTTACCATCAATGTTTATATTACATGATGCAAATACAGTGATAAGTTATGTTAAAGGTTTTGTCAATTGGAAAATATTTCTTTTTCTTTTTCAGTGATTGACAGATACTAAAGCCAGAAAGAACAGAGAGTTTCGCATTAGATAAGCCTTGCCTTTTGAATCTAAATCATTGTAAAGATTTATTTTTTGAATTGTTATCTATATAATCAAATTTCGATTTGTTTTATGTGGAAATCTTTTTCTAATTTTATCACCAAATTCTTTTTAACATTTCTGTTTCAAATTCTTGTTGGAGTAGATTGTGATGATCAGTCTAAGCCACAAATAGACTTTGGTGTATGTCTATCATTTTAACCATTACCAGACGGCTACAAATTAGACTGAATAGTTCAGAGCTTGTGGCTCAGATTGGAAGCAGGGTTAGTACTGGTGCGAGAAATGCCAGAGACATGTGGTTAGGTGAAACAGTTACTGTAAAAATACTTTCTATCCCTTTAAGTCAGATTTTGGGTCAAACTTTCGTGGCCTCTATATTTTTCTCCCTGGACAATCAACTTACACAGGTTTGTATTCCCCATAAGAAAAATAAATCTAAATAAACTATTTTCAATGTGGCTTAATCAGAAATGCAAAGGACTATTACCATCCTGTGATGATAGGCTACCAGCAGGCATTACTGCGGATGGAAGATCATAATAGTTACCAGCAAGTTACATGAAACCAAATACTTTTATTTACAGATATTGATGCTCTATCTTTCTAAAGATATAGAAAGATATTGATGCTCTGTCTGTGATGGTTTTATATTTAACGATATTTGAAATGTGATATAAAAGCTCTGTATTTCGAGCTTGATGCTATATCTTTATTGAACCAAGATATTGATGCTCTATGTTTATTTGAACAAAGATATTGATGCTCTATCTTTATTGAACAAAGATATTGATGCTCTATCTAAATTGAACCAAGATATAGATGCTCTAAGTTGGACCAAGATATTGATGCTCTATCTTTATTGTGTCAAGGTATTGAAGCTCTATCTTTATTAAACAAATGTTACTGATGTTCTGTCTTTATTTGACAAAGATATCGATGCTCTATCTTTACTGAACAAAAAGATATGAATGCTCTATCATTTTTTATACGCCGCCGGAGGCGGACGTATATTGGCGTCATCTTCTCCGTCTGTCCGTCCGTCCATCCGTCCATCCGTCCGTCCGTCCGTCCGTACGTCCGTCCACTTTTCTTGTCAACGCAACTCCTCCTAAGTTTCTGGCTGGATCTTCTTGAAACTTGGTCAATGTTATCACCTCAATTGGTAGATGTGCATGAAGGAAGGATTTAATGGTTCGTCGATTTTTGCCGGAGTTATGCCCCTTAAAAACTTAGTCTCTGGGGCTTATTGAAATTGCAGCCTTGTCAACGCAACTCCTCCTAAGTTTATGGCTGGATCTTAATGAAACTTGGTCAATGTTATCACCTCAATTGGTAGATGTGCATGAAGGAAGGATTTTATGGTTCGTCGATTTTTGCCGGAGTTATGCCCCTTAAAAACTTAGTCTCTGGGGCTTATTGAAATTGCAGCCTTGTCAACGCAACTCCTCCTAAGTTTATGGCTGGATCTTAATGAAACTTGGTCAATGTTATCACCTCAATTGGTAGATGTGCATGAAGGAAGGATTTTATGGTTCGTCGATTTTTGCCGGAGTTATGCCCCTTAAAAACTTAGTCTCTGGGGCTTATTGAAATTGCAGCCTTGTCAACGCAACTCCTTCTAAGTTTATGGCTGGATCTTAATGAAACTTGGTCAATGTTATCACCTCAATTGGTAGATGTGCATGAAGGAAGGATTTTATGGTTCGTCGATTTTTGCCGGAGTTATGCCCCTTAAAAACTTAGTCTCTGGGGCTTATTGAAATTGCAGCCTTGTCAACGCAACTCCTCCTAAGTTTATGGCTGGATCTTAATGAAACTTGGTCAATGTTATCACCTCAATTGGTAGATGTGCATGAAGGAAGGATTTTATGGTTCGTCGATTTTTGCCGGAGTTATGCCCCTTAAAAACTTAGTCTCTGGGGCTTATTGAAATTGCAGCCTTGTCAACGCAACTCCTCCTAAGTTTCTGGCTAGATCTTAATGTCACTTGGTCAATGTTATCACCTCAATTAGTAGATGTGCATGTAGGAAGGATTTTATGGTTCATTGATTTTTTCCAGAGTTATGCCCCCTTAAAACTTAGTCTCTGGGACTGAAACTTGGTGGATGTTATTACCTTAATTGGTAGATGTGCATGAAGTAAGGATTTTATGGTTCATTGATTTTTGCCTGAATTATGCCCCCTTGAATCTTAGTCTCTGGGGCTTAATGATATTTTAGCCTCGTGAACGCAATTGCTTCCAGGTTTTTCACTGGATATTTATAAAAACCTTTTTGTGAACACAATTTTTTTACAGGTTTTTCAGTGAATATTCATAAATCCTTGTCAATGTCATTTTTTTGTCTCAAGTTTTGTAAGTGGCGGCGTATATTGTGACAATGGCACTCTTGTTAACTAAAGATATCGGTGCTCTATCGTTAGGTACTGTACAAAATATATGCATGTTTTCTCTTTATTGAACCAAAATACTGATGCTCTATCTGTAATAAACCAAAATGCTGATGCTCTTACTTTACTGGATTAATGTATTGATGTTGACTCTTCATTGAATAAGAGGTTGATGATCTATCCTTATTCAATAAGATCTTTACTAAACCAATAGATTAATGTTCTATCGTTATTGAATAAGATATTTTGTTCTATCTTTAATATGACTGATCCACTTTTTCATACCTGTGATATATTCGGATTGTGATATTGATGCTTTACATATTTTGCTAAAATATTTCATTTTAAAGATTTTTTATGCTTTATTCTTTAATACTGATTTTACTGGTGCTATGAAATCATGTGTTCAGATCACTTTTGATTAAATCTAGTTTTGACTACACGTTTTGACTTATGTTATTGATTTTAGTCCCAAAAGAAATATATGCAACTTGACCTGGATCCATGTTAGTCTCAGATATTATGAGATTTATCCCCCAGATTCCAGCTTTTCGTCACTTTTCTTCGAAAACCTCATAACTGCAGCTTTCTAAAAGGTGCATTACAAGATATTCGAAGAAAAGTGACGTTATTCGTGTTTAAAGAGTATTTGATTTAAGTATCTGATGGCTCGAACTGGATATTTCATCAAAACTTACCAGACCAATTATTGCTGCAGATACAAATTGAAAATTGTAATTGGCGACGATTAGGCCATTAAGCCATGAAAAGTTCAAGCAAATACCGAAAATGTCGTGTTTATGTCCCTGAACAAATAGTAACTAACAGACCTTGGCTAAAACGGGGAAATGTCAGGGCAAAAAAAGACAATCTTAATAACAAATATGATTTCAGCTAATTGTACACAAATAGTATTTGTGTGAACATCCGTATTGTCTGCACAGAATCTTACAAATTGGAATAGTCTTAATTTTGTCATCTAGGAAAGGGTTAGAATATACGGATAAGCCACAACACATGTGAATATGAAAACATTGAGAGAAAAGAAAAGTCGTAGCATTTCTTTGAGTCGAATAACTCTGTAACCAAAGCTTTATCAGGCAGTATAGACCGAGTCCAGACAGTATACCCTTCACACTTTCCAAAAGATCCCTTTTAACGTGTCAGATCACATAATTTGCATTACGAGGCACTTTCATTGTGTCATCTGCTACTGTTCTCGATTTGAACCAGTCTAAATCAAAATTCCAGTAAATGTCCATGCTGCTTAAACCCCCCCCCCCCCCCACGAGACTTCCACATCTTTACACTTTGGCGTCAATACAAACACAACATCCAATCCGTGCAATCACTTGCTCATCCCACTTTGATGATTATTAACAATTCAATGACAATGGCTTGTCAAATGTAGGACATAAATTGGCCGAGTTGGGGTGCGAACCCACGACCCCTTGACTTGATAGACTCCGATTCTACTAGCCGAGATAATCCCGCTTGGCTTTTTTCTCGATTAAACAACTCAAACCCCTTTCCAAAACAAGTGAGGTCCATAAGTAGTAGAGACAGCCAGATATAAGGCAGAAAATACTGATAACCTGGACCAGCATTTTCTCATTTTCCTTGAATGGTTCCATGTAATTTACTCGTGTGTTCTCGGTTTTGCGTTACATTTGTTTTGTTGTCAGCAACATCTGAATTGACATTTAAAAGAGAAATTTAATTACGGTTTAGTAATCCTGCTGCATTAGGAAAGCGTTAAAATTCCATATTGTTACCTTCCCATTTTTACCAAGTTTTTAACACACTCTCAGACAGCCAATTTTGATTTATATATGGAAAGCCGATATTGAATTAAAAACAACACCAACACAAATCATAGTATAAAAATCATTGATAGAAAAGTAGAAAATGGTGGTTATGGTATAGAAACCCTTGAGAGAAAAGGAGAAAATAACGGTTATCAGCATTTTTTCCCTTTCTATTAATAAATGCCTTCGTAACGGTTGCGCCCAAGTAGAGGTCATCTATTAACCATCGAATACATACCATGTAGGAGGTACTCACTAGGGACTGGATTCATCTTTTATTCGTACGTTTAACGATACACTTGCTTGGGTTAAACTCCATGTTCCCTACTAGTTTCCAGTCATGGAATCGGTCTAGACCAATCTGTCATATTTGGGCATCTTGCAGATTGGAAACTGCCAAGTAGATGGCCGTAGCATCAGCGAAAGGCTCACTTTTGATCTGGTCTTGACAAATGAGAAATATTATCGGGCCCAAGACGGAACCCTGGGGGACCCCAAAGGTTACCTCCGCTTCTGGGGATTGTATTTGGATTCTCTTGATCGTAAAGCTGAGGCTCTAACACTAGACCAAGGACATCAGACAACGACCAAGTTTTGACACCCCCAATGTAAAATAGATTTGGGAAAACATTGATGCATAAAAAATAAATGCTGATAACCAGCATCTTCTCCTTTTACCTTAATTTCTTCTTTTCCCTTTGTTTTTTCTTCACAATCATTTACATAAACACTATTATGTTTCAATGTTTACCTTTACATATATAATTTGCCACTACAGCTTCATTATTTTGCGGAGAACCCTGGGTGGGAGATCAATGTCAGAAAGGATAGGTGCTACGAACCACCATTAACTCTCCCAAATGACAATATTTTGGGTTGTTCCAAATTGAAATCTGCTGCAGACAACAAAATTAATAGATGTTGACAAATAGATTTCTGGTCGAAATTGAACAGCAAATATTTAGGCAAAGGAGAAAATGCTGATTATCAGCATTTTCTTCTTTTGTCTCAATGTTTTTGCATGCTTTTTATATTAGAGATGTCAAAGCCATGTCTTGTTTGAGAAAGGGTTAAACCAGCTACTAAACAATTCATGGACATCAACATCAGGGATAACAGAGCAACAGATAAGCCTTCTAAAATTGTTCTACCAAACCCTATGTTGTGCATACTCAGTTGAATCATCTGGATGAGACAATTCTAATGAGTACCTACAATATAGGGTTTAATGTACAATAAGTGATAAATAGCATTTCAACCCATTACCAGATGGCAAACTTTTGGGTTGGTCCAAATTCAAAGATGTTGTAGGTCTACGACAATTTCAAGTGAAAGGAATTTAAGATTGTTTGGTCTTTTGGTGTAGAAAACATTGTGGGAAATGAAGAAATTGCTTGTCAGAATTTCCACAATGTTTTCCCAAACGTTTGCTAGTAAGAGAGTCAAAAGGCGTCATTTTGCAGTAATGTTTGTGAAACACAAAAGCCCCTGAAAATGCCATTTTAAGTTTTCAGACAGACAGACATGATAATATAAAACAATATCCCCCGATCTTTCCATACCAGAGGGTGGGGGAGGATGGGGCATAACAAGAGCTGTCCAAAGACAGCGCGCTCGACTTTCTAAGTTGCTTAGTATAAAGGAGGCATAACTCCAAATATAGTGGAGCCAGGGTCATGGGCCCTGGTAGTAAGGTAGAGGGTGTGATGGTGAATAAGTATTCCAAGTTTGGGTTGAATCCCTTTGATAGTATGGAAGTTATTGATGTTTGAAAAAACTTTAACCTTTGTTGCAACGCCAACGCCCAAGTGACAGTATAAGCTCTCATTTTCTTCGAAAAGTCGAGCTAAAAATCATAACCCCTTTTGAGCGCAACTAATCATAGAATATGGGGGCTATACTAGTCACCCTGGCGTCTGCGTAATGCTTTGGTTTTAAAAGTTTTCACATGCAAGTTTTTCAAATCTCTGTTTCTACTTATGCTATTGCTCTGAAACTTTGCACATGCCTCTGTGACCATGAAATCAGCCTCTAGACAAAGATTCGTTACTCAGACATGTAATTTAGTGGAATTTTTACTCTTTTCGGACTTGGAATTTTTCACAGTTCTTGTTATTTGTAGCTCTGGGGATAGTTTAGGAGGTGATAAAATAATACAGAGTCAAATATTCAATCAACATATCACATTTCATTTTATTTCAATTATTTTCATTTAATTATAAAATCAGATTTGTAAAACATGATCATTTGTAGACAAATAACATTGCTATAATTTTTATGATTTTTTAAAAATTAGGTTATAAATAGACAGCTTTGATTTTCACGTTTTCACAAACACAACAAAGTTTTAAGATGGTTCAATTTGAAATCTGCTGCAAAGGAGAAGATGGAGTTGATAAAAATAGGATTGGCTAGAAATATATTACAGAAAATATTGAGGCAAAAGGAGAAATCTGTCGCATTTCAATGAAAACCTCGTATCTGCAGCTTAAAACAAGCTGAAGATACAAGGTTTTTGTAGAGAAGCAGCGAAATGCTGGTTACCAGCATTTTCTTCTTTTGCCTAAAAGTTTTTCCCAAAACATTTCCAATATGGACAACTAACCCAAGTCTTGTTTGGGAACAGGTTAAACCTTTGTACATAAACAGTCCATATTTTCATTTACTATCAAACATCACAACTTCCAAATCAAAATTGGGAACGATTTTATCCAGTTAACCGTGACATTATTTCGGACAAAAAGAGTATTTCTTGGGTGTTGTTATGCAATCTTGCAACTACAGCTTGATTCAAGCCGCAGTTACGAGATTTTTAAATAACATCGACGGTTTATCAAAGCATAACAGTAAACCCAGTCTATTTTTAGCACAAAAATTACTGCCATTGAAAGCTTTTGCAGATGACGAAGTAGATTCATGGCAACAAATGAGCCAGGATCTATCTAGATAACGGTCCCTTAATGCTTTTGAGGCAAACATGGTTCCAGATCAGCCTGCGAATACACACAGTCTGATCATGAACCATGTTGTTTTCCAATAGCTTCTTTATGGTCTGCTGCAATCGTGTGAGAGCAACATTAAACTTGGATCAAGGTCAGACTGCACATCCTGATCATGAAACATAGCTGTCTCAAATGCTATAAGGAATGTTTTTCTACATCCCGGCTAAAATGATTTTTTTTCTTCTGACCATGACCATTGCATAATGTTGATTTAAAGTTAGACCTACATTAATCAATGTTGGAGACATAGCTTAACTCAGGTTTTACTTTAAAATTTTGTAAAGAAACTTACATGCAAAAGGTAAAATGCTGCTTATTCAATATCATATTTCGTTCTTTTCATAAACCTGTTACAGAATTATTCTAACTGAAATTGAAATTTCAAGGTTGTACCTCATTGAAGGTGCTGAAAGATTTAACCCTTTCCCAAACAAGACCTGGTTTTGACGTCCCTATCAGAAAAGGCTTGGGAAAACATTGAAACAAAAGAAGAAACTGCTGATAACCAGCAGTTTCTCCTTTTGTCTCAATATTTTCTCTGCCATATTTTACACAAATCCTTTCTTTAATAACATCCATTTTGTCATTTGTGACAGTTTTTGAAGTGGATCACCCTTAAATCTTGTCGTTTGGGAAAGGGTTTAGACTACGAGTATTGAACAACTGTTACACTGGCACTGATATGACTTATATCACATAAACACACAAATCTCACATAAACAATTTCCTTTTTCAACTAGTTATATTTAAAGTGATTCCAGACATCAAATTATGTATTTTCTGAACTTTAAGATATTTCAGACAACAAAACAAGATTAAATTACATTTTGGTTGGTTTGGTTTGGTTTATTGGGGTTTTACGCCGTTTTCAACTACTAAGGTCATTATCCCGCGGCTGGAGCACCTAACCATGGATTCCTGTCGTTTCTCATACCAGTACTACCACAACACCCTTACCGAGCCCCCAGCTGCTCCCCCACATAGGTTCACGATATCAAACCATTTATGCGTGACATTTTTGTCAGTAAGGGTATTTGCCGCGGCCGGGTATCGAACCCGGGACCTCTCGAATGAGAGGCAGATGCGCTACCAACTGCGCTAAGGCCGTGGCAAATTGCATTTTGGCAAGAACTGTTAAAATTCATAAAGAAAGAATAGAAGCGTTAATCTCTTTCTTAATGACAGTCCCCTTAAAGTAACCATTCCATAAGATTTTAATATTTGCAACTGTTTAGTACTAGGTTTACAGAATGCGTACATTTTTTAAAAACTTTATTTTCAAATTCAGGTTGCTGTTATAAGATGTGTTGGGTCTGGCCCAAAAATAAAATAATGATGGTGGCTTCTTGTAAAGGATCATAAACATTCATGAAATAGATCTATTTGCATTCCATTCACATTATCTTTAAAGATTGATCCCTAGTTATGACAACTGGTTTTCTGTAAAAGACATTTGAGAGAAAAGAAGAAAACACTTATGATCTGTAAACTATCCAGTCAAATATTTGCTGCTAAGATAAGATAAGATAAGAATTAAGTTAAGGCTTAAAGAATTCAAGATATAGACACTTTCACAACTTGAAATCAAATTGCATTGAATTAAAATTATTTGATATTTGTTTTTACCCACACACAACACATTCACCCACAGTTACGCAAGACTATTGTTTTGTGGTTTTTTGTTGTTAATTTTGTTGTTGGGCTTTTTTTTAGGTGTATTGTTTTCAACAATTTTTCAATGTAAATATCACTTATAAATGTGTAAGGATAATGCTCCGAAGCCCCTTGACTAAGGATACATTTATTCATCTAACCAATGATATGGGGCTTATGGGCTGGATTTGATCCATGGATGTTAACTTTTCTCGGCATATTAAGAATACTATTCTACAATTGGACTTGGCCATAAGGAATTTACAATACAAGGGCATAACGTCGCTTTTCAACGAAAACCTTGTATCTGCAGCTTAAAACAAACTGCATTTACGAGGTTTTTGTTGAAAAGCAGCAATAAACATTAGTTTTCCACTGACTTTTGCTACTCTTTCATCTACTCTATATCACTTTAATGCAAAATAGCATTAAGTAATGCCGCTTTAAAAACATCAGCTCAGCTGATTTTAATTAATTTATTCGCAAGGCCAGGCCTGCTCAATCAGGCCAAATCAGGCTCTACTGTTGAAAGCTTTTCAAGCTTCAGATGACGCCAAATCAGGGCATCGCTAACAGAACCTATCACACCCGTTCCATTCATCATCAAGTATTATCCCGTAGATCTTTCTTGCTGTTAAGTATATTGGTGAATTTACGCTTGTCAATTGTCATTTGAATCATCTCGATGGATCGAAACAAAGCGTCTGAATCACAGTCAGGGAGTTTAGTAAGGAACTGAGCCAGGTGGATAAAGTCCATGTTCATTAACAAGTCTTGGTGGTACAAAAGTATTCCTGCAAAGAAAAAAATATTAAGGAAATGAAATTAGTTTTCATAGAGAAAAGCAGATTGGTGAAGAATCTTGGATAGTACACTCTGAAAAGCAAGCCTTCTTTATCACGCAAAAGTATTTCCACAGAAAGAAAAACAGGACATGTTTGTGAATAATAACTAACCATAACAATATATCTATTACGGTAAACCCAAAAGTTAAGGTTTAAAATTGCATACATCAAAGTTCCGCAAATCTGAACAATTGTTATAAACACTGTTTATGAACTCGTGCATTTGTACAGAATTACAGCATGTGCCTTCTTAAAGGAACAATGTCTATTCTGGCATTTTATGCAGGAAAATATAGTGTTTAATCAATAAACTATGTAGAAATGATAGATACATTGTGTCATAATAATTTATCTGATTATAAGACTAAGTTTGCATGCCTGAGTAGATAACAAAGCTGATTTTTGATATGTAACTACCTTCTCTGAATCTATACAGCTATAACTTACCTAAGGCCGTTCTAAAGAGGAACTCCTCCCCATCTCTACAGAACACATCCCAAACACGACACGCTATATCTAGTGGGAGTGACTTTGTATATAATGTAAATATCCTGCAATAGAGCAATTAAATACAATAATAATTGTTCAATCAGAATAAAGCACAGATTCTAGGTTGAAATTCTGAAGAATTACTTGGTGTACAAAATCAAGGACTAAAGGAAGTTTGAAATCAGAGTCATCCTGGGGCGCTTTGAAATAGCCTTTTACGTTAATTCATGATTAAGATAAAGAAACATGATCCACACGGATGCCAATTGAGTTGGGAAACAAAAGACTTCTTTATCCTGTGAAATTCAAAGCATGCAGTAACTCAGATTTACAACGCTGTAACTCTTTTATCCCTTTCCAAAACAACAAAATTTTGGTCTGATTGGAAAGCTGGTGCAGGTGACAAAATAAGATATTGATGAACACTGAATTTGTGTACAAGAAAGTACAAAATATTGAGGCAGAGGTAAAGCAGAAAATGCTGATCATCAGCATTTTCTCCTTTTGCCTCAGTGTCTTCCTAGGCTTTTTCTGTCAAGGACATCAAACCATACCTTATTTGGGGAAAGGGTACCTACTTTTTGCTATTAGACACCCAGGTAAAGAACAGTCAATGATCTGTTTGGGCTAAATAATCCAATATTCAACTAGAAAAGATTGGATTGAATGGCGTTTTACATTCCATTCAAAAGCTTATGTCATATGTTGATGACAACTGGGATCAAAATCTCATCCGAAAAACTGGAGAGGCAGTTGACCTAACCTGCAACCCCTGTGATACAAGTCAAGCATGTTACCACTACACTACATCCGCCCCTTACAAGAAATGACTATGTGCCTACTCACCAATCATATAAATATATATCTGTAGTAAGGTTTTGGTTGTTAAAATGACTATGAAGGATGGGTAGATTATACATGAAGAATTCCTCATAGGTCTGGAAATATACCTTCATCTGAAATAAGGCAAAATAATGCATATATTCACAATTTTTGATAACAAGAGCTGTCCGAAGACAGCGGGCTTGACTTTCTAAGTTGCTTAGTATAAAGGGGGCATAACTCCAAATATAGTGGAGCCAGGGTCATGGGCCCTCATAGTAAGGTAGAGGGTGTGATGGTGAATAAGTATTCCAAGTTTGGGTTGAATCCCTTTGATAGTATGGAAGTTATTGATGTTTGAAAGAACTTTAACCTTTTTTTGCAACGCCGACGCCCGGGTGACAGTATAAGCTCTCATTTTCTTCTAAAAGTCGAGCTAAAAATTGTCATATTCCTAACTTCTAAAATCAATTATATGACTTTCTGCAGTAGAATGTTACAATGAAATGGACTCTAAAATTAAGGGAAGATAAATAAATAGCATTTGACCTTGATTTCAATGATTTTGTTGCTTGGTGTACAGTTCTAATGGATTGTTGGGCCTTACAAATACCTCTTGAAAAGGATAATTTGACATGAAAAAGCACAAATATTCATAATAAAACATTTAAATACTTGTTACCAAAAACAACCAACTTTTCCAAAGCTTTCAGCCTGCCAACATTGAAGTAGCAGAAAATTAAAATTTGGGTCCCACTTTTGATATACTTTAACTCTTTCCCAAACAACAAAATTTTGGGGTGATCCCATAATTGGAAAGATGCTCCAGACGACAAAATTTCTATTAAAAAGGAAAGGATTTGTGTATACGGCATAGAAAATATTGAAGCAAATGGAGAAACTGCTGGTAATCAGCAGTTTCTTCTTTTGTCTCAATGTTTTCTCAAGCAATATCTATCAGGGATAACAAAACAAAAGTCTTGTTTGGGAAAAGATTAAATTACTCACCAAACTTTCATCTACCCTAAAGAAGGCAACTTGGCAAGGCCGATTGAGCAAGTTAGCAAAACAGATAAACGCATCTGAGGCCTCCATATTTAACAGCAGCACAGCAGCGATAAATGACATGCCTTGTACCTGCAAAAATCAGCAGTTGGTTTAACGGTGTTAAATATGACAAACAATAATTTTCATCAAGTGACAGACATTGAAAAGGAGAACTTTATGCCCCCTCCCCCTAAAGGTTTTTGGGAGATGCAAACAAAGGAAACGTTTCAAATGTTTGTTTTAATGCCCATGTTTCTATAGCATCCTATCTCTAAATACCATAGTCTTACAAATAGGTAGAAACTTCAATAAAAGAAATTATTAATTTCCTATTAACAAAACACCATACAAAACAAACAATTTTATGCAAAACTTAACAAATTCAAAGTAATGAAAGTGTGAATATACTGTGATCAAATTAGGCTTATTTGAAATAGCTTCAAAACGACTTACATATCCGATATCAGGCCTGTAGCATGCATAAGCACCAAGTAAACTGTGTAGTAAATCATGATAGGGTCCACCCTGAAATCAAAATCAATTCATTTGCTATGATAACTATTTTTGTAAACTGCTTTTACATTCATGATTCATTTTAGTAAAACCAACAAAATTTGACTCCATATTAAGACAAAAACATCTTATCTTAATTTATTCATTAATACTTTAAACATATGTCACACAATTTTGGTCACATGAAATATTTACCACTCTACAATGAAAGTAGATTTTTAATTTGATTTATTTGTTTTTACACCCTTTTCAACTCCTATGGTCATATTGCGGCAGCTGGAGCACCTAACCGTGGATCCTGGTATTTCTCACACCAGAATCACCACCATATCCAAACAGAGCATCCAGCTGATCTCTCAAATAGATGATTCATACCCATTGGTGACAGACAAACGACTTTTTGTCAGATGTCAGAATGGATACTGGCCGATCTGGGGTTTGAACTCACGACCCCTGGATTGAGGGACTCCGATGTTACCGACTGAGCTATTTGGGCTCGGCAAATAGATTTTTAAGGTGATCAATTGTTCGATAAATGACTAACCTTTTGAAATATACAAAGTTGAGGGAATGTTCTTGATACATCAAGTTTGATTAGTTCTACGCTGGATTCTTTACTGGACGGAGGTTCTGAGGAGGCTGCAAACAAATACACAAATAATAGTTATGAAGAAAATCATACTTTAGCTACATTATATGTTGATTTCACATCATTTTCCCTAGCCCCAAAACAATAACCAGATATTTAACATACATTTAGACGAAATCTTTGTTTAAAACTCATTATTTAAAGTCTCACATGTTCCTATCTGATTTGGTCTGCAGTTTTGAACAAATCACACATAGCGGTAGCTCTTTCAGAAGGTAAATAAAATGTCCAGAATGACCAGTGTATGTTATTATGACCTAGTAATGAAGAGTAACTTACTTTCTGACATGCCAAATATAACAGAGGATTCATCCATCTGCTTGATCCTGTCTTCAGCTCTGCTCACACAGATCTCATATAACTCTGAAAACATGTGCAAAATATATAAACTAGTTGTATAACATTTCTGTATCCAACATGATGTGGTTGTTTTCTTACTTGTGGACCGGACCAGTGGCAAGTTGTTGACTTCTATGGGTCCTCCTGTTTCTATCTTCATTGTTGTTTGTGGTTGCGCTGGTGTGCATATAGTAGTGCGGATTGAACTTAGCAATGTGATTCTTCCAAAGCTTGTTAAGCTTGATTTTAAAAGAAATACCCTTGCTCTTAAATCTTTTCTGTCTAAAAATGACATTGAATGATGTTCAAACTTTATAGACAAACTTGACTTTGTAATCAGAAGACAGGTCTTGTGAAAACCACACAAATTTGCGGGAAAGAAACCTTTTCAATTACGTTTTAGCATGTATTTTGTACACATATTTCAAAAAGACTGGGCAAAAACTACACCAAGGACTGAGATCATTAGGAAAATATATAACCATAAAGAAATAAAGACATTTCTATCAATTAGAGAAATATGTATTGCTACAACTTTTAATTCATTTCTTATCATCATTGGCATTCATTGATCTGAATGGAAATGAATTTTGTGCTAGAAATAGATTGGGTTTACTGTCATTTTTTGATAAATTGCCTATGTTGTCATAAAATCTAGTAACTAAGGCTTGGATCAAGCCATAGATAACAACATCTACCAAAACAATATTGTTTGTCCTAAATTATGTCACAGTTAAGTGGATAAAATCACTTGCTATTAACACAAGCCATCTCAAAAATAAGACCACTTACCCTGAGTTACATTTAAGTCGTTGCCAATTGCCAGTTGCCATACTTTCCCTCGAACATTGGTTGGTATACCATGCCACCATAAATCTCTTGCCTTTTTAGAACCTTTCCTGAAAATTATGAATCATCACAAAAGTTAAATGAGGTTATGCATGTACATGTGTGTACTAGTGACAGTATAGATACTTTTTGCCAATCATCAACAGTAAAATACAAAATTATCAGTTATTTCTATACATTAGATCATAGACAGAAGGGTTCATAACCCTATCACATAAGCTAGATATACCTTGTGATATACTGGTAATAATTAAAATGTTTGTATCCATAGTGAAATACTGTCTACAAAATTAATATTCCAATCAAAGTCCAGTTTAACATGATGTGAAGTTCCTTTTATGAAGATGTTAAAAATAGAAAAGCTCATTTGTCATTTCAATTGAGTCTTGGTCAGGCCTCCGAGGAAAGTGTATCCAGATTAATGTAGAAAAGAAATCATACTATTTCATTGAGATCAAATAAACTTACATAGAATCCCAGTTAGGTAGAATCTCTTTCGTCCATATCCGTCTAAACTCCACCATTTGGTCTTCTTGTCGTAACTGCTGCTGTTTCTGCTTCTTCTTCATCTTAATCTCCTTTTGTTCTGAAAATAACAAACAGATGATTGGATTAAATCGCAAAGAATTTTGTGCTAAAAATAGACTAGGTTTACCATTATGTTTTGATAAAACGTCAATGTTGTTAAAAAATCTCGTAACTAAGGCTTGAATCAAGCCGTAGTTACGAGATTTTATAACAACACGTACGAATATACTATTGTTTGTCCGAAATTATGTCACGGTTTACTTAACAAAATCGTTCCCTATTGAGGTTTACGCCCCACTCAACAGCTAAGGTCACTATGGAAAGGGGATCTCCATTTAAAGTTTCATCCAAAAAAATGGATTGGCAGGAGGTCGAACAAGTGACCCCTGTGTTACAAGTCTTGCGCATTACCACTGCACCAAATCCATGCCTATGAAAATAGAAGAAATTAGCTTATAACACCATACAAAAGTACAAGCAGTACACATATTAACCCTTTCCCAAACGACAAAATTTTAAGGAGGTCCAATTCAAAAGCTGCTGCAGACAATAAAATAAATGATCACAAAATGCCGAAATGTTTATGTTATACCCAAGAAAATATTGAGACAAAAGGAGAAACTGCTGGTTATCAGCAGTTTCTTCTTTTGTTTCAATGTTTTCCCAAGCATCATCTATTAGGGACATCAAAACCAGGTCTTGTTTGGGAAAGGGTTAACAGGGGGTGAGGGAACTGAATATATGTTAGAAAAGATACAATTTGGGGTGACTTGTTTTTGTTGTTGTTGTTGCTACTGCTGCTCCCGATGATGATGATGATGATGATGATGCTGATGATGATGATG
Organism: Fragum sueziense; assembly: GCA_963680895.1. NCBI lineage: Eukaryota > Metazoa > Mollusca > Bivalvia > Cardiida > Cardiidae > Fragum > Fragum sueziense. The sequence continues at coordinate 49,286,549 of OY804601.1, forward strand.
ATGATGATGATGTTGTATGAAGAATACACAGTCTTAAAACTTTTCTATCCTGACATACAATTTTTCTGCCAAATCTAGCATTCTTTTGTGGTCTGTTACCTATTAAACTCCTTTGATTCTGGACATGTTTAAAACTTTATTTGGGAAAGAGTAAAGAAAGGTAATAGTATTGTTTTAAACCCTTAAGGTAAACCTGTAATGTGAGAAATCTTATCATAATTCACTGCTTAAAGCTGTAATCTTTTCCCAAACAACAAAATTTTAAAACACTCCAATTCTAAATTCGCCGAGTCAACAAAATAAATGTTCATAATTTTTTTTATTTTATGAACAATATAGGAAAGAAAATATTGAGGCAAAAGAAGAAAACGCTGGTTTTCAGCATTTTCTTCTTTTGCCTCAATGTTTTCCACAGCCTTTTTGCTAAAAGTGACATGTCAAAATCAAAGATACTAGTAGTTTGAGAAAGGGTGAAATTGCAACATGCCCATTATGTAAACAATAATCATCTTTAACAATCTCTTACCAAGCCCTATCTTTAAGGTATGCTTTTGAATAATCCAGGCTATTTATCCCCTACCCAAACAATATCTTGTTTTGAGTGTCCCAACCAGAAAAGGCATTTTCTCTTTTTGCCTGTTATATTTTGCACTATATTATTGTACACAAATTCTATCTTTATCATCGACAATTTTGTCGTCAAAAGCATTTTTCAAGTTGCATGGCCCTTAATTTTTGTTTGTTATAAACATCTATTTCGTTATCTGCAGCAGCTTTAAATTTTGAACAGTCCAAATTTTAGCCATTTGCAGAAGGGTTGTCTGAACAAATATGCACATTTTACACTATTAACCAATTACCTGACGGCAAAATCAAGATCTGCATGTTATTCAAAGTTGAACAGCTGCAGGTTGCAAAATTGATAAATTTACAGTATTTACAAAGGGAATGAACTCAAGCTGTAAGCAGAAAATGTGCCTTTCCTTGAAAGCAGCTTGTCAAAGATTGATGAAAATGTCAATGTGACGTAAATATCAACACTCTATCTCAGGCCCGTAAGATTGTTTTGGTCTTTGCAACAAATGACACCAAAACCAGAGCATTAGCTTCCACAAATAAAGTCCTACCTGGCTAAAGTTTTTGAGAACAAAAGAAAATACCAGCATTCTAGATCTTTTCCTTACCCCAGATGCTTTAACCCTTTCCCAAACAAGACAAGAGCCGTCAGAGACGGACAATGCTCCCCGAATAAGGCATTGTCACAATAAATATATGCCATGCAGAGCTAATATAAAGCTAACAAATGTTAAGCCCCCTTTTTGCATGACATATTTTGTATACGCAAATTTTAAATAGGTTTATTGTCAAGGGCATCTGATTTGCTACTCAAATATGAAATTTCATCAAATTCTGACCATTAGACTAGGAGAAATTAGAGAAAAACTGTATTTAACCTTAAGTCCCCTTTTCCCATGACGAGGCCTCAATTCCAAAAACCGGGAAAAGTACATCGGCATTTTGTCATAGGGAGTTCACATGGTAAGTTTCATTTGATTTGGCCCAATGGTTATGGAGAAATCGCTTCGGACGGACGGACGGACGGACGGAATGACGGACGGACAGGACGGACGGACGGACGGACAGACAAAGCGGCGACTATATGCTCTCCCTTCGGGGAGCATAAAAATTTTAGGACTGTCATTTTCAAAAGCTGTTGCGGATGTCAAAATGGGTGTTGGTTAACCCATTACCAGACGGCAAATTTTGGACTATTCCAAACTGAAGAGTGTTGCAGACGACAATATCAAGTTGATGAAAATTTGAAAATCTTTCCATTTTTGGTTAGAAAACATTGTGGTAAATGAAGAAATTGCTTGTCACAAGCGATTTCTTCATTTTCCACAATGTTTTCCCAAGCCTTTTTTGTAAGGGAGTCAAAAGGTGTCAGTGTGCAGTAATGGGTTAAGATGTGGTTTGTGTAAAATACAACCCAGAAAATATTGAGACACAAGGAGAAACTGCTGGTTATCAGCAGTTTCTTCTTTTGTTTCAATGTTTTCCCAAGCCTTTTCTATTAGGGACGTCAAAACCAGGTCTTGTTTGGGAAAGGGTTAACCCATTACCACACAGTGACGCCTTTTGATGCCTCGCAAAATAGAGACTTTGGAAAACATTGTGCAAAATAAAGAAATTGCTTGTAACAAGCAATTTCTTCATTTCTCACAATGCTTTCTACCCCAAAAGACAAAAAAATACAAATTCTATTCCCTTGATATTGTCATGTACAACATCAACTAGAGTGTAAAGAAGGTAGAAAACAGCCGAAAATGGCAATTTTGTCAAATTCAAGGGCACATAACTCTTGACTTTCTAGTCAGATCAGACTGAAAATTGAACTCATCCAAGATCTTATGGTCTCCAACATTATGTACATGTTTTGTCTTGATTGATCAGTAATTGTAGATGCTAGAGTGTAAACAAAGTTAACAAGAGGACCATGATGGTCCTATATTGCTCACCTGAACCAAAATGATATGAGCAACATTTTTGTTCAATTCAATAAATATTTATGACTTTAAGACTGAAAACGAACTTATGGTCAATAACTTTGTGAAAATCGAGCTCATCCAAGATCTTATGGTGCTCAACATTGTGTCCAAGATTTGTCTTGTTTGATAAATAATTGTAGATTCTGGAGTATAAACAAGATCGAAAACAGCCGAAAACAGCAATTTTGTCAAATTCAAGGGCACATAACTCTCAACTTTTTTTATCAGATCAGACTGAAAACCAAACTCATCCCAGAGCTTATGATCCCCAACATTGTGTCCAAGTTTTGTCTTAATTGATCAATAATTGTAGATTCTAGAGTATAAACAAGGTCGAAAACAGTCGAAAACGGCAATTTTATCAAATTCAAGGGCACATAACTCTCGACTTTGTGGTAAGATCAGGCTGAAATTCAAACTCACCCGAGATCTTATGATACCCAACATTGTGTCAAAAATTTGTCTTGATTGGTCAATAATTGTAGATTCTAGAGTGTAAACAAGTTCGAAAACAGCCGAAAACAGCAATTTTGTCTAATTCAAGGACACATAACTCTCAAATTTTTAATCAGATGGGACTGAAAATCAAACTCATCCAAGATCTTATGGTCTCAAACATTGTGTCCAAGTTTTGTCTTAATTGATAAATAATTGTAGATTCTAGAGTGTAAACTATGTCAAAAACAGCCGAAAATGGCAATTTTATCAAATTAAAGGGCACATAACTCTCATTTTTCTGGTCAGATCCGACTTAAAATCAAACTCATTTGAGATCTTATGGTCTCCAATATTGTGTCCAAAATTTGTCTTGATTGGGAAAAAATTGTAGATTCTAGAGTGTAAATAAGGTCGAAAACAGTCAAAAACAGCAATTTTATCAAATTCAAGGGCACATAACTCTCGACTTTGTGGTAAGATCAGGCTGAAATTCAAAGTCATCCGAGATCTCATGGTCCCAAACATTGTGTCCAAGTTTTGTCTTGATTGATGAATAATTGTAGATTCTAGAGAGTAAACAAGGTCAAAAACAGCCGAAAATGGCAATTTTGTCAAATTCAAGGGCACATAACTCTCGTCTTTCTGGTAAGATCAGACTGAAAATCGAACTCATCTGAGATCTTATAGTCTGCAACATTATGTCCAAGATTTGTCTTGATTGATCAATAATTGTAGATGCTAGAGTGTAAACAATGTCAAAACTAGGTATCTTTGGCATTCAAGGGCAGATAACTCCTGACTTTCTGGTTCGATCTGACCCATAATCGAACTCATCCGAGATTTTATGGCAATACATGTTTTGACCAAGTTTGGTCAAGATTGGCTTATATTTGTAGATGCTAGAGTGTAAACACGAAATTGTGAACGGACGGACAGACAGACGGACAGACAGACGGACGACGGACAAAAAGTGATCACAATAGCTCACCTTGAGCACTTTGTGCTCAGGTGAGCTAAAAACAGCATTTTTTGACATTCAAGGGCAGAAAACTCTGTACATTCTGGTCCGATCAGGCCCATAATCAAACTTGTCCGAGAACTTATGATCCTACTTGTTTTGGCCAAGTTTGATCAAGATTGCCTAACTTTTGTGGATGCTAGAGTGTAAACATCCCAATTGTGGACGGACGGACAGATGGACGACAGACAAAAAGTGACCACAATAGCTCACCTTGAGCACTTCGTGCTCAGGTGTGCTTATAAATTTGGACCAGTCTAAAATTTGGTAATCTAGCAATAGGTCCAAAACAGCAAATATTTTAACTGTTTTAGTTTACCTTTTCTTTTAGCAGCTGCCACCATTGCTTCATATTCTTTCCTGTGTTTTTCTATCTCATCAGGATCCTTCATGGGTAAATTCCTGAAAATAGAAAATGGTCAAAATTGTCATTCATCATCCACATAACAGTGTTCTCCCCAGCCCAGTAAGCGATATCGGCCCCACAACAGCTTCATGTAATTAAATCAGTGTTATGTCTCTACAGCTTCAAATGTACCACACAGTTTAATTTCTCAAAATGGTCACAAATAGGGTAATTTTGAGGTGTTCCATGCCAAAAACAGTCTTAGATAGACCATTTTGTATAATAATTCCTCATGAAAACATTATGGGAAATGAAGAAATTGCTCAAAATGAGTCATGCACAGTTATTTGTATTTACACAAACACTGCCTGTTAGGTATATGTATGATACTTCGAAATATTCTGGAGAGAACCTAGCCTTGTGTCAGGCCCTGTATATGTGTTTATGTCTCTTGAAAAATCAAGGGAGACTAACACTCATAAATAGATTACACATATTAACGTCCCTTGGTCTAAACTATACAGGACAACACAGAGCAACAATTTTCTATGTACCTTATTTTTGTATTTCCTAATACAAATGTTATTCTTAACAGACTGACATCAGTCTAGAGAGAACCCTGAAATAATATAAGGCAACATAGACAAAGATCAGCCAGAATGATAGAAGCCTGCAGTTTCAAAGACTTAATTCTGATGTCTGTAATAGAAAAGGCTTGCGAAAACAATGAGACAAAAGAAGATGCTGAAAACTAGCATTGTCTGAGTCTCTTTGCCTAAATATTTTCAGTGCTGTAGTAAACACAGGTAAGAGCTACAGATAGGTGGTTGTTTCAATTCTAAATCCAATGTTGTGTGTACTCATTAGGTTCGTCTCAATAAGAAAACTCCAATGAGTACCCACAACATAGGTTTGATGGACAATAAATGAAATATAGCAATTTGAAACATATTCATAGTCTCATATAAATTTTGTAACTCTGACAAATCAAATCTTTACAAACATCCATTTTGTCAGCAGCAGCAGCAGCTTTTGAATTAAAAAGGTCTTAATATTGCTGTTTAAGAAAAGGGTATAACAAGCAAAAATTTTTTATGTAAAACTTTTAACAGACAGATGAACAAGTGGATGGACAGACAGACAAGTTCACTGCACTTTTCTTTTGAAGCGGTATATAAGTGTTCTTACTCTGCATAATTATGAAGAGTTGCATGAACATGAAAAGTAAACATACAATGTAGACATAATATACATTTTCTATGACAGATGATACAATGTATGTTTACTTTATCTTCTTTTTTAATTTTTTCATAGTTAACGACCCTTTTTCAAAACTCAAGCCAACATAAACTTCCTCTTTGGACTTTTCTTTAACCCATTCCCAAACAAGACCTGGTTTTGACGACCCTAATAGAAATGACCTTAGAAAACATTGAGACTAAAGAAGAAACTGCTGATAACCAACAGTTTCTCCTTTTATCTCAATACTTTCTGTGTTATCTTTTGCAAAAATTCTATCTCTAACAAAATTTAGTTTTAGTTAGTCGTCTGCAGCAGTTTTCCAAATGGGACACCCTAAAATTTTGTCATTTTGGAAAGGCTTAACCTTTTCCAACATTAGCAGAGCCAATGAGACATTACACAATTTGTCTACAAAACCTAGCTTGACGAAACAGAAAACACTGATAACCAGCATTTTCTCTTTTTTCGCTCAAGGATTTCCATGCAGTAAATTGTAAATTTTATGTTTCTGTTAACCGTGTTTTGTTTTAAGGCAGTCCACCCCTGATGAGATTCACGCCAAGTAGGAATTATTTGTAATGAGACAAAAGAAGAAGATGCTAACAGTCGTAAACATTTGGTGGTGGGCTGTTCCACTGCTGAATGTTAATAAGATGTTGCTTCAATAGGCTTAGATATATAAGGAATCTTAAACGATGTCACATGAAAAACTTCGACGACATTTGGATCTCATTAGGGGTGAACTGCTAAGAAACAGCTTTCACCTCAGTGAGGTACAAAGTTGTTTTTTATGGGAAAGATTAACCCATTACCACATAATGACTCTTTTTTACTCCTACAAGATAATGGCATTGGAAAACATTGTGGAAAATAAAGAAATTGCTTGTGACAAGCAATTTCTTCATTTTCCTCAATGTTTTCTACCCAGAAAGAACACAAAATGTAAAATTTCATTCCCTTGATATTGTCGTCTGCAACGTTTTTGAATTTGCATCAGTCTAAAGTTTTGCCTTTTGGTAATGGTTTAACACAGTCAAGGTAGTTTATTGTAACATTCATATTTATCATAACAGCAAGGATTCATAACAACCTAATAATGAAACATTACAATAATTAATAGACTATATTAATAATTAACCCTTTCCCAAAAAGCAAAAAATTTAGGGTGATCCTATTTGGAATTGATATTGATAAAGAAAGGTTTGAGTACAAAAAGGCCAAGAAAACATTGAGGCAAAAGGAGAAAATGCTGTTTATCAGCATTTTCTTCTTTTGCCTCAATGTTTTCCCGAGCCTTTTCAATTGGAGACACCAAAACCAGGTCTTGTTTGGGAAGGGGTTTATTGTATTTGCTTACATCAATTCTTATTAATCATAATACATCATAAGTGGCCTATTTAATTATCTTTATTGTCTACTATCATGTGAGGCTGCTTTTGTACACTTCTTTTGTTTTTGTTTTTTGTATCTTTATACACTGGTGTATAATCATGTGACTCAGAACTTCTGATAATCTTTAACAGTTTTGTTAATACTTGACCAATTTGAATTCGGTTTGAAGCAGAGAAGGTGGGAAAATGCCAGGAATAAGCTAGACATGTTGGATTTTTAATAAACCAGCTGAGAAAAAGTTATTGAAGATCAACCAAAATTTTGGTTGATCTTCAATAACTTTTTTATCAGCTGATTTTTTTGAAAATCCAACACGCCCATCTAATGCGTGACGTCTGTCCACCTTCTCTGCTTCAAACTGAATTCAAATCGGTTCCGTATTAACAAAATTATTGAAGATTTTTTTAAATTGTTGGGTCACGTGATTATACACCGTGTTATAGTCCATTCATGGTACTATGTCACTTGTTTTCAAGTTTTACCTTTAAAAAGTGTTCTTAATTTTCAATACAATTTTGCATGCATTAGTTTGAACCTTGCAGGTGTGAGACACCTGCAAGATTCAAACCATTACTTGCAAAGTTACAGTAGTTTGGAGTTTGATATTGTTTTATTTACATAAGTAAAGTGCAATGTGCAATAATATCGTGACAGAACTATACATTGCCTATTTTTGACAACTATACAGACAGAGCTTCAGATTTATTTGAAGAGTGGTGGGTCGAAATGACCCATGGCAGGGAAATTGATGGGTCATTTTTGGAAATGATGGGCCATAGCAATGAAAATAAACATAGTGATATAAAAAAAAATGTAAAAGCGTGGGCCGCTTGGCCCCTGGAGATGAAAAGTGATGGGCCATATTTGCAAATAGTGTGTTAAATGGCCCGGGCCCACTGTCAATCTGAAGCTCTGTACAGAGTATTATTTTGGAGATCTCAAGCCTTTCCCAAATGACAAAGTTCAAGACTGGTCTAACTTGAAAATGTTGATGACAAAGCCAATATTACCAAAAACATGAAATATGTGCAATTCAACATCATTGAAAGTGTTGATAGAAAAGGTGAAATTACTGATTATTCATTGGCATTTTTCTTTGTCCCCTGAATGTTTCCCAAAGCTTGCCATTAATTAAAGGGATGTCAAAACTACAAGCAAGTTTGGAAAAGGGTTAAAAGCATTGTTATGTCAGTAAGAAAATACCACAGGATATGAAAATTATTACATTTCCTCAGAAAATACCAAAAGGTTAATGGAATCTGTGGGGAATTTGGTAACATGAAATGTCTAATACATGGCTTATAATAAATATAAGATACTTAGCAGACAGACGATAACCCTTTCCAGAAAGGCAAATTTTTAGGGCGATCCACTTCAAAAACTGTCACAAATTTACAAAATGGAAGTTATTAAAGATAGAATTTGTGTAAAATATGACATAGAAAATATTGAGACAAAAGGAGAAACTGCTGGTCATCAGCAGATTCTCCTTTTGTTTCAATGTTTTCCCAAGCCTTTTCTATTAGGGACATCAAAACCAGGGGCCTGTTTCATCAAAACATTTAAGAGTATTTTTGTCTTACCAATGACTTACGACAAGTTTAGGACAAGAAACGGATATAGCCAATCTATCAAGACCTGGGTTATGCGATTGTTGTTTTAAGCAATATTTAAGACATCGGTAAGTCAAAAATACGTATTAAATGTTTTGATGAAATAGGTCCAAGGTCTTGTTTGGGAAAGGGGTATAATTTGGCTGTTATTTATTATCCCCAAATATAGTTTGGTAGACCAACATTCTTCATTCTTATTTTCTTCCCTGCCACATATTTCCTGATAAAGTAACAAAGACTTTAAATCCTTTCCCTGAAAATTCCTTTTTTGCCAATGACCCAAAGACAGCTTACATTCCATTTTCTTTGGTAGCATGAACATTATTCATATGAACTTTCTGCTTCATATTTGCAACAGAATGCTAAAATACCATACCACAGTGCTTTCATAAACATGTAATTCTATATGCACATATACTGAACCAAAAAAGAAACTTTCACCAAGTTTGAATGTAAATATCTCTTACACAAATAATCATGACACCTGAATTTTACTACTAAAGCAACTCACACATGCTAAACGAAAGTTTCTATTGGGGTTCAGTATACATCAGTTTAGTTTCATCCAACCAGATACAAACAAAACACTCTATCTGATGAAGACATTGTCAAATCCATTCATCAAACTTAGCTTGTTTGTCTGGAGTCACTAAATGCATTTTCACCAGCTCTAATTTGTTAGGCTAGAAGAATTGATGGGGTTGTCATCCAAGAATTGTCAAGAAATATTTACTGGAATTCGTAAACCTTTTTCTTTAAATAAGGATTTCCTTTTACATTAGAGACCAACTTATCAAATACAGGGAGGGCACTACATGTATATTTGATGAAACAATGTAAATTTCATCAAATAAGAAGTAAATGCATTTTCATCAGCCCTAATTTGATAGACCAGGAAAATTGATGGGGTTGTCATCCAAGATTTGTCAAAAAATATTTGCTGGAATTCCTGTTAACCCTTATTGGAAGATAGGGGCATTTCAAAGATTTCTTCTGCTAAGTTTTATTTGTTCTTCCATTTTGCTCTGTTTTCACTAAAGACACCTGACAAGATATTTAAGACCAATTCCACCTAACCACCAAAATATTTTGGCCACGCATTGTGAGGGATTTCCAAAAAAATTACTGTCTGCAGTTTTTTCTCAATTTTGGCCAGTCTATAATTTTCTAGTCTGCCGACAGTAAAAGAAGATCCATTTATTGACTTAACCCTATCCCAAACAGCAAAATTTTAGGGTTGTCCAATCAGAATGATGCTGCAGATGACAAAATGGATGTGTATAAAGTTAAAAATAGTGTAATATTTAGCACAGAAAATATTGAGGCAAAAGGAGAAACTGCTGATTATCAGCAGTTTCTTCTTTTGCCTCAATGTTTTCCCAATCCTTTTCTATTAGGGACGTCAAAACAAGGTCTTGTTTGGAAAAGGGTTAAGGACGATGTCCTCTGTGAGAGTGACATGAAAGTGACGACCCAGAAAAACAAATTTACATAAATCTGTCATTGACAACTTCTTTAGAGACAAATCTAGTAATTCTATCTGCATTTTGCTGGTTGTCTTCGAGAACCTCGTAACAACAGCCCTAAACAAGATGCAGTTATGAGGTTTTAAAGAAAAGTGGCCATTACATTATATTCAATATTCCCCAAGGAGACTGACAAGAAATCAGCCTGATAAGTGGTCATTAAATTTCTTTTTCAGAATGCTTATAAAGTCAGAGCCAAATGAACAGACTACTAGGTAAAATATTAAACTGAATTTTCCATATAAATTCAAATCACTAAAGGAGAGAAGGTCAGAAAACATTGAACAAGAGCTTTGCAGAGGGCCTTGATAATCAGCATTTTCTTTTTTCCCTTCAAACATTGAATAAAGAAATGCAAATGCTGATAATCAGCAATTTCCTTTCCTTCAATATTTTCTGTGCTATATTGCATACAAATTCTATATTAATCTACCCACAGCGTGCAGTCTCTTTGTTGTCTGCAGCAGCTTTCAACCTTGATTTGTCTGTTAAGAGAAATGGTTAAAGATTGCTTAACCCATTATCAAACGACAAAATTTTAAGTCGGTCCGAATTAAAAGATCCTGCAGACGACAATTTCGAGTGAATAGAATTTTTAGGTATTTTTGGATGGAAAACATTGTGGGAAATGAAGAAATTGCTTGTCACTAGTGTTGTAAAATCGGACTCGAATCATAATCGATAATCGAATTGAAACCGGAAGTGGTTTCGATTCAATTATCGATTAATAATCGAAACTTCATTTTCTGTAATAAAACACTTTTGTGTTGATGGGTGTCAAAAAAACTAAAGTTTGTTACGCTGACAACAATAATGGTGAGTCTCTAGCAAAAGAAAGGTGCAAGCCAAGAGATTTTGTCTTCGATTTCATTGATTTAATTAAAGTTATACTATATTCATTTGAGCTTTGGTTTCCTACATAAGTATTTCTTTCAATGTGTGTGTGTGTGGGGGGGGGGGGGGGGGGGGGGTTGGGGGTAAGGGTCTTCCACAAGCCATCCAGACGGAACAAAGTTATAATGTACTTCATAATTTTGGTTTGTAGCCAAATTTCAAATTAATTTCTTTCCACTTAAACAAAAGTCTGCAATAAGTGTCTGCGTTTTAGTCCCATCCATTTACTCTAGTCCTTACTCAAAGAACAGCTGGACAATTTTTAGTATTTTAAGAGTTAAGGAGTTGGAGATAAATGGTGCAGGTATCAAAAATTCAAATCTCTTTCCCAAATTCACATCATCTGTCTAAAATAAAGTGTATTGGTGGCAAAACCGTATTTTTTCGTATCCGGATTTAGGCATATGTCCGGTAACTGGTACACTTGATTACGAAGAGAGGTTGTTTAAAAAGCTCTATTTAGACTCTTTTGTTTGTTTTAAATGTCATAAAATGAAATGAGTGGTCTGCTTTGAAATGAAATGGCTTTATTTGCCCATTTTTCTTCCGTTTCATGAATGTTTTTCTCCAAATTCATGTTATGAAAATGGTGCCGATGATCGCTAGAAACGATGGAATTCCGCCGCTGCCAAACATTTTTGATTACAGATTTATTTGATTATTAGCAAAATATGGTCTTTTTACACCCGAATTAATATCTGCAAATACAATTTCTGTCTTTAACTGGTTTACTCTTGGTTCTTTCCTTTGGAAGCTAAAAAACGAAAACAAACATTGCCATCAGTAATATGGAGCCGATTTTTCAGTGAAAACCAAAGACGTTAACGATCATCGATTTTCCATACTCATAATCGATTGTCGCCGATTTTGGGCTTCAACGATGATTAATCGATTATTTCCGATTATCGTTACAACACTACTTGTCACAAGCAATTTCTTCATTTTTCATAATGATTTCCATTGCCATTATTTTGTGGGGAGTCAAAAAGAGTCATTGTGTGGTAATGGATTAACTTTAAGTACAGTGATCAAATTTGACAAGGATGGTTTACCATAAATTTTGTCAAAAAACTTTCAGCTTCCTTCCAGGAAAACTACTCATTTGTAATTACGAGTGTTTTCTCAGAAATAATTTCACATTTGCGTAGATTTCTCAAACGTAATTTCATGCAAATTGTCATCTGATTACTCTTGAGAATTGACGAGTGCCTCAAATTTGCAAGAAATATCTTTTACTAATCCATGGGATAATTACTTGCATGTAACCGTCCCATCTATTAATCCCAGACTTTTCTTTTGAGAATTTCAGGGGAAGTCAAGACTTCGCTTCATTTTGATTTCTTCATGTTTCATGATCCCTTTCCACAATTTTTCAGTAATGTCACAATAACATGTCCTTACCAATTTTAAGCTTTCTTTGGCATTACCAAAGGACTATAAATAGCTATAGATGAGTGGGGGTAAAGAAATTCTAAATTTGTAATTTCAAATCCAAACCCTATGTTGTGGATACCAATGAGTATGCATGCACAACTTAGGGTTTGATGATCAATAAATGAAATATTGCATTTTGAAAACCCATTATTCCCTTTCATCTGTAGCTTTGTACATAATAGACAACAATAATGTGACACATCGCTCTAAAAGGGACTTTGTGGGAAGTCCATAAAACAAAAGTTGGCAAAATTGATCTAATTTACCAGATGTCATCCTGATGTCGTATTTGGAAAATGAACAAGTAACAAGATACGGGAAACTTTCTACATTCAAAAAAATATAATAGAGTGAAAAGTCAGGCTGCATGGACTGCGCAGACTGACTAGGGTCGGTACTTTTCACAATTCCCATAAGGTCCATTTCAGCAGGATGGGTCACATATACTTACAATGGTCTGTTTTCCAGAATGAGTGCTGTAGTTGACAATACTTCAATATCTTCCTTCTTCGCCCTATTTAACCCTTTCCTAAATGACAAAATTTAGGGTAATTTAGGGTAATCCAATTTGAAAGCTGATGCAGACGACAAAGTAAATGATCACAAAAGGCCAAAATATCTATGTTAAAGTCAAGAAAATATTGAGGCAAAAGGAGGAACTGCTGATTATCAGCAGTTTCTTCTTTTGTTTCAAAGTTTTCCCAAGCCTTTTCTGTCAGGGACGTCAAATCCAGGTCTTGTTTGGGAAAGGGTTAAGGAAGGCACCTTTTATCGTGATGGGTCCCATATAGATAATCGTGTACTTACAATGGTCTGTTTTCCAGAATGAGTGCTGTAGTTGACAATACTTCAATATCTTCCTTCTTCGCCCTATTGGCTGCAAGCTGGTCTTCTTTTTGCTTCTCCTGTCGGAAAAGAAGAAATATTTCATCTTTATCAAAAGCCAAGAGTACTATCCCAACTTTATACCTTTCTTATGTACATAACAAAGTGGGGATAGGCTTCAGGAGGTGTTTCATCATATATATTTTCGCAAAGTTTCACCCATAGTTTCAGCCACATTGTTTTCCAAGCAAAGCATCATGTAAATGGAAAACTAGAGACAAGTAAAAAACTCATCCAAACAAACTATGCAAAGATGGGAGTCCAAGCCCTCCAGGATTTTTCAAGGGGGGTCTAAGCCCAACTGATGGCTTTAAATGTGTCAAATATGTAATGTTATACTAACGTCATTTAGTCAAAATTTGATTTTCGGCCAAAGCCAGGGGGTCCAGACAGCCCCCCCCCCCCCCTCTAGATCCGCCCATGAGTATAGTACTAAGATTGATTCATGCTGTACTCAGTGGATTGGCTCTTCATGTTGAGCTAATTTGGCCACTCGTTAAATGAGCTTAACTTAATTAGCAGCAAAATATATATTTTATCTCAAGTTAAACCTTTATCAGCCAAGCATCTTTGACAGGACTCTATTTCAGTGGTATTTAATCAAACAACTTCCATTTGTGAAAAAATATTATGCAGGGTTTTTTTTTGTTGGTTTTTATTTTCGTTGTTGTTGTTTTTTAGCAGATGGTGCAGATCATGATCAGCCTTCACAAGACTGTCCAGTCTGATCATGACCAAAAGCACAGTTACAAGTCAGATTTCTGTTGGTTGAATTAACCCATTACCAAACGGCAAATTTTTCGACTTGTCCAAATTCATAGATGTTGCAGACTAAAATTTCAAGTGGACAAAATTTAAGATTTTTTGGTCTTTTTGAGTAGAAAACATTGTGGAAAAATTTTCCACAGTGTTTTCTAAGGCCTTTAACTTATCAACATCAAAAAGCCCCATTGTGTGGGAATGGGTAAAGATACTTGATTGAACTTTGAAGAATATATAGTTGCATTCAACAATAGACAGTAAGCACAATTTACCTTGTATTCGACTTCTATCTGTCCAGGATCTTTGACAGGCCCCTGTTTTGGTGGTATTTTGCCAAATAATTTCCAGCCCGGCTGATTCTCTTCACTGTCACTCGTACTATTCGGCTCTTTTGATTTGCGGGAAAACAGATTTCTGGAAGTAGAAAGAAATATAATGATTCAAAAGTTTAAATTATTTACCAAGAAAACATTCTAATAAATGATTTTCAAACATTTTTTTCAAGTTCAAAACAGAATAAAATTGTTTTTGTAATTCTTTTTTATGCAAAAGACAAAATTTAGGGTAATTCATGTACAAAATTCCATAATACAGCATAGAAATCCTTTAAGGAAAAGGAGAAAATGCTGAGCATCAGCATTTTCTTCTTTTCCTGCAAGGTCTTCTAAATCCATAATTACAAGTATTCTACGGGGTCATGTAAAGGCATTACTGTTTGGAATGGCTTGAAACAAAGATTCAATCCCTAGTTTTGGTTTGAATCAAAAAGCATTTTGCAATTATTGCTAAAGTTTCTTTGTTGTTATAAATTCAAAACATTTATATTGACAAGACAGAGAAAAAAAACTTCACAGAAAACAGTACAATTGTTATTTAATGGATTTTTTATTGTCAGGAGAGCTATAAAACTTTTTTAGCAACATTATAAAAGTTACCATTTAAACCATAAAAGGTACTATATCAATTCTTTCTTTTTTTTATATTCTATTTCAATATCATGACTCCTTTTGATGCTCCACAATATACATAGCAGACAATGAAGAAATTGCTTGTGACGAGCAATTTCATCCTTTCCCACAATGTTTTCTACACAGAAAGACCAAACTATTTTACATTTCATTCACTTGAAAATGGTACCTGCAAAGTCTTGGAATTTGAACAAGTCTAAATTTTGCAATCTGGTAATGAGATAGATTAGTACTATAGGAAAGCTGCATTTTGAGATGGCAATTGGATCAACAAGAATCTGCATCATGTTTTTCAGAAAATATTAATCTTCTTATGAACAAATTGATGGTGCTTAAACAATTATACCCCGCCCAATTTTAACATGCAAAAATCATTATAGATGCTAACTATAAGTCATCACTAGATGCCGAAGGGCAACATGTCGAGCCCGCTCATTTTGAAGAAAGAAGACCATACCTATGTCTACAGCTGTCATTACAATGGCGTTGTAAAAGTGGGGACAAAATAAGTTGGAATGATGGGGATCATGGTGAGACAGTTTATTGTTCACAAAATATTACATGTCTATGTATTTATAACGAGATACCAGAATGGATTAATTTGAGTATACATATGTGACCCGTCACGCTAAAAGGGACCTTATGCTAAGTCCATAAAACCAAATTCCGAGAAATATACCAGACCAAGCAGAAGTCCATCCGATGTCGTATTTGGAAAACGAAAATATTGTAAGGTAGAGAAAACATTCTAGATTCAGAAAATACTTAAACGTGAAAAGTTTCGACCCTAGTCAGGCTGCGCGGACTGCGCAGACGGACTAGGGTCGATACTTTTCACAAATCCGATAAGGTCCCTTTTAGCGCGACGGGTCACATATAAGGAAAATAAGCCATGCCCCCTGGCACCCATTTTTTGTACGGATCGGAATAATTTGAACATTCTGAGAAGTACGAAAATTAGCTGCACGTAGCTGTACGTGGCCATGTTTTTTACGGATTGAGATAATTTGAACAATCTTGGTAGAGGGCCATCCAAAGAATATTTGTGCCAAATTAGTTTGAAATCTGGGCTGTAGTTTTGGAGGAGATGAATTTCAAAGTTTGACTATATACATATAAGGAAATAAGCAATTTCCCCTGGCAGCCATGTTCTTTTACGAATCGGAATAATTTGAACAATCTTGGTTATACAGGGAACATCTGTGCCTTATTATTTTGAAATCTGGCTATTAGTTTTGGAGTTATGATTCCAGCAAGCTGTTTCAGGACAAGCTGATTTATACCACTTTTTATCCACACGGTTCTTGCGCGCGACACTCCACCTCATGATGGTTAATATTCATGCCAAATTATTTTAATTCCCCCCAAGTAATGACCAAATTTTGGTCCAGACAAGCATAATCCGGACAGACGCACACACGCACATACACCAAACTGCCACTGTGACAACTTTGTCAAGCTCATCGCAAGCGGGCTCAACAAAAATCAACTCATTTTTGATATTTGACCTAAAATTCTGACCTTTACTTTTGAGCTAGCAATCTGGATCTACAAAAATCAACTCATTTTTTACATTTGACCTCAAAGTTTGACCTTGACCTTTGAGCTTGGAATCTGGTTCTTGCACGCGACACTCCGCCTTACTGAGCTTGACATTTGTGCCAAGTTAAGGAATGGCCCGGACAAGCAAAAATCAACTCATTTTTTACATTTGACCTCAAAGTTTGACCTTGACCTTTCATCTTGGAATCTGGTTCTTGCACGCGACACTCCATCTTACTGAGCTTGACATTTGTGCCAAGTTATTTCTGAATCCCTCCATCCATGGTGAAGTTATGGCCCGGACAAGCAAAAATCATCTCATTTTTGACATTTGACCTCCAAGTTTGACCTTGACCTTTGAGCTTGGAATCTGGTTTTTGCACGCGACACTCCGCCTTACTGAGCTTGACATTTGTGCCAAGTTATTTCTGAATCCCTCCATCCATGGTGAAGTTATGGCCCGGACAAGCAAAAATCATCTCATTTTTGACATTTGACCTCCAAGTTTGACCTTGACCTTTGAGCTTGGAATCTGGTTCTTGCACGCGACACTCTGCCTTACTGAGCTTGACATTTGTGCCAAGTTATTTCTGAATCCCTCCATCCATGGTGAAGTTATGGCCCGGACAAGCAAAAATCATCTCATTTTTGACATTTGACCTCCAAGTTTGACCTTGACCTTTGAGCTTGGAATCTGGTTCTTGCACGCGACACTCTGCCTTACTGAGCTTGACATTTGTGCCAAGTTATTTCTGAATCCCTCCATCCATGGTGAAGTTATGGCCCGGACAAGCAAAAATCTTCTCATTTTTGACATTTGACCTCCAAGTTTGACCTTGACCTTTGAGCTTGGAATCTGGTTCTTGCACGCGACACTCCGCCTTACTGAGCTTGACATTTGTGCCAAGTTATTTCTGAATCCCTCCATCCATGGTGAAGTTATGGCCCGGACAAGCTCCATCCGGACGGACGCACGCACTAACGCACGCACGCACGCACTAACGCACTAACGCACATACACCGAACCGCCATTGTGACAACTATGTCGAGCTCACCGCAAGCGGGCTCGACAAAAATCCTTCCAGGTTCGAATTTAGTAAAAAGATTTTATATAGCATGACAGGGGTTAATATGGTGAAAGATTTATTCATCAAGGTAAGAGTATAGGGGGCATTAATTATGCAAATAATGTCACAATCACCTAAACTTACTCGGGTCAGTAACCCATTTAACCTGCTTTTACCTTATAAGGTAGAAGTTTGTTGATTTGGGTTTAACGCTGTTTTCAACTGCTATAGTCATATTGTGCCTACATGAGCACAATTCCTTTTGTTTCTCATACCAGTACTACCACAAGATCCTAACCCAGCCTCCAGCTGCTCGCCCACATAGGTTAATGATTATCTAAACCATTGGTGAGAGACTATAAGGTAGAAGCACACCAAAGGGTCATTGCAAAGTTATAAATGCATACCAATGGGCTTGTGCAAAACCATTGTAAGTTTATAGGAATTCAAATTATGCAAGTAATGTTGCAGTCACTCAACTTTTTCAGGTCAGTAGTCCATTAACTCATATCCAAACAAGACATGTTTGGTATCTTTTGACGGATGGATTGTTACAACAAATAATTTCTTCATTTCCCAAATTGTTTCAAAAGCCTTCATCTTTTAGGGTATCAGTGGCATCATTATGTGGAATAACATCAAGTTAGTCCATCCCTAATGAAGATTTATAGGACATCAGAATTATTTGGGCAATGTCATTAACATTCAGCAATGGAACATTCCACCGCTGAATGTTTATGACACAGCCTGAATAGTTTTGGAAATGTGACAAATGTTATAACTATGTCACATGAACAATTCTGAAGTTGCATGAATCTCATTATGGGTGCACTACCTTAACCCTTTCCCAAACGACAAAATTTCATGGTGATCCACCTCAAAAACTGCCACAAATGACAAAATTGAAGTTATTAAAGATAAAATTTGTGTAAAACATGGCATAGAAAATATTGAGACAAAAGGAGAAACTGCTGATTATCAGCAGTTTCTTCTTTTGTTTCAATGTTTTCCAAAGCCTTTTCTAGTAGGGACATCGAAACCAGGTCTTGCTTGGGAAAGTGTTAAGTAAGGTATTGGCAAGTCAACATACTCTGATGATACAGATATGCAACTTTGACAGGGCATTAAGTGATGACAATTAAATTGAAAATGTTGACAGCTGAAATAATGGTCATCTAGCAAGTATGACAAAATTAATATGTACATTTATATGACCTTAGGGCATCAAGACCCCCATCAGGATCCAGCTTGCAATAACATTAGGAAAATGGGTCCTTAGTGGCTTTTTAAAGACCAACTTGGATCCAAATCAACCTGTTTATATGTACAGTACCATCAGATTAAGAACCACAATGATCTGTTATAGCTTCTTCATTGTCTGTGGTAACTCGTAAGACGACAGAGTTCTAATCCTAATCAGACAGCATTTAGGCACAATCTGACCCAGATCAATAGCAATCTAAAATGCTATATTATTATATAAGGGACCTTTTATCTGAATCCAGTTCATTATTTTCATTCAAATGTAATAGCTCTCAAAGTTCTCCAAGATTAACCTGTAGCCTCACAATGAAATTCAATTTTCAGACAGGTTTTGACCTTGTCCTTACTTGAGACTTACCAATTATTTTGGACTCATTCACCCGATTCAGACATGCAATTTGACACCTCGGTAAAAAAGAAAACTTGATTGTTTGTTCTTACGAAACTTGATACAAAACTTAACAACCTTCACTGGCTCAAATTTATTTTTTTCATGTGTCAGATAATTATGACAATGTATGATACTTGTATAGCTCTTTTTATACTGTACCGAAGTCAAAATGTAAGTGCAAAAAGTGAACAATTTAATGTTATTCGAGTTAATCAGCATTTTCTCCTGATAATAATTATTTTCTCCTTTTGCCTCAAAATTAATTTTCTATGCTGAATTTTACAAAAATTCTTTTATCAACATCCATTTTGTTGTCTGCTGCAGCTTAAAATTTGAACATTAAAATATTGTTGTTTGGGTTTAAGGATCAAACAAGGGTATAAAATTCCAACAATGTTATCTTGAAGACCATTTGAGATACATAATGGGTGTTTTCTCTTTGTTCACAAAGTATTTTCCTATCTAGACTGACTGCAAAACACTGATAATCATTATCTTCTTACAACATTACATAACTTAATAATTTTCCTCATAGACAGTTGACAATACTCTTTTATTCCTAAATTGCAAACAGACAATATTTTCCAAATTAGAAAAATATAGGAAAAACATGATGTAACGAGAAAATGCTGACGAACAGCAAAATCAATCCTCTTTTTTCATCATTGTTTTCAACCATTTCAGAAATTAATTTTCATTCAATCCGATAAATTTTGCATCTCGATACTGTTTGAATTTTTCATTTTTTATCCTTCAACAATTTGCTAAAATAGTTAATTTTAAGTTGTATTCTTCAAAGTCTACCAGCACAGGTCTACATCTTCACAAGTTTTCATTCTTTACACAATCAACCTGCCAGAGAGTATAAGTGTCAATAAATGACATGGCTGAGCATCTCTAGCTAATAGCTATTAGCTAGAGATGCTCTGCCAGGTCATTTATGGAGAGCTATACAATGTAACTAAAACAGACAGAAAATAGCCTGGTCACAAAGTACATCATTTAGGACATTTTATTGAAGTCAGACCAACATCTGCCATAATAACATTTTATGCTCTATTATTTCACCATTTCTCTCCCCATGTCACACCTGGGCCAATTTGGTAGATACAAACAACAAAATGTCATCATTGGATAGTATAGGTCTCGATACATGACCTGGAAGAGAATCTCTATTAGCTAAAGATGCTCTGCCAGGTTATTTTTCGAGACTTATATATCAAGGGGCTGAATCAAAATAAGCTCTGTTGTGAACTTCCATAGATGATGACAAAACATGGGTTCATTTTTCTCAGATATTCCTGGTTTTGACTTGCACGACAGAGAAAATGTTTCTCTGTTTCTCAAGTTGTTTTGCATTATAAACTAGTAGAATTTTACTTAAAAGCATTTATAACTTTTTATCAGCTGAATTTTTTTTTTCAAAAATCTTCCATATCCAGCTAAACCTTGGCATTTCTCCATCTTCTCTGCTTCAAACCGAATTCAAATTGGCCATGTACATATATCAACAGAAATATTGACAATTTTCGAAATAGCTTTACCACGCGATTCCCCATCGTGGATAATAATTCATACTCAATCATTACCACATTTTCCCTGTTTTTACACCTGAGCAGTTCTTAGCAGATATATCTGGTAGATTCAGACAACAAAAGTCATCATAACAAAGTCTGAAGTGCTCAGAATTACAATAAAGTCTGTAGTAAGACAAATGGCATGATAAAAATGGGGCATGTTCTCATTAGTGTGACAGACTGGCTTGTAAATGCTTTTTCTGATTACTCCAAATTCTGCAGCATTGTACTGCAGAATATATACAAAGATCAGACTGAAAATATGTGTAGTCATTTCTTAGTCTTTGCTTACTGATTAGTGATTAGCAGAAAACAGATCAAATCCATAGCAACAGATTGGAGGAGGTAAAGACATTCTACAATTGCTATTTCAAATCCAAACCCTATATTGTGAGTACTCAACATTAGAATGTCTCTATGCTTTGATTAACGGTATATTGAAACATTACCATCTTTTGTCTGAAGCCCTGATGACCCCCTTTCTAAATGACAGAGTACAACCCAACAGATGTGAAAAACATCTGGCATAAAGCCTCTCATCAGAACTGATATGCCATTGTATAGAAATTCCTGAACTATCTAAACAAACATTTGATCTCTTACTCATATCTTAATCACCTTTATACATTTGGGCAAAAGTGTGCCTCTTAGACTATAACAATGTATAATACAAGACTATGCATTTACCCCTTCTCACAGAAATAATGGTTTTGGGCAACATCTTAACATTTGTGCTTAAGATGTCACAGGCGGCAATCACGTGACTTTGTTATGATATATTTTCCTCACTTATGTAAACAAAAACACTCGATAAGAACTCAGTTTCTCAAATTTTGAATCAAATACTTAACACTCAATATTGAGATACGTGCCATTCGATACGTCATACTCTCTGGTCTATTTTGGTACCAAGATCTTCCCTCAAATCCATGTCAAAGCTGAGAACATTCGTGCAAAGTATTTTTAAATGCCGTGATATATTTTCATAAGAAATGTTTGCACTTTGCACGAATGTTCTCAGCTTTGACATGGATTTGAGGGATGGTATTGGTATCAAAATAGACCAGAGATTACGACGCATCAAATGGTACGTATCTCAATTCTGAGAGTTAAGTATTTGATTTCAAATTTGAGAAAATGTGTTCTTACCGAGTGTTTTTGTTTACATAAGTGAGGAAAATATATCATAACAAAGTCACGTGATTGCCGCCTGTGGATGTTGAATAACTGATTTTCACCAAAGTTTTTTTAATAGCTGCTTTAACATTTGGTTATACCAACCCCTCCTCCCACACCTGCTTATAACTGGAGGGCTGGTGCACCTAACCATGTCTTCCTATTATTGCTCAAACCAGTACAAACACAATATCCAACCTTCAGGCTGAGCCATCAATTGACCAAACGCAAATCGATAGATTGCTCCGCCCAACGTAGAATCTAAGACAAACAATGGGGCCCATTAGTATGTCGATGGTTTTGATTGACAGCCGGCATTTTGTCACTTCAATTAATGTTTAAGTCCTAAATTGTCGCAAATTGACAGACAATGCAATATTCTCAATAAGTCCTCATTCCCCATGACATTCAACTTGTTTACATGGAATTCCGAAGGTCTCTGCAGACGTCTATTATACCTGCTCAGGAAAAATTCAATAAATTGATTTTATACTTTGATGACATGGCTTAAACAAAATTAGATCTACTGTCTCCAACAAAAACCTCTTACTTACTACTTCATTAGTGGAGTCTATCATTTAACCTGTTCCCACATAATGCACTTTTGACCCCACTGAGATACAAGCTTGAAAAATAATTGTGGAAAATGAAGAAATTGCTTGTGACAAGCAATTTCTTCATTTTCCACATTATTTTCCACTCAGAAAGACCAAAAATTGTAAAATTTCAGTCATTGGAAATTGTCGTCTGCAACACATTCGAATTTAGGCCAGTCTAACATTTTGCTGTCTGGTAATGGGTTAATCAAAGTTGCTGTCTCCATCAAAAAACTCTTTTTTCAAATTCATTAGCAGATTCTATCATGTATAAACAATAGAATTGCACGCAGACTCCATTTAGTACATTTTTTCTATAAGGCAGTTGACAATAGTTAAATATCATTTTAAAATCTAGACTGAACAAAATCAGATGACAATGGCAGCAATTTGAAATACCAAAGCTTTATGAAGGAGACAATGCTAGAGTCTTCTCGTTAATGTTTCCACAAATATCTTTACTATATTTATGAAAATTCCTGGTTGTTTTCTAAAGGTCAAATAAAATCATTGTCCTCTGAAAAACCTTGAGCATACAGCGTCATTAGCAGATATTATCCTTTTTGTGTTAAATTAAGCTTAAATTCAGGAGAAATTTACCATTTATCCATTGCAAGATAGCAAAACTTTACGATTTGCCACAATGAAAGCAGTTCATGATTTGCAGCCCCTTTATAATTAGCACTTAGTCTTTCTTTTACCCTCTTCCCCAAAACAAAGTTTCAGACACGACTGTCAAATTAAATAATCAACTGCCAAATAGCCAACAAGAGTGCCATAGTCACAACATATGCCCCCACTTTGCTGCTGTTTCACGATTATAATTGTAGACACTACTTATTTAGACAGAACCAAATTCAAAACATTTGCAGACTACCTTTTTGAATTGTCAAATTCAAACTGTTTGTTATGATTGATTGATTGAATGGAGTTTAACATCCACCACGTTTCATTAAGATCCAACCAGAAACTTAGGAGTAGATGCGTTCACAAGAATTTCCATAAGCCCCAGAGACTAAGTTTTAAGGGGGCATAACTCAGGCAAAAAATCAATGGAAAACAAAATCCTTACTTCATGCACATCTACCAATTAAGGTGATAGCATTGATCAAGTTTCAAAAAGATCCAGCCAGAAACTTAATAGGAGGAGTTGTGCTCACAAGAAAAGTAGACATACATACGTACGGACGGATGGGCGGAGATGACGCCAATATACAACCGCTTCCGGGGCGTATAAAAAAATGATGATAATCAGCATTTTCTCCTTTTACCTCAATATTTTCTGAGCTATCTTGTACCGAAATCTTATCTCGTCAACTTAAATTTTTCTAGATTTTTGTCATTCAGGAAAGTCAAAGGTACAAAATTATTGTCTCTGGGTAAATCCCTTTATTTACAGCCTCATTAGTAGATTTATGGCCCTATTGACAGGAAATTCCATTAGATAGACAATTTACCTCCCAGTCTAATACCAGAGAATTAATAATTTGCTGGAATAAAATATTGCTGCTGTTTAGTA
The DNA here is from genome assembly GCA_963680895.1 of Fragum sueziense. Taxonomy (NCBI): domain Eukaryota; kingdom Metazoa; phylum Mollusca; class Bivalvia; order Cardiida; family Cardiidae; genus Fragum; species Fragum sueziense. The sequence goes on from OY804601.1 coordinate 49,310,747, forward strand.
TGTAAAAGAAGAGGTTCAGAGAGGCCTGAAGGACTCTACTGGCAACCAGATAAAAGGTACAAATTTACAAAACTTAGGTCATCCCTAAAACATCAAGATTTGATTTAAATGCATAAGTCTATGATGATAATATTCAGAAATAAAGAAACAGTATTCAGGGGTAAAGACTAGCAGGGGCCGAGTCACCCATGGCCCCTAGATATTGGGCTGGGCCACTGAATATTTAGAGAAAATGCCCATACCTTCAATGTTAAGTTTTGAATTTAGCTGGTCAGGGCCCCTATATATGTTAAAATTGTCTTCTTCCCTGTTAATTTGGACAACGGATATCCGTATTTCCTTCTTAAATTTGTTATTTCCTACAATTTGGCCATCAAAACCTGTCATTGTTTGGATGCAGGTTAAATTACAACATGTAAATATTTTACAGTATCTAAAATATGTCTAGGAAATAATTAAGCCATCAAGAAGTGGCCACAAAAATGTCCCACATAGTAAACAATAGTAAGTTAATTTATACCTTTGCACTCAAATTAATTACACCTGACCTTAACCTGCTAATTGTCAAATAAATAACTTACCATACTTGTCCTTACATAGGCTGGATATCATTTAAAATAATAACTTTATTCACAACAAATTGACTAAGCAAAAATACTAATGGTACTGGACTCATGCCTATATGGTAAATGTTACATATTTCAAGTTTGTTCAAAATTTCTGCAGTTTGAAGATTGTTTTCTCTAAATGCACATTTCCATATTCCATTAATAGTTTGAATGTCCCTGGAATTCTTGGAAATTATGCCAGATGCTTTAATAGTTAATAAATCATTTGTTTGCCATTGAATGGTCACACAAACTCCACATGTTTTTTTTCTGTAAATATGAGCGAAAATGCTGCTTGCCTGAATTTTTTCATTAGGAGAAATATGACATTTCAGCGAGCCAACTGTTTTGGTTGACTGTCTCACACAATATTTCATACAATATATTGTAATGAATTGTGACCCCATTATAGAAATAGTATCAGAATAGTAGTAAATTAGTTATAACCATTGAATCATTTTAGGTAGAATGGTCTTTTTACCATTCCAAAACAGTGAAAATTTAGGCTTATCCAATCAGAAAGCTGCTTTAGATGATTAAATGTAAATGAATGTTGATATAGAAATACATTGTTATTGTACAACTAAATTAACCAGGGACAACTTAATTTTTGTGCGCAAAGTCTGTTAGTTGAGTGTTTTAACAAAACATTGCCGAAGTGGGGTCATTACATGCAGATGTCCCGGGTTAATCTTGCTGAACAATATTTGTTGATATAGAAATACATTGACTTGTAATTTGTTGACAATACCGCAATTGCAATTGGTGTTGATTATTATTGGTGTTAGATATAGTATAGTCTCATGTCAAATAGTTTGACTTATATTATATTGCGCTATTGACCTTATTGCAATAACAATCCAGTGAAAGGTTTAAAATATTTCAGATTACATCGTAAATCCACTGTGAGAATTTTAATTCGAGTCAAGAGGTGCATATTCTTTGTAATTTACTGAGTGCATACAAACCTAAATTTGCTGCACTCACCTAAGTCACCTTTACTATTAGAGCTCCATAAAATGGTTCAGAGCAGGTAAACAATGTTTATGACATTTTATACAATGGTATGTCATAAGCTATTGAGGTCAACTTTTATTTATAAGGACGAAAAAGATCGCACAGTGTTAAGATTCAAGTAGTATCTTAATGTACTGAAAACGACAAAAACTAAACTTTGTCTTCAGTATTATGTTGCATCTACATGACATACCTCACATTTGACCTTACAGAACCCAATTCTGTGTAACTGGGGTTTACTTTACATTGCCGAGAAGGTAAACAATGTTTATGACATTTTATACAACGGTATGTCACAAGCTATCAAGGTCAACTTTTATTAACTAGGACATGATAGTAGCGAGATAGTAGTATAACAGCGTCCTGAAAACAATGAAACTGAACATTGTTTATTTCTGATTTTATTTCTGCCTTGCTTCTCTTTCAAGCGATTGGTCAGGCCCGGTATCATTGTATTGTAACAAACATCACTTTTCTTTGATTGCGTGGGTTTCCCTAAAACTTGACACTATCTTTTTTAGAAAATAATCTATCATTTTAGGATTTTTTCTATGATTACCTCTAGGTTTCCCTAAAAGTAGACTGTATCATTTTAGAAATTAATAGAAATCATGCTGGCCATCAGCATTTCATTCTTTCTCCTAAACGCTTTCCCAAGTTTTCTCTTTTGGAAACTTCAAAACCAGGTATTGTTTGGCAAAGTGTTCAACATTTTGACACAAAGAAATAATGAATAAATTATCCATAAGAATCAAATGATTCAAAATTTGAAAAGGGGGATTAGGAAAATGTTCCTGCATTAATGTTCATGCATTTTCCATTTGCAACTCTTTTGAAGTCAACTGCCGAGCTATAGAAAAGCGTGGGTGACGACATTCTAACTTTGTTATTTCAATTCCAAACCCTATGTTGTGGGTACTCATTTGAATCGTCTCAATGAGACGATTCTAATGGTTACCCACAAAATATGGTTTGATGAAAAAAAAGAAAATTTTGCATTTTGCTAAGCAATCACCCTCTCTGATCAGTAGCTTTTTCAGTGAAACTGTCAACTTGTTGTATTCGGACAAAATCAATGAATTTCCAATGTCACCTTTTGAGGTATTGGGGAAAAAATGTCAATACAGCATAAATCGGATATTGAAAATTCAGGTTACCATAGCAACCGTTTACACCTGATATATTAAGTGAAAAGAATGCAACAATTTCTCGTTAATGAAATTGATGGGGAAAATTCCTGGGGTTCACTGTTGTGGTCTAGGTTCAATGCTATTAATTAATCCATTCCCAAACAAGGTTTGGGTGTCTTTAATGTATTATGGCTTGGGAAAACATTGAGTCAAAGACGAAAATGCTGATAATCAGCAAATGCTGATTATCAGCATTTTCTCCTTTTGTCTCAATATTTTTTGCACTCTTTTATTACACAAATCTCTATCAACATCTATGTAGTTGTCAACAGCAGTTTTAAACTTGGGCCATCCTAAAATTCTTTTGGAAAAGGGTTTATCCATTCCCACACAGTGGCACTTTTCAATGTTCCTCAAGAAAAATGCTAGGAAACATTGGCGGATCCAGAGGGAGTTGGGGGCTGGGGTGAACTCATGCTCCCTCTGTAGCCTAATTGTAAATGTGACAAGCAATTTCTTCATTATCCACAATGTTATTGTTTCTAACCAAAAATGCAAAGATTTCAAAAATTTCATTAACCTGAAATTGTTGTATGCAACACCGTGCAACACCTTTCAAATTTGAACTGTCCAAACAGGTGGTTCAATTTGGCAGCTATGGCAGATGACAAAGTGGATCTTGATACAGATAGGATTTCTGTACAATACAGCAAAGAAAATATTGATGCAAAAGGAGAAAATGCTGTTCGTCAGCATTTTCTCCTATTGCCATGTTTTCCCGAACTTTTTTCATTAATCATAAGACATCAAAAACAGGTCTTGTTTTAGAAATGGCTTAGAGCCAAAAGTGCAGTTTTATGTTTAAGCCTTTCACTAACGGCAAAATTTAAACAGTTTCAATTTGAAAGACATGTATAATTGTTACTTGAAGACGACAATTTAAAGTTGATTAGACTCTATTTCCATTTAGGGTCGGAAAACATTGTGGAAAATGAAGAAATTGCTTGTCACAAGCCATTTCTTCAATATCCTCGGTTTGGAAAACATTGCGGAAAATGAAGATATTGCTTGTCACAAGTAATTTCTTCATTTTCCTCAATGTTTTCCCAAGTCTTTTCTTGCGAGGGAGTCAAATTAAGGCGTCAATGTGTACTAATGGGCTAGTCATTCCAAGAGAGCTGCACAAAAACATTAACCCATTAACCGTTAACCCAAACAGAATTCTTGAAATAGTTACACATTAATGTCAATTTCGCTCATATCTACCTTCAGGGGCTAAATTAAGTCAATATTTATAAATTGATAATTATCACTGCGCTGTCATTGATTAATGGTAAATTTCATACCGTAGCTGTCAATTAGGTGACAGCTTACAAAGTATGACCACATAATCAATTGAACTTTTAAGGTATTGCAACCTTTATTCTGTTAGTTTTGATCATGGTCATCATCATAAGTAATGAAACTTTAGCAAAAATACAAGCCTCTAATACTGTAGATGCTGATTCACCTAGATGATAAATTTGATACATGTTTATCAGAGGCTTGATTTTACAATTTTAGAGATGGCTTGCTAAATTATAATTGAAATTTTATCATGGTTATACTTCCTTAAATAGAAGACAATTTTTGTTGGAAATTTAAGCATGTAAAACCAAAAAACATGTAATAATGTAATCCAAATTTTGGTAAACCAGCTTTCAAACAAAATTTTCTATTCACAATCAAATTCCTTGTCCTTTAACTTAAATTACCAGCACCCAAATTTGTTGCAGACGACTCGACAATTTCAAGTGAATGAAATCTGGGTAGAAATCATTGTGGGAAATGAATAGATTGCTTGTCACAAGCAATTACTTCATTCCCCACAATGTTTTCCAAAGCCTTTTCTTATGAGGGAGTCAAAGGCGTCCCTGTGCAGTAATGGGATAAACTTCAGGGTATTCCCATTGTTCTCTTAATTTTTTTTCTTCATAACTAACAAGAAAAATTTGAGTTTAATCAACCATGAGAACCACATTGCTACTCTTTTCTCATTTGGTTTTAATGACAATTTTACACTAATTTTATTGACTTTCATGTACGAACCAGCCTTTTAAAACAAAACTTAAACTTTTTTCATAAACAGTGCATGTACAAAGCTATTTAGCCTCACAAAAGGGATGAAATCAGTGAAGTTTGACAATTTATATGGGGTATAAGGGGTGATCGACTTTTTGAACCCTGACTCAACCTTATTGTAACAATGTATCACTTAACAAACATGTACAATTGGTAACAATGTATCAAATAACAAACATGTACAATTAACATGTATATATTGTCGCTTTTCATTGAAAACCTCGTAACTGCAGCTTGTTTTAAGCTGCAGTTACAAGGTTTTCGAAGAAAAAGCAGGGATTTGTACACTTATATACTCTTTCAAATGGGCAGTTTTAACAATTATTTTAAAATGCTATGACAACAAAAAGAAAGGGAGAAAGTGTATATTCCGTTTTTATTCGCCTTTCAGGGTGTTGCTTAGCAAAGAGGTCATTCGACGAGCTTACTTCTCCATAACTTGGTCGACAAATGAGAAAAACGTGCGGCACGAGCACGAACACATTTCGAAATTGAAAGAATGTGCGATTGTAAAATGTGTTGGTATAAACCTCATAACTACAGCTTGGTTCACGCTGTAGTTATAATGTTTTGCAATAATACCGACGATTTACCGCTAATGGAGATTGCTGTTTCTCCTCAAGCTTCAATGTAATGAACCATTTACTAGGCTCCGCCCTGTCCCCCGAATAAAAACAGAATATAATACTAAATAGTAATAACAAATATAATAAAGAATTTACGACTTTGAATTTGGGTAAGATTACCTAACTTTGATGACGCAATTAGTATATCTTGGACTCTGACTCAACTTTAATATAATTTTTAAGTTAAAACATAAATTTTGTACCAGTGTTTTAACCAGCCCAATAAGCTGTATGATACAGCTTCATGTAAATCACTATAATGCCCCCACAATTACCCATATGGCTTAATTTCTTCAAAATGGTCACAAAATAGAGACATTTAGAGGTGTTTCAAATTGAGCAATTTCTTCTTTTCCCATTATGTTTTTATTCACAATGATTTTCATGAACACAATGCCTTTAAAGGTTAATAACCAATACTTTTAATTAGCCACAACAGCTTCAAACTATTCTGCGGAGTACTCTGTAGTATCTTTCTATAAAAGTCTCCATTTACAGGGTATTGGTCTTTCTGAACTCTGTTTCAACCCAAAATAACAATGTATCAAATTACAGAAAATACAATGAATATAATGTATCATTTACCAGCAATAATACAAATTTTTACCCCTTACAAAACAATAACATTCTGTCATCTCCAGATTCCAAACAGTATAATGTCACTTATTTTCTTCGAAAACCTCACAACTGCAGCTTAACCCTTTCCCAAACAACAAAATTTTGGACTGGTCCAATTTGAAAGCTGATCAATGCAGACGACAAAGTAAATGATCACGAAAGGCCAAAATGGGTATGTTATAGTCAAGCAAATATCGAGGCAAAAGGAGAAACTGCTGGTTATCAGCAGTTTCTTCTTTTGTCTCAATGTTTTCTGAAGTCTTTTCTATTAGTGATGTCAAAACCAGGTCTTGTTTGGGAAAGAGTTAAAACAAGCTGCAGTTATGAGGTATTTGACGGAAAGCGACTAGTCATATGCTCAGCCTCTGGAAACAAGAGGCAATAGAATATAGAATAAGATCAGATGAGATCGTATGAATGTGCAGTCTGATCTGTGTCTATGTTGTCTGCAAAAAGGTTCGCTATTCACCATAAAGAGACCAGAGCAAAACTATCGTAAAGTGTAACTTCATATTTTTCTGCTAGGTTGATACTGTCATAAAGATAAAGTTAATGGCATTTTTCACTGTTAGAAGCAGCATCTTGTAATTTGCACCAATCTCTCAATTTAAAGTTCTAAGGTCAAGCACTAAAACCATGCTAGAAATGTAATCCAAGTTGAATTAAGGTGCAAAACTAATAAGGTGAAACTTGAAGCTGTTTCAAAATTACATCACTGCTACCCATAATAAAAGTATTTAAGTGCCTTAATTAGTTACAAATTACTCATTAAAAGAAACAACTGCCAGGGTTTGCACATAACTATAATTCTTTGTATGCTGACCTGTGTATGTACATTATTACTGTCATAGAAATAATTCAGCCACATACACACATTTACAGCCCAGCCTAATCAGTGCTGAAGCATGTCAAAAAACTATGTCCAAAGTGAATTTTATTTTCTCAATCAATTATTGTAATCATCGATCATGTGGACACGGAGTTGAGCGTGTCTGGGTCTTAAAAATTTTCCAGCCAAGACCGGAATTTCAGGACGATTGTAGAGAAGTCGTTTGCAAAGCAATGAGTTAAAAGAAGAAAATGTTGGTCAGTATGTCATCTCTCTTGTGGCATTTTTCCCAACTATTTTCCAAAGCTTTAAGGTTATGGAAGTCAAAATGAAGGCTCCATTTTCAAAATATTAAATTTAATAATTTCTTAAATATTTTGTAAGCATTCCACACAGGTATGTAAAAGGTTAATTCGATTAATTAGGATTAAACTAAATTTGAACTCTAAAATATAATAGAAATTTTGTCCCATCCATTTTATTGCAAGTCCAGCAAAATGAGATGGTCATCATAGGTGTGCTGTTATATTCAAATCCATTTCATGAACACTTTCACAAACAACAAAAAGTTTCCCCTTCCAATTTAAAAGCTGCAGGCTACAGACAATACAATGTTCATCTATATTTTTTGATAGGATTTGTTTATAATATATAGCAGTGTCAGATAATTAATATTGAGAAAAAAGGTGTGAAAAGTCTGGTCAGCAGCATTTATTTCTTTTGCATTAATATTAGAGCAGTATATTGATATTTTTCATCACTCAACATTGTTTTGAAACATGATAGGGTTTAAATTATAATGCTCGCTGGAAATGAGTCACATTTTAATGGGCTATCCCCTATAATGAAACAATTTGCCTTCGGCCAAACAAGCTAATTTCGGGGTGATTTAATGGTCATCTCTTTACTGAATGGTAAAAATGTAAGGGTCTCCCCCCCCCCCCCCCCCCCGACAAATACCGGTAATCTAGGTCTGAAATACGGCCCTTTTCCCAATCCAAAACTTGAGAAAACCCCAACTTTTTCTCAATCCAGAGAAAAAATTCCCAAAACAATGCCTTTAGAAAAGATCTTTCCAGACCCACCTGAAAATCATCTGATTTGTATTGAAAATACAACAATAGGCTAGTGTTCCTCATTCCAAATGTGATTTTCTCCTTTCCTTAGTGGGTCATTGAGGCAGGAAATGAACTGGTAAATAAAATACTTAAATTGGTCCTACAATTGGCCTATTACCATACAAAGTACCCTCTGTCTGATATGAACATCAGTGTTCTCGTCAAAAACCTTTTAACTAATACTATGGACTAGTTTACATTCTGTAGTTACAAGGTTTTTGTAAAGAAGTTAGCGGTATTATTTGCCATTTCAAATGCTGGAACTCTTCTTTCAAATTTTCTTGAATCCGGACTCTTCAGAATTTTTTTTCAGAAAAGAAAAAGAAATTTATGCTCTTGTAACTCATGTTACTTGTACAGTAGTTTCTCATTATTAATAATTATTATCCAGAGTTTTCCCTTGACTTTTTCTAGAGGGGGTCATTATTTCAAATTAGGGGTCATACCTATTGTAATATTGTTTCTCTATATCCAGTGTTCTCCCCAGCCCAATAAGCTGTATCGGCCCGGACGGCCCCACTACAGCTTCATGGAAATCAGTGTAATGCCACTACAGCTTCAAAAGTACCCCACAGCTTAATTTCTTCAAAATTGTCACCAAAGAGAGACATTTAGAAGTATTTCATGTCAAAAACTGATAAATGGGGCATTCTTTTAACCCTTTCCCGAACAAGACCTGGTTTTGACGTCCCTGATAGAAAAGGCTTGGGATAATCAGCATTTTCTCCTTTTACCTCAATATTTTCTTGGCTTTATTTTTCACAAATTTTAACGTTTTATGGTCCATTTTGTCGTCTGCAGGGGTTTTCAAATTGAAGCAGCCTAAAATTTTGTCGTTTGGGAAAGGTAAAAAGTACTAATTCTGTATAAAAACATTATGGGAAAACAGACATGGCGAAGAAGCATAAATCTTTGTCAGACATTCGGTCTGACAATACTGAATAATCTGTTAGACCGAAAAAAATTTTGTAAGACCGAACTATAATTCCCTATCTAACTGATCAAAATTTGTGTCAGACAGTTGGACTGACAGTAGCCAAAAAATCATCAGACCGAGGGAATTTTCATCAGACATGTCTGCCGGACCGACGGTCTTCGCCATGACTGGGAAAAGAAGAAATTGCTCAAATTGAGCAATTTCTTCTTTTCCCATTATGTTTTTATTCACAATTATTTGCACAAACACAATGTGTTGCAAGGTTTACCAATGCCACTACGGCTTCAAAATATTCTACGGAGAACCCTGATATCGCTGATAATTTTTTGAGTGTCATTTAAGTGAAAACTGCGCCAAAACGCACAATTTGTGTGCCAGGGAAAACCCTGATTATCATAGTCTTATCATTCTTTATGCAGGCAGCATTAACCCTTTCCAAAGACCTGGTTTTGATATGGAAAAGGCTTGTGAGTCGTGACAGCATTGAGGCAAAAGAAGAAAATGCTGATAATCAGCATTAATTTTTTCTCTGTTTGTCTCATATATGTTCTCTGCTAAGAAGAACCAAACTGAACACTCAACTTCAAGTATTGTTTCTTTTGATAACAAAAACATCTTTATCTCTTAATTAGTGATAAGTTAATCAGATTAAATTAGACACAATAGCCCTTATCTGGAAGGACAGTCGGTACATCATTTAACTTTACATCTAGACTAGTAGTATGTATCTTTCTTATAAATATTGATTAAAAATCATCTAACAATTTATATTACAAATACCGTAATGTATTTTTAATCTGACCCCTTCACCAAATGACAAAAGTTGGGACTAAGCTGTAGTCGTAGTACCGAAAAAATTTCAAAGATCTATGACAGAATCAATAAAAAAAAAGTTTTCATTCAGAACCCTTCAAGATATTTTTTCTGGGCCTTTGGATCATGAAAGCCTTTGACTATTTTGCGGAAAAAGAAACAACAATAGAGAAGTTAAAATTACCTTGAAAGGAAAGCTGAGAGTCCTTTCCGCTTTGACGGCTTAAACGATTTATCCTCAAAGCCACTGTCTTGAGATGGGTTCTTAGATCTTTCAAAAGAGTTCCGAGAATGCAAACTTATTTCCATGAACCCTGCATCCCCCGTGTCTATACAATGACCTGTTCCATCCCCTTCATCCAGACTAGCTGCAGAAATGGAGAAATCAGTTCCAGTGCTTAAACTAGAAAGACTAGAGGCATCTGTGAAAGTTCTGAGTAATGACTCATTGGTATTAATCCTAGGAAAATTGCACAAAAAATCTGAACTATCACAAGTTAGCTGATCAGGTTCCTTTGTCCGTATAAGATATTCTGTTTCTCCTATACTCGATGAATCGTCTAAACAACCTGGGTTTAATATTTGTACATCTCTTAGAGAACTGGTTTCACTTTTAGCCATCTTCATTGGAGAGCTTCTTTGACTACTCCGTTGACTGCTAAAACTATCATTTCTCGCTAGAGTAACTTTTTCAGAACCTTGATTCTGAATAACAACATCATTTTCTCTTATCACAATGATAGGCTTATTTTGCTGACTTCCTGATTGTGAGTCCTGTTTCTTCTGCGCAACTAGTTGTTGTGTTTTAGGTAAGTACAGCAATTGTAAGTCAAGACTCTCAAGTACCGATGACATCCGTTTGTTATCATTTCCCATCTGTACATGAACATCCTGTGTTAAAGAGGCTGGAGATATGAGTAATCCAGAGCTGACATTTGCCGTTGTCACAGCAACCCCATTGTTTATAGTATCCTGTGAAAGTGAATTTGATACCATGGTGTCAGTTTCACTACAAGCTGAACTATCACAATTAGGGTTGTTTCTATCACCTTGTACATCATTTAACCGACTAGGTTCAATGCTGTCAATCAAAGTTTCTGTCGAGGTGCATAAAGACTCTGTATTAATCGATGTTGTCTCTGACTGACTTGACTGCAGTGATTGACATTCGCTGTCAAAAGAAATCTTCTTAACCCGATCAATGCTGTGATCAAATTCCGATCTGACCCCGTCCGAATCACACCCTTCATCTTCCTGTATTCTCTTCAGTCTTGACTTCAGACGATCAACGTCTTCGTTGTTGTTGAAGATATTCAGAGTAATGATGTCTTCGTCCTTACGACTGCTGTCCTGGGCTAGTACACCTGGCATTTCGCTGGATGGTGTACTTTCACACATTCTAAATTGTCATTCTATCGTAGAAGCTCTGTGTTGTTTCTTCATTGTTTACAAATCACTCTGGGTACTTTGCTGCTCACGATAAAATCATGAAACAAATAAATTCCAACTTAATCAAGAAGCCGTAGTCTATTCCCTGAAGTTAGAGTAGTACAACGTCTACATATAAGTGTAAATCCTGGTACATTATCTCACAGTATCGCTGCACTTCCAACGTCCGTACTGCCGAGGCGTTGACGGTGACATCGCAGCGGCCATTTTGGAAATAATATGCAAATGAGGGGGCGTTACAGTTAACAGTAAATAAGGTACAAATATTGTATTGATTTTTAAACCATTATATTTAAAAAGCTTATTTATCCTCAATGAATTTTATCACATGTATTTACTTGTTCAGATAAATCTTTTTAAGAAAATAAACAAAATCTAAGCCGGTAATCAGCCGACTTGATTGTTTACATCCGGTTAACTTTCCCGCTCTTCAGGCAACATTTGACAGCAGACAGCTCTTCTCTAGACCCTAAATATTGTTGATAAATATGCTATATGCTATAAAATTGCTCCTGTTGTATACCCTAATAGATTTAACGAAAGTTTTGACCCGATTTGATGTCGAAACAAATAATGTCATTGGTTTTCGCGTCTCAATATTCACATTTTTACCATCACCTGCAGTGATCATGTCATCCAATCAATTAATTCATATCTCCAGGATTTAATGTCATCACTTTATTTAAAGGCTAAACTCGGTAGAAACTAGATTGTTATCCACTGCTCATTCAGTGGTTACTTTCAGTTTCAATAGAATCAGTCGGCATGACGTCATAGACTCACTTTCATTTTTAGCTCGACTTTTCGAAGAAAATGAGAGCTTATACTGTCACGTCGGCGTTGGTGTTGCAACCAAGGTTAAAGTTTTTTCAAACATCAATAACTTCCATACTATCAAAGGGATTCAACCCAAACTTGGAATACTTATTCACCATCTTACCCTCTACCTTACTATCAGGGTCCATGACCCTGGGACCACTCTATTTGGAGTTATGCCCCCTTTATACTAAGCAACTTAGAAAGTCGAGCGCGTTGTCTTCGGACAGCTCTTGTTTCATCAATGGTACTTCCTCGGTCTTTATCGTTGGGGGATACCATTTTTAAGGCAGAATATTTCAAAAATCCATCGTTGAAATTCATGAACAAAACTCTTTCTTTACAGGGTTCGACACTAAGGGGAGTCGGCGAGTCCGAGACTCCCTAAAAATTGGTGGGACTCCCTGATTTTCAACTTAGGGAGTCCGGCTGACTCCTCAAAAATTCTGCCGAAGAATTATAAGCAAAATGATAAGTAAGCTGGTAGCACTAGATAACAGGATCTAGTGTCCTTAATTTATGTTTAGTATTCTATGCAGACATGAGAATGACATTGACTACTTAACATGCATGCAATATAAAATATTTGCTTCTTTTTCGGACTCCTTTATTTTCCACTGGACTCCCCAAGTTCTCTTGATGGGAGTCCAGCGGACTCCTTGGTTGGGAAAGTTAGTGTCTAACCCTGCTTTAAAGAATGTGATTTAAACTTTCTAACTACCAATGCATTTTTGATAACAGTGACTGGGAAAGGCCTGCGCCATGGGCCATAGTCACATTGAAATTCCAAATGTCACATTGTTTTAGCTAATGAGTGGGCCCTTGTCCCATTGAATTTTGCTGTATATGAGAATGGAGCAATTTTACCCTATAATTGTCACATCAATTTTCAAAATGTCACATTGATTTTGTAAGTGGAAGCCACATTGTCCCATTGAAGAAATGTCTTTCCCAATCACTGGATAATCAGGCGTAGTCGTAGAGATATTAATGCTGAAAGTTGGTAATGCTTTAACGAAAAAGACCAAAGCTTTCACCTCCACTGTATGAGTACAGGTCTGCACTTTATGACTGACGACGTTTTTGATTGGCTGAAGGGATTGTGCCGACCGAATCAATATCAATCAATTTTGGCATTTTATCCTTTTCTCTCATGCTTTTGATGTTTGATAGGTTCAATGCTTTCGATAGCCTTGTGATTTCAGGGATTTTTTTTGGGTGTCTCAGGGGCCAAAGTTCGGCCCCATTCCCAATGGAATTTATCCTACTTTTTTCCCAATCTGAAGAAAAAAATCCTAATCATAATTTAGAAAAAATATCAAAATTATCAAAACATCAGTAAAATTGCTTAAGTCATTTGAAAACAAACTAAAGCTCTCTACTTGATCACTCCATATCAATATATAGATCTATTCTGTTTATAAATGAATTCCACTTAATCTAACACCTTATACATGTATTAGGTTAGTGTATAAATTAATGTTTGAAATTTCCCAATTTGAGGATTTTTGCCGCTAATTTTCCCCAGGGCCCCTTCCCAAAATAGCCAAAAAATCCCTGGATTTTCAAATGTGCTTACAATCTGAAAACCATTCCATGTGTATTTGAATACTATAAATTGTCAAATATTGTCTTCGGTCATAGGAAATTTTGAGACAATTGAATTATTACAGGGCTCTCCACACTCTCTGAAAATGGGGAGAAGTGACTTCTCCTCTGACTGAAAATAGGGAGAAGTTTTCCAAGATGGGGAGAAGTGGAGAGAAATGATCGGGCAGGGGGGGGGGGGGGGGGGGGGGGGGGGGTTCTGCGTTATTACAGGGGTCTATTTTCATTATGGTTGATTTATTTAGGTTAAAACATGTCTTTTTGTAATGTATTGCCTTGCAAAACTAGATCTGTAAACTATATTTCTTTAATTTTGGAAAGCAAAGATGGAATTTGTTAAATATGCCAAAATTTATGTTATGACATGCTCGGTGGTTAGATATCAGTGTGGAAAATGAATAAATTGCTTACCAATCAGTGACAACCAATTTCTTCATTTCCCAGAAAGTTTTCAACCTAAAGCAAAAAAAATGCTCGGTGGTTAGATATCAGTGTGGAAAATGAATAAATTGCTTACCAATCAGTGACAACCAATTTCTTCATTTCCCAGAAAGTTTTCAACCTAAAGCAAAAAAATGCTCTCCCCCCCCCCCACCCCCCCCCCCCCCACACACACACACCCTTCCCCTAATCCCCTAAACCCCACCAATTTGTTCTAGGTTTTGCCATCTGGAAAAGGGTTGTGCAAGTGTAGCAGAAGAAAATGTCATAAAGACAAATTATCCAATTTAAAAAAAAACGAATTCTCCCCCTTCCTCATTTAAAAAAAAAGAGTTGCATCATAATCTACTTTGTGGAGTGGATCAGTTTGAATTGAATTACAGTTCAAAAAGCAGTAAAAAGAGAATTGATCTGAAATACACCAGAGTTGCCACTCATTAGGTAGTAAAAACACAACAGATTTAGTGCTGATTATAGGTAAGGGTCACGAGTCATGACGTCATGTAAAACTCAACCACCCATGAGATCAAAGAAAAGTTTATTTATGGAAAACCAATTTGTGTTGTAAACACGCACTTTTCAGAGGCTTACAATAATTTGTGTAAGGACAAAGGAATTTCCTTTTTTATGCTTACTTGGATCACATTCTAGACAAAGAATCCATATAGTGGGATTTCCTTTCATTAAAATCAGTTTGTGAAAGTATCCTTTACTCAGTATTCGAGTATGTGAATTTCTATTTCTGAGACTGAATTATGGACATACACTTACATGAATGGAAAGTATTGCCGATGAAAGCAGGTTTGTAGAAATCAAAACTATAATTTTACTTCACTTTGTTGATCATTTCCTGTGTTATTAAGCAGAAAACTACTTGGTTTTATTTTCGTTTTGTGTTGTTTACTTTGTCAAAGATCGCGATCCACCGATTCTTGAAGTGCTGATTATTTCTAGCCTACTCGTTTTCCTCATTAGATCTTGATAGTTATATCGGCCCGATGGACGGACAGAAACCTTTTCTTTCGGTAATCTCTAAATTTCATCTGTCCCAGACCGAAAGGCCGACGGACTCACCATGAATCGCTGATTTATGCGAGAATTACTTTCAGAAATTGAATTTTAGATCAGAATATTTTTATCACGATAAAAAATGAAAATTGAATTTCTCATGAAGCGTATTTGTTGAAAAGCAGCAATATTAAGACAACCGACCTATTAACCCGGTTATGCTTAATGCGCACGGCACCAAGAGATTTCTCTCGCCTTGTCACTGTCTGTTATGTTTCGTCTTTCTTTTGGACTCCGCCTACGTAATAATAACTGCTTCCGATTGGCTGTAAGCGTTCTTTAATGCCACGCCTGCCGCCTTTGTCTACCCGACTTCGATGTTGTACATGTAATAGACAGGTTGCGCATGTGCATTGGAAAAACTGAATGTGTATTATCTGTCTTGTTTATACACTTATGATAGAGGGTTTTACCACCGACTTTGTGCAATGGCCAGCGAGATAACAAAGGAATATTAAACAGTATTTATAACATGTGATTGTTTACCGGAGTTTCAATAGATGACTCGAGACAATTGCAACTGCCAATTAGCGATTAATTGTAAACAGTAAGATAGCGTTCACTATCATTTTAATAACCCTTGACCAGGCGACATCCCGATATTTTCGGGCGACTCCGATTTCGCTTTTATCGGCGGTTCAGGCGAAGTTTCATGACTTTGAGCGAAGAAGTCGCTCAAGTCGCCCCGCTTTGGTGAGCCCTGTATTACATACAAAGAAACTATTTTTTTTGCGAATCAAAAGTGAAACTTGAAAATCAAGGTCAGGGTAAAAATCAACAACCCTTCTTTTTCAAGATGCTTGATTTTCTCCTTGTTGAGCAAGTCCCTGTGCAAAAAATTGCAATTTTATTGGGTCATCCTAATGCAGATTGCAGAGTGATAACATGCTCTAAATATTCTTGCTCATCTTTTTTGTTAATCTCTTCACATAGTTTGTTTGCCAAATTTCTTGTTTAAAATTGCTTTAAATATTGATGAGATGGTCAGAATTTGATAAAATCAGTAAGTTTGCAATGCATGCTTTTAGATAAGGCTATGGAAAGTATGGGATGTCACTGAGGCTAACTTTAAATAGCATCATATATTTACAGTTGTGGCACACCTCTTGTTTATTGTGAACCTGAAATGTGTTAATTTTTACCCAGGGTTCCCACTGACTTTTAAATCATGGGGTGAAAACAATCATTTTGCAGCATACTTGCACCCCCTTATATATGAGCATTGTTCTCCCCAGCCAAATAAGCTGTATCAGCCCCACTACAGCTTACTGTAAATCAGTGTAATGCCCCTACAGCTTCAAAGGCACCCACAGCTTAATTCTTCAAAAAGGTCATCAAATAGAGGGATTTCAGGGTTCAACATTAACCTGTGCCCGACAGACATTAACTGCCTGCTGCTTGGTCAGGGCTAGTTAGATCCCCAAGATGCAAGACCAACTGGTCAGCCTAATTTCAAATCGAAGTCACTATTTATTACCATAATGAAAACACAGGATATGTGACACAACAAGAACATGGGACATTCAAATTTTCATTCATTGTTTATTCAAAACTTGTCTTTTAGCTTATGAAAGGATTATTGTTGTGTACAACTTATCCCTATTATCCAAATATTTGGTCAGGACCTGTGCATGTTTGGTCAAAAGTTAATGTTGGACCCTGGATTTGTAGACATTTCATGTCTAAAAGGGATAAATGATGCATTCTTATACAGTAAAATGGAATAATTCTGTATAAAACATTATGGGAAAAGAAGAAATTGCTCAAATTCAAAACTCAAAATCAATATTCAGTGAGTCCCAGATTGCTAACATTTTCAATGCGTAATCGACATTGTCTTTCAAAGACTCATATGTTTCAATGTTGGACTCATTGTTTTGGGAACAAGTGGGTCCCAGGACTCTTCAGCATAAATTTGTAACAAAATCACTGCTATTACCATAATGAAAACGCAGGATATGTGACACAACAAGAACATTGGACATTCAAATTTTCATTCATTGTTTATTCAAAACTTGTCTTTTAGCTTATGAAAGGATTATTGTTGTGTACAACTTATCCCTATTATCCAAATATTTGGTCAGGACCTGTGCATGTTTGGTCAAAATTTAATGTTGGACATTTCATGTCTAAAAGGGATAAATGATGCATTCTTATACAGTAAAATGGAATAATTCTGTATAAAAACATTATGGGAAAAGAAGAAATTGCTCAAATTGAGCAATTTCTTCTTTTCCCATTATGTTTTTATACACAACTATTTGTACAGGGCGTCAACTTCTGTCCTATATCCTATATTTGTCCTATATTTTGATGGCTGTCCTATATTGTCCTATATTTAAAAGGTGTCCTTTATAGTCATCACCCTTACTATATTTTCATGAGATAATATAGTGATGAAAAGAAATTGAAGAAATAAAGATTGAAATAGATTTAAAAGAGATGCAGATTAAAGTAATGTGTGTTGAAGTATCTGTAGAATAATTTAGTACAATATTTAGATCATATATCCTGTGTTTAACTTTTTCTGTTAACTAATGGCAATTGTTGGTAATGATGGACGAATACATGTATCAGCTGCATTGATTTTGTTCAAAATATAAGATGCAGCCTTTTGGTTTACATAAGCATAAATTGCTTAGGTTTGAGGCATTGTATTTGACCATGCACCAGCTGTCTGTTCAGTCTGTACACACTTACAAAACATTTCTTATCATAAACCACTAGCTTTAATATTTTGCATGGCCCAACATCTTCTGGATTCCTATAAATTGAAATTTAGCCCAGTATTGATGGTGTCCAGATTTGATGAAGAGAGAAATTTTATGCCATCTTCTTTGGTTCTACAATTTAGTATAGAGCTATGAAATTTGTGAGTAGAATCATCATATAGAATTTTGAATACTAATAGAATTTAGGCATAATTCAAACTTTCAGTTAGCATTGAAAATTAGCAACTATGTTACAGGTTTTCTGATTTTACAAAGAAAAAAATAGAGAAATCTTTGACATTTGTCCTCTCCCAAATCCTAAGGCATAGAGCTTTCTTATTTTGGGTGAAATATCAACTCCTTGGTACTTAGTAGAACTTTTTATTTGCATTTAATTTTGAAAAATAGCCCTCTGTTATGTGTTCCTGAATTTTATGAACAGGTCACTTATCTCTTCCCTCTAGGCACAGAGCTATAAAATTTTGTCCAGCATTGTCTCATGCAACTTCAGGAAACTTCAAATTTCATTAATGCTTTGATTGAAATATTTTGTTTTGAGTTCCCAGATTTAAGAGAGATAGAGAGGATAATTTTCTTCCTAAGCATAAGGCCCACACTCACTCTCTTTTAACATGAAGATGAAGAGGTATTGTCCACATGTGAAAGTCTTCCAGCTACAGTAGTTTGGTGCATTTATTGCTGTCTTTACATTCTCATATGTCTTTCTTTTGAGAGTCGATGTCCAGTCAGTTACATTCTCTGTGGTCCCTCTCTGATAGTTACTTCCACATCATTATTGGGCCCTCCTGGTCTGAGAATGCTTGTAACCTGCATCAAGAAAGCTGTTTTAATTGCTCCATTGGATCTCCTCACATGTCCATACCATCTAAGACTCGCTTTCCTGTAAGCTCTTTTTGAGGATTCTGCTTGATATGGTATTGGAGACATCCTGTGGTTGTATGTTGTAGTTCTGTCTGATCATTACAGGATCATTACGCTGCTGACTTTGTAAGATTTGATTGAATCGGGACCATGTCTCATTTGCATAGATTATCAAGCTCCTGGTAGGGGCTAAAGATATTTTGCCTGGTACATTGTAATTGAGGTTAGGTGATGTGAAGATTGGCATCAGCTCTTTGAACTTCTTCAAAGCAGCATTGACTCTGGTTATGATAGCCAAGTCACATCATTCTGTTGGCTGCAGAAAGCATGTCTCCCAAATAGCAAAAATGATGCAACTACCTCTAACTTGTCTTGTCCAACCTGTACCTGAGACTGGGATCTTCTGTCAAACTGGAACAACTGAAGCTTAACCCTTCTTTTAACTTTTTGATACCACTGCATTTCTTATAGGTAGACTTTCTGCAATCACTGCATAGCATGTTACTACCAACACTAGTGCTTCGCAAGCAGTCCAAACATCCAACTGGACCTGTGTTGTAGGTTCCTAGAATTTTCATACAGATAAAAAAGAATTAGTCTTTGACAAACTTTTCTTTGCCTTACTAAACTAAGCTTAGAGATTTGTTTGTGTAGCATCACTTTAAAAATCTCTAATGTAACACTGAAGACATCACTGCAAGGGTTTCAATGTCTCATTGAGAAAAAAAGAAATCTGACAAATTCACTATGCATGTACTTTTTTCCAAGAAACATGTGTGTCAAGGCCCATTGGCCATTACCAGATTCGTTAGAGATTTAGATTTTTGCATAAGTATGTCTCAATGCCCTCCTATTGGATAAATGTTATGAAATGCACTTCATTTAATGATAAAATCTAGCAGTTGTACTATAGTCTAGAGAAACAAAATTTACTAGGTATTTTGAGGTGCCTTTTGGAAGGTTGAGGTCGTAAGTTAATGTCCTATATTTGTCCTATATTTTTGCTCCAAAATGTCCTATATTACTATATTTTTTTCAAAATTTTGAGTTGACGCCCTGTTTGTATGAACACAGTGCATTTCAAGGTTTACCAATACTTATAATTTGCCACTATGACTTCAAATTATGCTGCGGAGAACCCTGATGAGACATAGAAGGCTGCCTGCAAAAATTGGGGGTGCAAGATTCAATTTTGGGGGTGCAAAACCCCCATTTGGGGGTTTCTGGGAACCCTGTTACCTATCATGTGATGAAGAATTGCATGGTGACACAATCTTTGCAGAAATTCTTTAAGCGAAGAAATTGGTTCTATTTATAAGCCCTGACATATTTTCTTTCACATTTGGACTTTATTGCATATGTCGGGTCTTATAGGATCAGCCATTTTTCTCTAGCAACTGTGATCTAGCCAGGGTGTAGATAAATCAATTATTTTTCACTTGAGTAATACCTTAAAATCATTGTTTAAGTCACACTTTACCTTGAATAGGCCATAAGGACTTTGAATGATTTTGCATTCGCTAAACAAACAATAGTAACCTGTTTGGACTAGGGAAGGAATGTGCCTCCCACTGATTAGATGCAGAACAAAGTGAAAGGATAAGTCAATCATGATGGATTCAGTAACTTTTCTGTGAATATTTAATAATGATATTCCAATAACATGCTGACTTGTTCAATAACTTTTAACCCTTTCCCAAACAAGACCTGGTTTTGACGTCCCTAATAGAAAAGGCTTGGGAAAACATTGAAACACAAGAAGAAACTGCTGATAACCAGCAGTTTCTCCTTTTGTCTCAATATTTTCTGTGCCATATTTTATACAAATCCTATATTTAATAACTTCCATTTTGTCATCTGTTGAAGTTTTTGAAGTGGATCACCCCAAAATTTTGTTGTTTGGGAAAGGATTAAGTGTTGGGTTTTGAACAGTGTTCCCTTCAAACAAGTTTAGAAATATACAGTCGACACTCGTTATGTCGACATCGGATAAGTCGAACTTCCGCTTAAGTCGAAGTGAATGTTTGGTCCCGTCCTCTTCAACGGATCTTAAAAAAGTTTAAACATAATTATTATGAAATAAATATGCCATTGAAATTTAGTAGGAAAAGGATAGAAATTGCTCGTCTCGAGCAATTTCTTTCCTTTTCCTACTATATTTCAATTATGAAAGCTTTTGATGCACAATAGAATGGTCAAATGTCATTTAATTTGAAACAAAATGAAATCGGATGAGTCGAACTCCGGATATGTCGAGGTATTTTGACGGCCCCCCTCCGACTTCGACACAACGAGTGTCGACTGTATATTGTTTGTCTGTTTGGTAATTTCTGGTATTTTTTTTTACATTCTGTTCATTATATTTCAGATTTATAATCAATTTAAAGAAGATCATTGGAATAAAATGGATGGTTTCTTAAGGGTTACATGAAATTAAATGATCAGAAGAAATGACTACCAGGAAGCAGCGCAATATTCCTGAGGACACTGAGGTATAAACCTTTTCCAAACAACAAAATTGTAGGGTGCTTCAATTTGAAAGCTGATGCAGACAACAAATGGATATAAATAAAGCTAGAAATTAGGTAATATATGCATTGCAGGGGTTTCATTAAGAGGTGGAGGCAGGGATTTCACCCTTCTATATTTGACTGAATTTGAGTACAATCCCCCGCTACTTTTAAAAATTTTATATGGGGTTAATAGGGAATACATAGAAAATCCCCTGCCTACTTTAGACTCTGGTCCAAGTGGCCAAAAATTTATTGAAACCCTTGAATATGTGCCACAGAAATTATCTAAGCAAAATGAGAAAATGCTGATTATCAATGTTTTCCAAAGCTTAATCTATTTGGGACGCCAAAACCAAGTCTTGTTTGGGAAAAGGTTAACTCATTACTAGACAGCAAAGATTGTGCTGACTGCAATTTCATGTGAATGAAATATTACATTTTTTTGGCCTTATCAAGTTGTGGTAGAAAATAGTGTTGGAACTTGTTTGAAATGAAGAAATTGCTTATCACAAACAAGTTCTTTATTTTCCACAATGTTTTCCTAAGCCTTTATCTTGTCGAGTGCCAAAAAGCGTCATGATGTGGGAATGGGCTAATGAGTGATAAAACTGACTTGCTGATCTTTTCTCCATCATTTGTGTCATGGTATTGTTATTTCCCAGTTATCTCCCCAAGTTAAATATATTTTCAACAAAGGATTTGGTACAATTAGTTATTTGAAAACTCAGTAATTCTCATAAGTTTCGACTGAATGAGATTTTTCTTGCATGAAATTCTGGGACAGAATTATGCCTGACTCATCTTTAACCCTTTCCCAAACAAGACCTGGTTTTGACGCCCTTGATAGAATAGGCTTGAGAAAACATTGAGACAAAAGAAGAAACTGCTGATAACCAGCAGTTTCTCCAATTGTCTCAATATTTTCCTTGCTATATTACACATAAATTTCATCTTCCACAGCATTTGTTTTGTCCTCTGCAGCAACTATTGAATTGGACCACCCTAAAATTTTGTCATTTGGGAAAGGGCTAATTGAACCCAGCAAGTGTTATGTACCCGTATTCATGTTTACTTCACAGATTTCCGTTGAAGATGATGTACAACCCAAGAACAGGAGAAAGGGTAAAAAAGTAAAGAAAAATCAGAAAGTAGTTCAAGAAGGGAATGATGATATTTTTGGTAAGTACACTAACTTCTTGCCAAGGTGTTTTTATTTTGCCTTGAAGGTCACAAAATTTGAAAATTTTATCAACTTGAATATAATGAGGTCTGTAACTTCTTTCAACACGGTGTATAATCACGTGACTCAGAATTTCCGATAATCTTCAATATCTTTTTTAATACATGACCAATTTGAATTCGGTTTGAAGCAGAGAATGTGGGAAAATGCCAGGAATAAGCTGGAAGTGTTGGTTCTTTAAAAAATCAACTGATAAAAAAGTTATTGAAGATAAACCAAAATTTTGGTTTATCTTCAATAACTTTTTTATCAGTTGATTTTTCAAAAATCAACCACGTCCATCTAATGCGTGACATCTGTCCACATTCTCTCCTTCAAACCGAATTCAAATCGGTCCAGTATTTACAAAATTATTGAAGATTTTCTGAAAATATTGTATCACATGATTATCCACCGTGTTCAAATTGCAGTTGCCGAGCCCTGATAACTCAGTCGGTAACGTCACACGTCAGAGTCTGTCAATCCAGTGGTTGCGAGTTCGAACCCTGACTCGGCCAGTATCCATTCTGACATTTGACAAGTCATTTGCCTCTCACCAATAGGTGTGAATCATCTACTTTGAGAGAGCAGCTGGAGGCTCAGTTTGGATATTGTGGTGGTACTGGTGAGAGAAATACTAGGAACCAACGGTTAGGTGCTCCAGAGGCCGGGATATGACCATAGTGGTTTAAAACGGCATAAAACCCCATTAAAATCAAAATTAAAATTGCAGAACAGGTCTAAATTAGGCTGTTTGTGAAATTGTTAAAAGTAGAAAAGTAGCGAATGTTGTTTAAGAATTTCATTTTGGATCAGTCTGTAAATCATCAGCGGGGAATGGGTTTATAAATCTTCAATCAGAGCTACAGAAAAGAAAGAGGGAGTAAGGGCTTTTTAACCCTTTCCCAAACCGCAAAATTTCCATTTCAAGCTGCTGCAGATGACAAATGGACCTTGTTTAAGGTATGATTTGTGTACAATATAGAAAATATTGAGACATAAGGAGAAAATGCTGGTTATCAGCAGTTTCTTCTTTTGTCTCAATGTTTTCCCAAGCCATTTCTATAAGGGACGTTGGGAAAGGGTTAAAAAGCTATGTTAATGAGACAATTTCAATGAGTACCCACAACATGGACTTGGATTTTGAAATGACAAATTTAGAAATTTAGAATTCCTTTTTAGCGAGCCGGGACTTTATGTCCGGGGAGCTAATGTCACAGCCCTAGTGTCGGTGTCGTGTCGCGTCCCGTCGCGTCTTCACTTGAAAAACACTAACCTGGTCTATATCTCAGACACTATTAGGGATACAGCCTTGATATTTCATACATGGATACTTCCTGCCAAGACCTTTCATTTGTGACCATGACCTTGTGACCTTGACCTTGGAGTTTGACCAAAAACTTCAACCTGGCCTATATCTCATGCACTATTACACATAGAGGCTTGATATTTCACATATGGATACCTCATGCAATGACCTTGACCTTGACACCATGACCTTTGACCTAGTGACCTTGACCTTTGACCTTGGACTCTTTTTGTGACAAGCTCTCGTATAGGCGAGCTACGTTGTCCGCGGACAACTCTTGTTATCTGCTATCTGCAATCTACTTTCAGCTGGAATTGATCTGGAAGGGGTACCAGAGGATGAAAAAGAACAGCTTAGGGTAAGACTTAACCCATTTCCCAAACGACAAAATTTTAGGGTGATCCACTCCAAAAACTAGAGTAAAGTCGGGTAAATTCGACAGTCGTCAAAATTCGACACCTTTCTATAATTTTTAGCTCACCTGAGCACGATAGTGCTCATGGTGAGGTATTGTGATACCGCTGTGTCCGTCGTCCGTCGTCCGTCGTCAGTCGTCCGTCGTGCGTCGTGCGTCAACCTTTGGCTTGTGTGCACTCTAGAGGCCACATTTTTTGCCCAATCAACCTGAAATTTGCTCAGAATGATTGTCTTGATGAAATCTCGGACAAGTTCGAAATTGGGTCATCTGGGGTCAAAAAGTAGGTCACGGGGTCAAATCTTAGAAAAACCTTGTGTGCACTCTAGAGGCCACATTTTTTGCCCAATCAACCTGAAAATTGATCAGAATGATTGTCTTGATCAAATCTCGGACAAGTTCGAAATTGGGTCATCTTGGGTCAAAAACTAGGTCACGGGGTCAAATCTTAGAAAAACCTTGTGTGCACTCTTGAGGCCACATTTTTTGCCCAATTAACCTGAAATTTGCTCAGAATGTTTGTCTTGATGTAATCTCGGACAAGTTTGAAATTGGGTCATCTGGGGTCAAAAACTAGGTCACGGGGTCAAATCTTAGAAAAACCTTGTGTGCACTCTAGAGGCCACATTTTTTGCCCAATCAACCTGAAATTAGCTCAGAATGATTGTCTTGATGAAATCTCAGACAAGTTTGAAATTGGGTCATCTGGGGTCAAAAAGTAGGTCACGGGGTCAAATCTTAGAAAAACCTTGTGTGCACTCTAGAGGCCACATTTTTTGCCCAATCAACCTGAAAATTGATCAGAATGATTGTCTTGATCAAATCTCGGACAAGTTCGAAATTGGGTCATCTGGGGTCAAAAAGTAGGTCACGGGGTCAAATCTTAGAAAAACCTTGTGTGCACTCTAGAGGCCACATTTTTTGCCCAATCAACCTGAAAATTGATCAGAATGATTGTCTTGATCAAATCTCGGACAAGTTCGAAATTGGGTCATCTGGGGTCAAAAACTAGGTCACGGGGTCAAATCTTAGAAAAACCTTGTGTGCACTCTTGAGGCCACATTTTTTGCCCAATTAACCTGAAATTTGCTCAGAATGTTTGTCTTGATGTAATCTCGGACAAGTTTGAAATTGGGTCATCTGGGGTCAAAAACTAGGTCACGGGGTCAAATCTTAGAAAAACCTTGTGTGCACTCTAGAGGCCACATTTTTTGCCCAATCAACCTGAAATTAGCTCAGAATGATTGTCTTGATGAAATCTCAGACAAGTTTGAAATTGGGTCATCTGGGGTCAAAAAGTAGGTCACGGGGTCAAATCCTAGAGAAACCTTGTGTGCACTCTAGAGGCCACATTTTCAGCCCAATCAACCTGAAATATGCTCAGAATGATTGTCTTGATGAAATCTCGGACAAGTTTGAAATTGGGTCATCTGGGGTCAAAAACTAGGTCACTGGGTCAAATCTTAGAAAAACCTTGTGTGCACTCTAGAGGCCACATTTTTTGCCCAATCAACCTGAAAATTGATCAGAATGATTGTCTTGATGAAATCTCAGACAAGTTTGAAATTGGGTCATCTGGGGTCAAAAACTAGGTCACTGGGTCAAATCTTAGAAAAACCTTGTGTGCACTCTAGAGGCCACATTTTTTGCCCAATCAACCTGAAAATTGATCAGAATGATTGTCTTGATAAAATCTCGGACGAGTTTGAAATTGGGTCATCTGGGGTCAAAAACTAGGTCACAGGGTCAAATCTTAGAAAAACCTTGTGTGCACTCTAGAGGCCACATTTTTTGCCCAATCAATATGAAATTTGCTCAGAATGATTGTCTTGATCAAATCTTGGACAAGATTGAAATTGGGTCATCTGGGGTCAAAAACTAGGTCACAGGGTCAAATCTTAGGAAAACCTTGTGTGCACTCTAGAGGCCACACTTTTTGCCCAATCAACCTGAAATTTGCTCAGAATGATTGTCTTGATGAAATCTCGGACAAGTTAGAAATTGGGTCATCCGGGGTCAAAAACTAGGTCACGGGGTTAAATCTTAGAAATACCCTGTGTGCACTCTGGAGGCCACATTTTTTGCCCAATCAACCTGAAATTAGCTCAAAATGATTGACTTGATGAAATCTCGGACAAGTTTGAAATTGGGTCATCTGGGGTCAAAAAGTAGGTCACTGGGTCAAATCCTAGAGAAACCTTGTGTGCACTCTAGAGGCCACATTTTATGCCCAATCAACCTGAAATTTGCTCAGAATGATTGTCTTGATGAAATCTCGGACCAGTTTTAAATTGGGTCATCTGGGGTCAAAAACTAGGCCACTGGGTCAAATCTTAAAATAACCTTGTGTGCACTCTAGAGGCCACATTTTTTGCCCAATCAACCTGAAAATTGATCAGAATGATTGTCTTGATAAAATCTCGTACAAGTTTGAAATTGGGTCATCTGGGGTCAAAAACTAGGTCACAGGGTCAAATCTTAGAAAAACCTTGTGTGCACTCTAGAGGCCACATTTTTTGCCCAATCAACCTGAAATTTGCTCAGAATGATTGTCTTGATAAAATCTCGGACAAGTTTGAAATTGGGTCATCTGGGGTCAAAAACTAGGTCACAGGGTCAAATCTTAGAAAAACCTTGTGTGCACTCTAGAGGCCACATTTTTTGCCCAATCAACCTGAAATTAGCTCAAAATGATTGACTTGATGAAATCTCGGACAAGCCTGAAATGGGGTCATCTGGGGTCAAAAAATAGGTCACTAGGTCAAATCTTAGAGAAACCTTGTGTGCACTCTAGAGGCCACATTTTTTTGCCCAATCAACCTGAAATTTGCTCAAAATGATTGTCTTGATGAAATCTCAGACAAGTTTGAAATTGGGTCATCTGGGGTCAAAAACTAGGTCACGGGGTCAAATCTAAGAAAAAACCTTTTGTGCACTCTAGAGGCCACATTTTTTGCCCAATCAACCTGAAAATTGATCAGAATGATTATCTTGATGAAATCTCGGACAAGTTTGAAATTGGGTCATCTGGCGTCAAAAACAAGGTCACAGGGTCAAATCTTAGAAAAACCTTGTGTGCACTCTAGAGGCCACATTTTTTGCCCAATCAACCTGAAATTTGCTCAGAATGATTGTCTTGATAAAATCTCGGACAAGTTTGAAATTGGGTCATCTGGGGTCAAAAACTAGGTCACAGGGTCAAATCTTTGTAAAACCTTGTGTGCACTCTAGAGGCCACATTTTTTGCCCAATCAACCTGAAATATGCTCATAATAATTGTCTTGATGAAATGTACAAAAAGTTTGAAATTGGGTCATCTGGGGTCAAAAACTAGGTCACTAGGTCAAATTTAAGAAAAACCTTGTGTGCACTCTAGAGGCCACATTTTATGCCCAATCAGCCTAGTCAGAATAATTATCTTGATAAAATCTCAGACAATTTCAAAATTTGGTCATCTGGGGTCCTAAACTAGGTCATGGGGTCCAGTCTTGGGGATTTTTTTTGCCCAATCAAGCTGAAAATTTGTCAGAATGATTATCTTATACAGGCCACAAATCTTAGTAAAATGTGATCATTTTGGAGGCTCAGACACACCATATACAGAAAGCTATTATGTCAGGCAGGCCTGTAGGAACAGGGGGGCTAGGGGGGCTAAACCCTTCCAAAGTTGGCCAAAAATACCAATTTTTCTTAATTTTACACTTAAAATTTTGGGGAAATCCCAATTAGCCCCCACCCCCCAATATTTAGGATAGAGTCTATAGCCCCCCATTATGAAATTGCTTCCTATGGGCCTGTCAGGTGAGCGCTTCAGGGCCAATGGCCCTCTTGTTACAATATATGAAACACAAATCGTGATAATAGCATTCCAACACTGAACACCTTATGTCGGGGCAATAACTGACGTATAAAAATAGTTCCTGTCCTCCAAACACCCACCCTTCCCCCAAAAAAATCGCGGAAGAAAAATGTAGTCGAATTTTCTGATAGGCAAAAATGGCCGTTACAGATTATCGTAAGAAAGTGGATCTAAACAAAGACATTTGAAAAATTATGAAAATCATTTTTATATGATAAATGTTTCAATACTATGCCGGAAATGTATATATTTTCATAAATTATTTGATAAAAAGCATCTCTCCGTTTTATTTTCAACTTGAGAAAGGGTGTCGAATTTATACAACAAAATATTTCAAGATCGTATAATTTCGACATGCCCTAAAACGTGATTAATTGTTTGAATTTGGATGTTCCTACATCGACAGAAACAGACTACAGTTTGGTTGTTGCGCTTATTTTGAACAGTAGAAATGGCGTTGATGCCCTTTTCATCAACCAACAAACAATTTTGATATAAATATACGTATTATTAACAAATTCCATATCAATTTGCATCTGAATCGTTTCACGCGGAAAACTGTTCCATAAGATCCATATTCTGAGGTCAGTCAAAGTTCTCGACGGTAGTAAATGAATATATTAAATATGGCGAGTCTTACTTTGTAAGAAACATCCGTATTAAATTAATCCACCACAATAGTTAACAATCCAACGCATGAAAATTAAATATCACTCGAAGATTTGACCTTTGTTTGAAGGTGCACAAATTCCTTATTTAGCGACTATCAAAACAACCGAATGCGGTTCTTTTAATTCACGTGGCAACGCCATGTAAATCTACTGAGTAAATTGTGTTTAATTGATTGGTCAGAACAGTTTGTCAGTCTCCACCCATTTGATCATTTATATGCTTGATTGACAGGGATTTCCACGTGCTGATTTCTCATTCCTTTTTCGGAACAAAATAACGTCATACAATCGTCATACCACTAACCGTCTGAGGGAGAGTTTAAAACATCAAACAAAGCTGCGAAGCCGCGCACGGAACACCTGTTATTGAATAGTTTCCGAAAATAGAAATAGACTCATTCCCATACAGTACTTAAAAGGGAACAGTTGTTGAAATTTCGGGCTGTGCGCCATGTTAAGTTAAGATAAATTTGGTCATCGATTAATTGAACCATTAATTGGAATATTTCAGCGACAAGGTATTACTTTTACATTTCATTCGAGGAGACAATTAACTTTCTAAACATTGTGGTTTGGCGACCGCGGTGTTTTGAATGAAGAAGGAATATTTCGTAGATGCTTTAAGGGAATATGTGTGTTTTAGGAAATGACTTTGCGCAGATGAACATTTAAAAAAAAATCTCATTTAGCAATTTGATCTCTGTCTCCGAATCGTGGGTGAGAATGAAAATCTCAATGAAGAAAAATCAAGTGCATCGTTGTAATCAATATATTCACCTGATTTGCAGTTTATAAGAGATATTAACATCGTTTTCTGATTATTTTCTGATACAAATTCTTGGGGTGTCGAATTTACCCGCAAGGTGTCGAATTTATACTACGATGGGTCTCATGATTTAACGGAAAAAAGACGACAACGACAATATCGTATTCGGGCGGCGTTTTTTGCAAATGAAAAAAATCAAGCCAACTTCCGTTTTGATAAATGTTTATTCTCCGGAATATTTTGCCACAACTTTTTTTTGCTCATTTCGTCTTAAGGTGTCGAAATTACCCGTCTTTACTCTACCACAAATGACAAAAATGGATGTTATTAAAGGGACATTTCATTCTAATTTCAATTTTTTAAAGTATGTCTTGATGCCAAGATTGGTTATTCTAATGAGTATAAATACTATTGGTTTTTTGAAGTTGTTGCCAATAAGCGAAAAACACGCATTTAAAGTTGAGACATAATCGATAAATTGCATATAAATCCGAACTGTTGTCCACAACAATTTGTTCAATTTTAACACAAAAATATAAATTTCTCGTAAACGGCGCAATATTTTGGCTCGAAATTTTCAGAATTTTCATAAGGAAATGTGCTCTTTCAGATAAAAATAAAAGTAAAATTTATGACAAAAAATTCTGAAATGTCACTTTAAAGATAGGATTTGTGTTAAATATGGCATAGAAAATATTGAGACAAAAGGAAAAACTGCTGGTTATCAGCAGTTTCTTCTTTTATCTCAATGTTTTCTAAAGCCTTTTCTTATAGGGACGTCAAAACCAGGTCTTTTTTGGGAAAGGGTTAACCCATTTCCACAAATTGACGCTTTTTACGCCTCATAAGATAAAGGTTTTTGAAAACATTGTGAAAAATGAAGAAATTGCTTGTAACAAGCAATTTCCTCATTTTCCACAATTTTTCTACACAAAAAGTAGTAAAAATTCAAAGTATAATCACATTGAAAATGTTGTCTGCAAAATCTTGAATTAAGACTGTCTAGAATTTTGTTGTCTGGTTATGGTTAAAATTTTCGCACCAAATTTTAGAGTTGATTTCAGAGTTTATGTGGACTTTAGAATAAAGAAGAGCGAAAATGGAAAGTTTTTGAGTTAAAGCAGACATGTTGAAATTATCTCTTTTATTTCGTTTCCATATCAGTCTGTGCCTTAGTCACGGTGGATAATCACGTGATACAATATTTTCAAAAAATCTTCAATGATTTTGTAAATACTGGACTGATTTGAATTCGGTTTGAAGCAGAGAATGTGGACAGACATCACACATAAGATGAATGTGGTTGATTTTTTAAAAAATCAACTGATAAAAAAGTTATTGAAGATAACCAAAATTTTGGTTTATCTTCAATAGCTTTTTTATCAGTTGATTTTTCAAAAACACAACTCGTCCAGCTTATTCCTGGCATTTTTCCACATTCTCTGCTTCAAACTGAATTCAAATTGGTCAGGTATTAAAAAGATATTGAAGATTATGGGAAATTCTGAGTCACGTGATTATACATCTTGTAAGTGAAGTCTTGGAAACAACTTGCCCGAAGAACTAACTAGTCAAACTGCCAACAATGTTTTCTATTTACAAAAGATCGAAAATTTCATGCTCTTGAAATTGTTAAATATCAACTTTGAATTTAGATCAGTCTAAATAGTTTGTTAATAGATCAAACACATCTTTATTTTACTTCAGCAAGCGATATTAGCCTCAAAACAGGATGCGGATGCTCAAGCCCCTGTCCAGGTTAGTGCAGACGACATTGAATCAACAACTGACGATACAAGTTCAGTTCCTGAAGTCTCCGACGATGACATTCTCGCAGAAAAAGACAAAACTCTTACAGATGTAAGTTTTTACCCTTTCCCTGAACAATTTTTTAGACTCATCCACAGAGAAACAGAGAAGAGGGGGTAATGGCATCTAAATTTGTTATTTCTAGTTAGACGATTTCAGTGAGTATCCACAATTTACTGTTTAATAAACAATTAATAGAATATGTTGTAGCTCTGGGTCCAATTTGAAAGGACTGACAATTTACAATAAGAAAAAAACAATTTTATCCAGTTAAAATGATGTAATTTTGGACAAACAATAGTTTTTCGTATGTATTGCTTGAGTCAAGCAGTAGTTATGAGTTTTCTTTTTTAATGACACTGGGGATTTACCGAACCATAATGGTAAATTCTTTGCTTTTAATCACAGTCCAGTGAGGAACTAGAGTTGTACCAAGCGTCAACACAGAAAGACAAGTCAAGTCAGGATGCAAGAAAGAAAACACCAGATGAACAGGAAAAACAGGATGAAGAAGCTTTGTTGGAAAAGGAACTGGTAATTGTCTTAACCCTTTCCCAAACAAGACCTCATGTCGACGTCTCTAATAGAATAGGCTTGGGAAAACATTGAGGCAAAAGAAGAAAATGCTGATAATCAGCATTTTTAGCTCACCTGAGCACGAAGTGCTCAAGGTGAGCTATTGTGGTCGCTTTTTGTCCATCGTCCGTCCGTCTGTCCGTCCGTCCGTTCACAATTTCTTTCAACATCTTCTCCTCCTAAACCAGTGGACCAATTTTGACCAAACTTGGCAGGAATGTTCCTTGTGTGATACTTTTCAAAACTTGTTCATGAATTTTTGATCTGTCAAAAAATGTGGGCGTGGCAGGCAGAAAGGGGCTTATCAGACTAGAAATCATAAGAAAATTCTTTAAAAGTCAACCATTGGGCCCAATTGAACCAAACTCGGCAGGAATATTCCTTGAGTCACTCTTTTCAAAATTTGTTCACAAATTTTTATATTTGTCAAAAAATGTGGCCGTGGCAGGGAGAAAGGGGCTTATTAGACTTAGAGAAATCATTAGAAAATTCTTTAAAAATCAACCATTGGGCCAATTTGAACTATACATTGCAGGAATGTGCCTTGAGTCATTCTTGGCAAAATTTGTTCACAAATTTTTTCATTTGTCAAAAATTGTGGCCGTGGCAGGGAAAAAGGGGCTTATCAGACTTGGAGAAATCAGAAGAAAATTCTTTAAAAATCAACCATTGGGCCAATTTGAACCATACTTGGCAGGAATGTGCCTTAAGTCATTCTTTTCAAAATTTGTTCAGAAATTTTACATTTGGAAAAAAAACATGGCCGTGGCAGGGATAAAGGGGCTTATTAGACTTAGAGAAATCATAAGAAAATTCTTTAAAAATCAACCATTGGGCCAATTTGAACCAGACCTTGCAGGAATGTGCCTTGAGTCATTCTTTTCAAAATTTGACCACAAATCTTTTTATTTGTAAAAAATTGTGGCCTTGGCAGGGAGAAAGGGGCTTATCAGACTTGGAGAAATCATAAGAAAATTCTTTAAAAATCAACCAATGGGACAATTTTAAGCAGACTTTGCAGGAATGTTCTTTGAGTCTCTCTTTTCAAAATTTGTTCACAGTTTTTTTCATTTGTAAAAAACTGTGACTGTGGCAGGGAGAAAGGGGTTTATTAGACTTAGAGAAATCATAAGAAAATTCTTTAAAAATCAACCATTGTGCCCAATTGAAGCAGACTTTGCTGGAAGATTCCTTGAGTGACCCTTCTCAAAACTTTTTCGCGGATTTTTGATTCGTCAAAAAATGTGGGTGTGGCAGGGAGGAAGGGGCTTATCGGACTTACAGAAATCATAAGAAAATTCTTTAAAAATCAACCATTGTGCCCAATTGAACCAGACTTTACTTGAATGTTCCTTGAGTTACTCTTTTCAAAATGTGTTCACAAATTTTTCCATTGGTCAAAAAATGTGGGCATGGCAGGGAGGAAGGGCTTATCAGACTTAGAGAAATCATAAGAAAATTCTTTAAAAATCAACCATTGGGCCAATTTTCTATTTCCCTTATCTGTTGCTCTCAGGCTGGCCCCATGTTTATCTTATGTAAACAAATACGGGATTATCCTTAGCTTATCAGATGGTAATCTTTCACTATATTCTATCAATCACAGACAAAATCTTGTTAAGGTATCCGACCCCTAAAAAGCACCAAAGGGCCAGAGGCGAAATTTTAAGGTGCAAATAATTCATAAACTGTGTTACATTTCCATTCCAAATACAAATATCAGCATTTTGCACGGTTTAGAATTTTGAATTATTGCATACTTATGAAAATATTTGACAAAAATGTTAAAAATCACCTCCCTTGTATATGAAAATAGAGTAAAATAATATTTGTAAATTATTTTCTTCTCGAAGCATAATCTTGAAATCCGCTACGGTGAATCAACTTATGTGAAGTGTATTTACAAGTGTGTGAAATTTGATGCATTTCGTACGGCTAGAATGTGTAGATTTTTTCAGGGTCTGTAAACCTTAATTGAGCCTATCATAAATGATCAATCTCTAACAGATCAGTATGCTTTGAAAATTAGCCCTATGTTGTATATTGCGAAATCATGAAATAATTGTTGAAAATTAACTAACTCAACAATTGTGCTAATTCATACCCAACCTTATAGGATCGATTGGAACAAAATTATTTCTTAATTGTTTCCAAACAGAAAGTCCTTATAAGTTTCATGCCTTTGAATTTGACAAAATTGCCATTATCACTCTTGTCATCTTGATTCAGGTGAGCGATTTAGGACCATCATGGTCCTCTTGTCTCCTTTTACCTCAATATTTTCTGTGCTACATTGTACACAAAACGTTTCATTATTTATACAAATGTTGTCCTCCGCAGCAGCTTTCAAATTGAATCACCCTTAAATTTTGTTGTTTGGGAAAGGTTTATTTCTTTGTGAAATGGAAAGCTGCTGTATTAAGTACAATTCTTCTTCTTCCTGGTAAAGTGTAGGGTCCACTCTGGGACATCAACACACTTGTGAATCTGTACAAGCTAGTGGTGAAAATGTGCGGATAAAATCCGATAAAAACATGGTGTTGTTGATGTCTAGTGGGCCTCGATCCCTTCCCTGAAGGCGTTAAGGGTCTTGGCTGTGGCTTAGCTTTCTGGAAGTTGGTTCCCTGAGAGTAATTCATTAAGCCATTGCCAGACAGAAAAAATTGGATGGTCCATTTCAAAAGACGATGAAATGCGTGTTGATAAAGATTTGCTTTGTGAACAATATAGCATAGAAATACTGAAGCAAACGGAAATGTATATCGTCAATGTTTTCCCAAGCCTCTTTAATAGAGAATGTCAAATCCAAGTTTTGTATTGGAAAGGGTTAAAAAACTTGTGCTCAAACTTTTTGGTCCCCCCTTTTGAAAATTTTAATGGGGGATCTCCCCCTCTATGGGCTCATACTGGATGCAACACTGCTACCTATGTATGAATATCGTCGGTCACATTCAAAAAGGTTGCAACTTCAGCTTCAATAAGCTGTAGTTACGACATTTTTGAACGTAGCCGATATACTTATCTTTTTTTAGCACAACATACTCACAATATCTATCAGGATTTAATTTTGTTTATGTAGGATGATGATGCAATAGTGTTGACAGAAGATGAAGATGCGATTCTTGATTTAACAAAGAGTACGCTAAATGATGATGATGAGACACAGCCACCAGACAGTCCGGTAAGTTGAACAATCTTTGAAATTTTTGCACACACTCACTCATGCTGATAATGTAATAGTGCTGACAGAAAATGATGCCATTCTTGATTTAAACAAGAGTACGCTCAATGATAATGATGAGACTCAGGCGCCAGATAGTCCACTTACTTGAAATCTTTACCTCTCACATGCACATATGCACTCATGATTTCAAAATGATAAAATTTTAAAAATCTTACCTCTGAATTAGAAATTGCTTTCCTAAATATTTTTCTTTGGGGGTGTCAACAGAGTGGCAATGGGTGAATATTGATCTTGTTACACAACATGTGCTTTATTGTACACATAGCCAAAGTTAATGGTAATCCATTCTGATTCTTTTGTCGTTTTGAAAGGGTGTGATGTTTTTTGTACAATTGCTACAAATAGTTTTGTCATATTTAGCTTCCTCCAAATTAAACCAGCCTACAACTTTGGTGTTTTGAAAAATGAAAAAAAAAGTGAAATAAGCTTTTATTCTCTGTTTTCAATTTTAGGTTGAACAAATTCAAGAAACAACGTTGGAAGAGAATTCAGATGACAGTAATGAGGACCTGAATGAGACTGTAAGTCAGAGCTACAGATAAGAGGGGGTGATGGCTTGTCAAAATGCTATACCGTATGACTGGTAATTTCTGCAGCAACATAATTTTTGCAGAATTTTGCGGATACAATCAAATCGCAAATATTAAATTCACAAAAAAATGCTTTGACTTAAATTTGTCGTATAAATGTTACCCTTGATTAAAGTATCTACCGGTATAAGGAATAAGTATAATCTACACCATACTCTTTACAGGTGTTAAAGACCCATTATCGTTAATTAACGGATAGGTATACTTTCACACCTTTAATAGGTGTTGACACAAACGAAGTAATTCAGAAAGACACATAGAACACAATGAAACAAAGTCACAATCAAAATTTATATATTAAGACAAATGGCATTCGAAGTAACAAAAGGATTTTTATGCAATATAGCACAGAAAATATTGAGGCAAAAAAAGAAAATCATTTTTAAAAATGCTTGATATGAAAATTTTCTTTTCCCTCAATATTTCCAAAGCTTTTCCTGTATTTTGATAGCATTATGTCAGTTTTTAGGTTCTTGTCTATTTTCTAAATCGAAAGTTATATGCGGGTTTTAAATGTACTTGTTTTAATAGCCTTTTAACTAAATGAAATATTTTAAATACATGGAAAACTTCATCTAAAAATAGAGTTCACATCTGATTGGAAATCCGCAAAAATTAGATTTGTAAAAATTTATTGTACCATTTTTGGGCCCAATCCGCAAAAATTTGCACCCGCAAAAATTACCATTTAATGATTTATACATTACTTCAATACATATTTGTCAAACCCTATGTTGTGGGTACTCATTGGAATCGTCTCATTGAGACAATTCAAATGAGTACATGCAACATAAAGTTTGGAATTGAAATAACAAAGTTAGAATGTTTTCTCCCCCACTTATCTGCATCTCTAGTATTGGTCAATATTTATGAAGATCTGATATTGATCTCTTTCAAACTGGCATATTCTTTTCCCAAATGGCGTAGTTTTGAATGCTCCATTTTGAAAGATGTTGCAGACAACATAATTCATTTCAAAATTTGAGAATTGGTTTGATACAGCATTACAGCATAGAAAAAATTGAGGGAAAGGAAGAAATAGCTGGTGATCAGGAATTCCTTTGTTTCTCTCAATGTTTTTCCAAAGTATTTCAACTATGGATATCCAAACCAGGTTTCACTTGGGAAAGGAGTTAATGGCAGAACATTTAACAGCAAAATGTAATTTAGGTAAGGATTTAGCACTGAAAATTAAGAATTTCTGATAAGTCTTGGCATTATGGACCAGAATTTGCTCAGATAATAAGAGCTATCTATGTAAACGAACCTGACTATTTCAAGTCTAAAGATGTTATTTCTGTGCTTTAGTAATAAACTATCATATAAGTTTATATGCCCATATCAACCTACAATACAGCTTGCATGGTTTTTGCCTAAAACACTCGCCCACCACGGTCAATATTTCAGGTAGAAAATGGCGGTGATTGTCCATCACAACCACAGCGATTTTCCACTCAAGATTTCCGTGCATCACAGTGATTGCGGTGGCAGGTGGAAAATCATGCTCACTGCGACCATTGCATTTTTCCACCCAAAATCAAATTGGGATGATGTGTGAAAATAGCCAAAAATCATGCAAGCTGTTCTGTAACCCATTAACACACAGCAAAATTTTAGATTTGTCCAATTAAAAAGATATTCCAGATGACAATTTCAAGTTTAACAAAATTTACATTGTCTAGCCCTTCTTGGAAGAAAACATTGTGGGAAGTGAAGAAATTACAAGTCTGACTCTTGGCAGAGAAAATGGACAAGGGAATGTGAGTATGAGTTAGCAAGTCACAAGCAATTTCTTCATTTTCCACAATTATTTCTCAAGCTTTTATGCCATGTCATCACAGGGCATCATGTCATAGATAACTTCTTTTCATTAGGAACAGTATTGATTATTGATGTCAAGGGAATTGATTGCATACTATGATCTTGCAATTTTATCCTTATAGGTAAAACCAGCCAGTCAAACAATGAATGAACAACCAAGACCTACCTCTGAGAAACTTCATGAAAGCCAAGCACCAAGAGTTAAATCAGCTTGTATCAAAACAGACAGTCAGGAATCTGATCACGAAGAAAGGTCAAAACAAACACAAGGCTCAGGGAATCTTAGAGGTCAAAGGTCAGCACAGAGGTTGTCCCAAAGGTCAGGGTCATCTGATTCGCAGGGGTCGGCTGGTTTTGTGCCGACAGTGACTGGGTCAAATAGCCAGACTAGTCAGAGCAGTCAAAAGGTATGTTGGATTTTCAAATTGATTTTCTTTCGGAAACAACAAAATTTTTGGCTTTCTTATATAAAAAAATGTTTCAAACAACAGTTTTTGAGATTTATAGAAGAAGGAATACAGAAAATGAACAAGCTGATACATGATTGATATTCCCAGCAATGTTCTGCTCTTGGTCCATTGAAAGAACTTGCAGGATTTCATTTCAATCTGATCTATACAGAAAAAAGTCAAACTTCAATTTTTAATAATTTGCTTACCATGTCACTTTACCCCACCCACTCTGTCAACCATTATCTCCAAAAATAAGCCCTCATTTGATTTTAGCACATACAAGTTAAAGATTTTATATAACCCTACCAATTATCGCAATCTAAAGAAAATCTAGTTTTTGAGCCCTTACTGCAAACCATCTTTTAGAATGTCTTCATCCCTTTTAACCCATTCTCACATAGTGATGCTTTTTGACGCCCTACACAATAAAGGCTTAAGAAAACATTGACTGTGGAATATGAAGAAATTGCTTGTGACGAGCAATTTCTTCATTTCACACAATGTTTTCTTCACAAAAAGACAAAAGATATAGAATTTCATTCATTTGAAATTGTCCTCTGCAATATCTTTGAATTTGGACCAGTCTAAATTATTTCCCTCTGGTAATGGGTGGAAGAAAATCCCATTTTTAGCCCTTACTGCAAAATTTAAAACCTATCCTATGAAATGTCTTCACACACTCTTATCTGTGGCTTTATTCATGTATGATTTCAGTCTGTGTCCAGTGATGAACCGTTAGTTAGACATTACAGAGCTGTCATATATAAGGTATTATACATAAATAAATGCAACCCTTTCCTAAACCAGACTTGTAATTGACCTCCCTAGATGAACTTGTTTGAGAAGAAATATTGACCGATGTAAGTAATGTTACAATAAAAACTATTCAAAGTATGTGACCTTTTCTCTTTCCTTTACTGTTATAAAAATGTGTGTTTCTATGAATGAAATTACTCATCATCTCAAGTGAATACATCAGGAAGATATACATGAAAGGATTTAAGGAATATACACCTTATATGTGAAAAAATCACGTCACGAATATTAGAGAACAGTAAAGATATCAGGATTAAATATTGTTAGTCAAATGCAGAAATAGATACTCTTCAATATGTTTAAATTTGAGTGGCTTCAGGCAATATTTTGTGACAAAATGCAACATTTCTGCCAATTTACCAATTTATTGAACACCCCTTGTGAAAAATAGATCCTGGATTTAGTGAACACAATTTTGAATTAATGCTGAATATTGTTCATAAAAGCCAAACCAGAATTGTGTTGAATGCAGAGCTCCAGATATGAGTTGTAGGTGGCTTTTCAAAATGCAAAATATCTTAAGATTTTCTTCAAATCCCTATGTTGTGGGTACTCATTGCAATCGTCTCGACAAGACAATTCCAATAAGTACCTACAACATAGGGTTCAGAATTTAAATATCATAACATCATAATTCTCTCTTATCTGTTGCTCTTGTCGAATGATAAATTTAAAGTCTCAGACTATTTCCACATTTTCTTAGAAAGTTTATTTTGCCACTTTCAGCCACAAAGAGGTCCCTCTTACTACTGCCCAGAGGGCGTTGATCCGAAAACCTACATCAAAGTCATTTCTCAGTTGATCGACACATATCACAGGGAGCTGGAACGTGTACAGAAATCATTCAGGGAAAAGATACCGTGGGGAGATACTGTAAAACCTGGTCAACATCATCCTACGACCATCGACGCCAAGCGACGAGGACATACTGTTCAAGTTTTTGATATTACTGAATTAGATGACAATGATGTTGATGATTTTAAAGCTGGTCCGTCTACAAACTTGACCAAAAGTTATGTTAAGGATGATAGCAATAATAATGTAAAGCCGGGACCTTCGATAAATTTAGGAAGAAAATTTGTGAATGATAGCGATGATGACTTTGTACCAAATGTGCCGAGAAAAACGACAAAAAGGTTTCAAAAAGTTGAACAAGATTCTGATGATGATCTCCCTGAATTGATAATTGAAGACAGTCCTGAAAGACCAAATAGTGTAAATCATGAGAATATTGATAAATCAAGAAATGTTCAACATTCTGGTAAAACACAGAGATTTACAGTTGAACAAGCTGCTGATATCATTACAAGTGCTATAGAAGAAGAGACTGGTGTAAATAACAGTGGTGAAGGTTCAGAGTCAATTAGGAAAGTACCTGTGAGGTCTAACTCAACAAAGAAAGACAGAGTAGGAGCAGCTGGTATGTCAGGAGAGAGTGAAGGGGCTAGGAAGAAAAGAAAACTTGGGCCTAGGAAAGGTGCGCAAAAAATTCTTGTTCCTGAGACCCAGGATGAAGATCATGCAGATGATCTATTTGACATGCTGAAGAAACAAAAACTGGATGCTGTTGTGGAGGAGACGCAGTTTGTTGATGAAGCAGAGTGGCTGAATGTTCGTGATAATCCTGAAAAACTTGTCGATAATATCAAGAGACAAAAGCTCAAAGGGTACAAAATACCTCATATTAACAAAGAAAGTGACAAGTCCAATACTAATGATAATAACGCTAGGCAAGCCAATACAAAATCTCGTAGCAGCAGAAAAGAAAAGACAAAACCAAAAGTTATAGTAGAAGAGACTCAAAACTTTGGATTTGATGAGCTAGTGAATGAAAGTAAAGGAGGTAAACGTAAAGTGAAGCAGCGACAATGTTTTTCAATAGACAGTGTCAGTTCTGACGATGACGAATCAGTGGCAGAAACTCAGATGGATCATTCACAAAATGGAGGGCTTGAAGAGGAAATTGGTGAAAGCGAGAAAGAAAATAAACCACAAGGATTCTTTGCCCAATTCAAAAGCACAGTGAAGAACTTTTTCACAACAACACCTGAAGAGAAGAAAAATGATCATCCTCAGAAAAATGATCATTCACAGAAATGTGATCATTCACAGGAAGATCCTGAATCACCTGTAATTAAACGATCAAGAACTAGAAAATTATACACTGCAAGTACATCCAAATTTGATGCACATCCAAGCCAACAAGTGGATAAAAGTGAAATCAGTTCTGAAATGAACCAACCATCAGCTGGTCAAAAGAAAAGTACAGTATTCGGTCGAAATGCCAGCAAGGACTCGATCCTGTCGAACAATTCAGACGATGTGTCAGTAGCTAGTAGTCAAGTTTCTACAACCCTGCTGGACGACAACGGAGATTTATACTCGACACAATTCCCGGGTATGTCAGACGGGAAGAGGACAGGCAGAAAACGAAAAGCAACAAACCAGCATAATGATTGTGATAATGAAAATGGTAATCCTACCGCATCGAAAGTAAAAAATGTTCAAAATGTGGATTGTTCAGATGATGATGATGATGATGTGATGGTTTTAGATATGGACTCCAAAAACAAAGCTCAAGCTGACAAAACTGATATCAGAAAAGTGACAACATCGACAAGTAAAAGACAGAAAATAATAAGGATTAAAAAGATAGATGAACATTTTAAGAAAGGTCGAGTTTCACCCGAAGATAAAGTTGTTAATCAGAGTTTCAGCCCTGAGGACCTTGGCGTGCATGTTCAAAGGAATGTAATTACTGGTGATACCAGTCATCCTTCTGAATCTGATTTTATGGATGAAAATCCATTTCCCAAAACATGCAATACTCATAATCTAAAAGGTGCTAAAAAGATAAATAACAATTTTGGAGAGAACACATCAGATTTGAGAGGAAATTCTGGTGGTTCTCAAGATGACTGTAGCGGTGCTCATAGGGATCCTAATAAACAATTTGTGAATAAAAAAAGACTCATCAAACTACAAGGATGGGTGACCGAGACAATGGACCCAGTGGATTTACAAAACTTTGCCGGGACCTCACAAAGCAGGGAACCAAACCAAGGTCAAATGTCAAGGTCACATGGTAGGAGAGGTCAAAGTGAAAGTCGACACAGAAAAGAGGTATTCAACCTTGACCCTGATGAAGCAGACATTTCTGATGATGAAACCATCCAACCAGGGACCAAAGCTAGTAATACGGTAATTATACATGTTTCTATAAATAAATAATTTCCAATTTGGCATAAATATGTACCTCACGGTGGATAATCTCGTGATGCAACAATTTCAGAAAAATCTTCAATAATTTTCTTTACGGGACCAATTTGAATTAGATTTGAAGCAAAGAAGGTGGACAGGCGCCAAGCGTTAGATGAACATGTTGGATTTTTGAAAGATCAACTGATAAAAAGTTATTGAAAATAAATCAAACTTTTGGTTTATCTTCAATAACTTTTTCATCAGTTGATTTTTCAAAAATCCACCACAGTCAGCTTATTCCTTGGATTTTTCCACCTTCTCTGCTTCTAACTGAATTCAAATTGGTCAAGTATTGAAAAAAATATTGAAGATTTTCTGACATTCTAAGTCACATGATTAACCATCGTGTTGAGTGAGCAGATGTACCATTTGAACATGTTTACTGTACACAAAAATCAATAATACATTAATCCTATTTCTAGGTAAATTTCTTACAACTGAAAGGATGATGAATGTTACCTCCACTATCTTTGATTTGATTTAATGGGGTTCAACGCCGTTTTCAACTTCTATGGCCTTATTACAGCGGCTGGACCAGCTAATAGTGGATTCCTGGTATTTCTGTCACCAGTACCCCCTCCAGCTGCTCTCTCACATAGATGATTCACACCCATTTGTTAGAGACAAATGACTTTGTTAAATGTCAGTTAGGATACTGGCCGAGCTGGGGATTAATTTTGAATTTGGATCAGTCTGAAACTTTGTAGTCTAGTTAAGGATTAACCCTTTCCCAAACAAGAACTGGTTTTGACCTCCCTAATAGAATTTGCTTGGGAAAATATTGAGACAAAAGAAGAAACTGCTGATAACCAGCAGTTTCTCCTTTTGTCTCAATGTTTTATGTGTTGTGTTATTCACAAATTTGACCATTAGTAACATGTATTTTGTAGTCTGACGAAGCTTTCAAATTGGATCATCATAAATTTATGCTGTTTGGGAAAGGGTTAAGAAGTATATGGACTATCCCCCTATATGTTTTTCAGCCTGTAGAGATGATAGACTGTCCAATGTGTAGCAAACAGTTCTCTACAGACATAATACAGCAACATGCCGAGAACTGTCAGGGACCTCCAGGTAAAATTATAATTCATAAATTGTTGCTGTCAATTATGATATTGATCGATTAGGTAATCTACATATTAAGGTAATCCACCCCTAATGACATTCACTTGACCTGCGAATTATTCGTGCAAAGTTGTAAATATTTAGTAGTGGAAAGTTCCACCACTGAATGTTACGATATTGCTAGAATAGTTTAGCATACATAACAAATGTTAACAATGCAGTGTTGAATCTAGAGGGAGCCATGGGCAAATTGACCCTTTCAAATCCAAAATGGCCCCCTTCAGAAGGGAGTCCCGGCCCAAATGGCTCACTTAGGTCAAAAGATCCTAAAGTCTTTTCTGAATGAAAACATGCGCTTAATGTCTCAACTTGTTTAAAAGGCCTATTAACTTATTATCCCCCGCTGAAAAAATTTTTTTGGGGGGGATATTGTTTTTGCCATGTCCATCCGTCCGTCTGTCCGTCCATCCGTCCGACATTCGTTTCCGCGCTATTTCTTGAAAACTATAAACCGGATTTCAATGAAACTTGGCACACAGCTTCACTACAAAGAGGACATGCGCATATCGTCGGGGTTACCCGGTTCGACCGCCGAATTTAGAGTTATAGCCCCTGACTGTTTAAGCCATATACATACAGAGTGATATTCGTTTCCGCGCTATTTCTTGAAAACTATAGACCAGATTTTAATGAAACTTGGCATACAGCTTCACTACAATGAGGACATGAGCATATCGTCGGGGTTACCCAGTTCGACTGCCGAATTTAGAGTTACTGCCCCTGACTGTTTAAGCCATATACATACAGAGTGATATTAGTTTCCGCGCTATTTCTTGAAAATTATAGACCGGATTTCAATGAAACTTGGCACACAGCTTCACTACAAAGAGGACATGCGCATATTGTCGGGGTTACCTGGTTCAACCGTCGAATTTAGAGTCACTGCCCCTGACTGTTTAAGCCATATACATACAGAGTGATATTCGTTTCCGCACTATTTCTTGAAAACTATAGACCGGATTTTAATGAAACTTGGCACACAGCTTTACTACAAAGAGTATATGCACATATCGTCGGGGTTACCTGGTTCGACCGTCGAATTTAGAGTTACTGCCCCTGACTGTTTAAGCCATATACATACAGAGTGATATTCGTTCTGTTGAAGCCATATACATACAGAGTGATATTCGTTCTGTTGAAGCCATATACAAACAGAGTTATATTCGTTCCGCGCAGCTTTATTGACAATGAAAATATGTTCGGCGGCGGATATCAATTCAACGAATTTGCTTGTGATATATTGTTAATTATCCCCCGCCGAAAAAAATTCGGGGGGGGGGGGGGGGGGGGTGTATTTTTTTTTGCCATGTCCGTCCGTCCGACATTCGTTTCCGCGCTATTTGTTGAAAACTATAGACCGGATTTCAATGAAACTTGGCACACAGCTTCACTACAAAGAGGACATGCGCATATCGTCCGGGTTATCCGGTTTGACCATTGAATTAAGAGTTACTGCCCCTAACTGTTTAAGCCATATACATACTGAGTGATATTTGTTTCCGCGCTATTTCTTAAAAACTGTAGACCGGATTACAATGAAACTTGGCACACAGCTTTACTACAAAGTGGACATGCGCATATTGTCGGGGTTACCCGGTTCGACCGCTGAATTTAGAGTTACTGCCCCTGACTGTTTAAGCCATATACAGAGTGATATTCGTTTCCGCGCTATTTCATGAAAACTTTAGACCGGATTAC
Source organism: Fragum sueziense (assembly GCA_963680895.1). Lineage (NCBI taxonomy): Eukaryota > Metazoa > Mollusca > Bivalvia > Cardiida > Cardiidae > Fragum > Fragum sueziense. Next base: position 49,355,683 of record OY804601.1, read on the forward strand.
AATGAAACTTGGCACACAGCTTCACTACAAAGTGGACATGCACATATCGTCGGGGTTGCCTGGTTTGACCCCCGAATTTAGAGTTACTGCCCCTGACTGTTTAAGCCATATACAGAGTGATATTCAGTTCCGCGCTATTTCTTGAAAACTTTAGACCGGATTTCAATGAAACTTGGCACACAGCTTCACTACAATGAGGACATGCGCATATCGTTAGGGTTACCCGGTTCGACTGCCGAATTTAGAGTTACTGCCCCTGACTGTTTTAGCCATATACATACAGAGTGATATTCGTTTCCCCGCTATTTCTTGAAAACTATAGACCGGATTTCAATGAAACTTGGCACACATCTTTACTACAATGAGGACATGGGCATATCGTCGGAGTTACCCGGTTCGACCGTCGAATTTTAGAGTTATAGCCCCTGACTGTTTAAGCCATATACATACAGAGTGATATTCGTTTCCGCGCTATTTCTTGAAAACTATAGACCAGATTTCAATGAAACTTGGCACACAGCTTCACTACAAAGTGGACATGCGCATATTGTCGGGGTTACCCTGTTCGACCGCCGAATTTAGATTTACTGCCTCTGACTGTTTAAGCCATATACATACAGAGTGATTTTCGTTTCCGCGCTATTTCTTGAAAACTATAGACGGGATTTCAATGAAACTTGGCACACAGATTCACTACAAAGGGGACATGCGCATATCGTCGGGGTTACCCGGTTTCGACCGCCGAATTTAGAGTTACTGCCTCTGACTGTTTAAGCCATATACATACAGAGTGATATTCGTTTCTGCGCTATTTCTTAAAAACTATAGACCGGATTTCAATGAAACTTGGCACACAGATTCACTACAAAGAGGACATGTGCATATCGTCGGGGTTACCCGGTTCAACCGTCGAATTTAGAGTCACTGCCCCTGACTGTTTAAGCCATATACATACAGAGTAATATTCGTTTCCATGCTATTTCTTGAAAACTATAGACCGGATTTTAATGAAACTTGGCACACAGCTTTACTCCAAAGAGGACATGCACATATCGTCGGCCGGTTCGACCGTCGAATTTAGAGTTACTGCCCCTGACTGTTTAAGCCATATACATACAGAGTGATATTCGTTCTGTTGAAGCCATATACATACAGAGTGATATTCGTTCTGTTGAAGCCATATACATACAGAGTTATATTCGTTTCCGCGCTACTTTATTGACAATGAAAATATGTTCAATAAGTATTTGTGTTGGATGACCCCCTCGACCAAGAGCTGTGGGCCCATTTGGGGGGCCCCTTTGAAGGCCAAGCTAGATTCAACACTGCAATGTCAGATGAAAAATTATGATGTTGTGTGAATCTCAATAGGGGTGAACTATCTGAAGGGAAAAAGAGAACATGCTGTATTGTATTCGAAATTTTCTTCTTTCACCTCAAAGTTTCTACAAGAAACGTCAAAACCAGGCCTTGTTTGGGAAAGGGTTGATGAGGTATACATGTGGTCATGGTAAACAAGTATGATTGTGGAAAGTAACTTAGGAATCAAAGTTTCCATGGATCAAATCTGACATCTGCTTCGGGGAATTGAACCTGGAATCTCTTAATCGGAAGACCTGACACAAACATCAGGGAAAAAGACTAGCACGGGCCCAGTCGCCCATGACCCCTAGATTTTAGGCTGGGCCCCTTGAATATTTAGAGAAAATGCCAATACCCTCAATGTTGAGTATTGAATTTTGCCATTCTGCACCCCTTAGTTAAAATCGTCAGTCTGTTTCTCTGGATATTCTACATCCTGACTAGTACACATGAACCTTTAACCTATCCCACTAATATATGCTGGTTAATAAGCATTTTCTTCCTTTATCCAAGTGTTTTCCCAAACCTTTTCTACTAGTGACATCAAAACCCGGGCCCGTATTCACCAACAAATTTTAGAAAAAAAATAGGTTTAGTCTATTTCTAAAATTTAGAATGCTTTGGTGAATATGGGCCCCAGTCTTGTTTGGGAAAGGGTTAACCCATTACCACACAGTGACTCCTTTTGACTCCCTACAAGATAATGGCTTTGGAAAACAAGGTGGTAAATGAAGAAATTGCTTGTGACAAGCAATTTCTTCATTTACCATGTTTTCTACTTGACTCTTTCCCAAACAACAAAATTTTAGGGTGATCCAATTTGAATGCTACTGCAGACGACAAAATAAATGTTGATGAAGGTAACATTTGTGTACAATATAGTACAAATATATTGAAGTAAAAGGAGAAAATTATGATTATCAGCGTTTTCTTCTTTTGTCTCAATTTTTTTCACAAACCATTTCTACTAGGGACGTCAAAACCAGGTCTTGTCTAAGAAACGGTTAAAAAGACCAAAAATTGTGTTTTTTCATTCACTTGAAAGGGTTGTCTGCATCGTCTTAGAATTTGGACTAGTCTAAAAGTTTGGTAATTGGTTAAAGTGTAGATTGGTTATATTTACAGAGGAAGAAGCAGAAGAGCAGCCAGATGATAAAGATGATGATGATCCTTCGAACTTGTTAGTTGTCTTTTTAACCCTTTCCCAAATGACTATATCTTTGGGTAGTCAGGGTTTTCTTACTTATACTAGGAAATTTGGGCCAAATTTTTCTCCTAAATTGTCATTTTCCACTCATAAATCAATGTTTCAATCTTTACAGTGTTCTCCCATGGGAGTATTTATGTTAACAATCAAAGATCTTAAGCTTATCAGCTTATAAATTGATTTAATCCATTCCCACACAATGACGCCTTTTGACGTCTTTAGTAGAAATAGCTTTAGAAAACGTTGTGGAAAATGAAGAAATTGCTTGTGACAAACAATCTTTCTGCATTTCCCACAATGTATTCTACCCTGAAAGACAAATCAGTGCAAAATTTCTTTCATTAGAAATTTTCGTCTGCAACATCTTTGACTTTGGACCAGTTTTAAATTTTGTTGTTTCGTATTGAGTTAACCCTTTCCCAAATGACAATTTCTTAGGGTAGTCCGATTTGATATTGATTTTGATATTGAGACAAAAGGAGAAAATGCTGATTATCAGCATTTTCTTCTTTTGCCTCGATGTTTTCCAAAGCCTTTCCTGTCAGAGACGTCAAAACCAGGTCTTGTTTGGGAAAGGGTAAAGAGATTAACTGTAGCATGATTTTGATGCCATGGACACAGCTTTACAATTTCTAAAAAGAACAAAGCTACAGATAAGAGGAAGTAAATGCATTGTAACATTGTTGATCTTAATCAAGCCCCATCTTTTGGGTATTCATTTGAAGTGTCACCAATGAGACCATTCAAATGTGTACCACCAATATAGGCTTTGAAGAGTTAGTAATTTTAAATAATCATGATACGTTGTACTTTGAAATTGATTCCACCCCCCCCTTTCTGTAGCCCTTAAAAGTATTAGGAGAAAGTAATGTGGTGCATTAGTAGTGTGCCATGCATTAAAACCCAGGGTAGGCTGGATTGAAAGTCTGAGTCTTTCAGGAGTGTGGTATTTGGTTCAGTGGTAACGTGCTAGGGGTTGCAAGTTCAATCCCTCGATTCTCCTGTCTTTCAGATGAGGTCCCATCTTCATGTGACCTTAGCAGTTGAGAGGGATGTAAAACTCCTTCCAATCATTATACCCCCCACAACAAAGTTATGGGGGGGTATACTGGATTCAGGTTGTCCGTCCGTCTGTCCGTCCGTCCGTCTGTCCGTCTGTCCGTCCGTCCGTCCGTGGACATAATTTTGTGTCCTCTTCTCCTCCCACAGTTTTTGACCGATTTTGCTGAAATTATAGCAGGATGTTTCCTATCATATGAAGTTGTGCACCTGCAATTTTCATCTTGATCCAGGCAGTAGTTTCAGAGTTATGCCACTTTGAACTTTAGCACTTTTTCAGTGACAACGCGCTAGTGGGGGGTATTTGTCCGCTTTGCGACAGTTCTAGTTCAAATTGAATTGCTATAATATATGTGTAATAACTCATGACAAACAATTAGTGGTGCATGTATTTAGAATCAGAATTTGTCAAATGCCTTGAAATGTTGAAAGTTCTACCCTATTCCATATTTGTTTACATAAATTTAGTAGATCTACAAAGTAATATCTAGACTACCTTATTTAAAATTGAAATTAAGAATAGCCTGAGGTTTATAATTTGTATCTAGTAATTGCATGTATACACATTTCAGTGAGATGGATACATGTTGTATCTGTGAAAAACAAGTATTAAAGTCTGTGTTAGAGAGACATGTACAGGAGTGTTGGGCAAGGGCAGAACAACTACAAAAACAGGTGAGTAGAATGGCATTAACCCATTACCAGACAACTAAATTCTAGAGTGGCCCAAGTTCAAAGGTTTACGACAATTTTGAAAACAATGTGGAAAATGAAGAATTTGTTTGTCAAGCAATGCTTTCATTTTCCCCAATATTTTCCAAAGCCCTTATCTTGTAGGGCGTCAAAAGGTGTAACTGTGTGGTAATGGGTTAGCAGCAATTGTATTTCCTCACTTGATGACAAAATGCTGGAGTTTATTTGTTATCAAGATTTGGCTGTTGTCCATCCATATGTATGACCATCCACAAATTGCTGTTTACACAAGCATCCACTGATATTGGTCAAACTTTGTCAAAACAAGTGTGATCAAGCTCTCAGATGAGATTTATTCTGGACCTGATTGGAATAGTAAGTACTGAGTTAAGTGCCTTTGGATGAAAGAAAAACTGTTTTTGACTTTATGCTCAAAGCATATTCAAATATTGACCAATCAAGTCAAAATTTAGACAAAATATTTTTTTCTATTTCTGTTTTGATGTGTTATGGTTCTTGCTATCCATGAATTAACAAATTATTGTCAAGATTTTCAGTCAATTTAGATTAACCCTGTTCCAAACAAGACTGGGTTTTGACATCTCATACAGTAATTGCTTTTGAAAACATTGAATCAAGAGAAGAAAATGCTGGTAACCAGCATTTTCTCTTTTTGCCTCAATGTTTTCTGAGCTCTATTGTTCACAAACTTTACCTATGGGAACAGTTTTCAAATTGGACTACCCTAAAATTTTGCTGTTTGGGAAAGAGTTCAACTAAAAATAGCTGCAAAGTGATGTTTTATTATTCAACGTTAACAGCAACAAGAAGAAAGAGAAGAGCCAGTACAGACACGACGGACCAGAAATACACCCGACCGACATGGGCCACAGACACCTACGAGGCGACACAGGCAGCAGCGTGACAGCCCTATCCGGTATCTACCAGGTTCTAGTTTTGTTTGGTTTGATTTTTTTTAACCCTTTTCCCAATCAAGACCTGATTTCGACGTCCTTGATAGAATAGGTTTGGGAAAACATTGAGACAAAAGAAGAAAATGCTGGTAACCAGCATTTTCACCTTTTGCCTCAATATTTTCAGGGCCTTCTTGTACATAAATCTTTTCTTTATGATCATGATTGATTTTGTCATCTGAAGCAGCTTTTAAACAGCACCGCCCTAAAGTTTTGCTGTTTGGGAAAGGGTTAAACTTTTAAAAGTTGTTGATTGTATTATGAAACCCAGAGCAACAGATAAGTCACTTATTTTACAACCAAACCCTATGTTGTGGTTACTCAATTGAATCGTCTCAATGAGACGATTCAAATGAGTAGCCACAACATGGTTTGATGAACATTAAGGGAAATACTGCATTTTAAAAAGCCATCATTAAAAAGCCATCATTAAAAAGCCATTATTTTCTCTTATCTGTAGCTCTGGAAACCATTTGCAAAGTTTAGGCTATTAACCCTTTCCCAAACGACAAAATTTTAGGGTGATTTACTTCAAAAACTTCTGATAGCATCCAAATAGATGTTGATAAAGAGAAGATTTGTGTACAATATAGTCAGGAAAGCATTGAGGCAAAAGGAGAAAATGCTGGTTATCAGCATTTTCTTCTTTGTCTCAATGTTTTCCAAAAGCCATTCATGATAAGGACGTCAAAACCAGGTCTTGTTTGGGAAAGGGTTTTATTACAGAAATCAATAGCTGTAGTTTTACCTCTACAGAACGAATGTTTAATTATACCCCCGCAAAACGAATACTTTAGGGGTATACTGGCATCAGCCTGTCTGTCCATTTGTCTGTCAGTGTACAAAATACTTGTCCAGAGCATATATCTCTGAAGTAAAGTAGCTATGATCATGAAACTTCTTGGGTAGATAGATCTTACTAAGGAGAAGTGCAGTGTACAAGGAGCATAACTCTATCTTGCTTACTTTGTGAGTTATTGCCCTTTATTTTCGACAAAAATACTTGTCCGGACAAATGTAGTGGTGGGGGTATTTTATCACCACATTGACTCTTTTTGACTCCCCTCAAAAGATCTAAAAAGCTTTTGAAAACTTGTGACAAGCAATTTCTCCAATTTCCGCAATGTTTTCTAACAGGAAAACCAAAAAAATGTAAAATTGCATTCACTTGAAATTGTTGGCTGCAACATCTTTGAATTTGGTCAAATCTACAATTTTGTCGTCTGGTAATGGGTTAAACAGAAACCATATTGCTGATGTCTCTCTCCAAAGTTCCCTGCTTGTTTGGATAAGAGCAAAGAGTACTTCAAGTAGTGTCACTTGATTGGATTGAAACGGAGTGGCACAATCCCTGGTTGTCAATGGTCAAAAATGTCCATTCCTGATTAATTGTTCTATTGCCACTGAATCTATGATTGTGTAACTGTGTATTTCAGACACTAATGGTAGAAGTGACAGTGAAGGGAGCACTGTAGGAAGTAGTTGGTGAGTAGAGATATTTACCAGACCATTTACCAGAGGACAAAATTTTAGTGGGGTCCAATTGAAAGGTGTTTTAGACGACAATTTCATGTGACTAAATTATTATAGTTTTTGGTCATCCTGGGCAGAAAACATTGTGGGAAATGAAGAAATTGGTTGTCACAACCAATTTCTTCATTTCTCATGATGTTTTCCCACGACTTTATCTCTTGGAGCGTCAAAAAGCATCTTTTTATACGCCCGAAGGGTCATATTATGTTATGGCCCCGCTCGTCTGTCTGTCTGTCCGTTAGCAATTTCTTGTGTGCGCAACTCCTACAGTTTTGATCAGAATTTGATCAAACTTGCCAAAATGAATCTCCATGGTGTCTAGTTGTGCACACCGCTTACGGAATTTAGATAATTGTTTTCGTTCTTGAATTATCTGCCCTTGAATTTAAGGAAAAATGTCCATTTTCTCAAAAATGCCCATTTTCTCCTGTGCGCTACTTCTACAGTTTCAACCAGCATTTAATCAAACTAGCCACAATGAATCTCTATGGTGCCTTGTTGTGCAAACAAAATTTTGATAACTTTTCATGTTTGAATTATCTGCCCTTGAATTGAAAAAATGGCCATTTTTACTGACAAGCCCCTCTCGGGCATATATGCGCCGCTCTGCGTAGCTCTTGTTTGGGGAATGGATTAACCGATTTCCAAACAAGCCTGGACTTTAATATTTCTTTATGGAAAAGCTTTGGAATTGAATTTCTGGTGCCTTTGCTTGGATGTGTGTTTGTACCGGTGTGAGAAATACCATGAACATAATTGTTATGTGCATGAGTTATTGCAATATAAATGAAAAATTGTTAAAGTGACATTTCACATTTATTTCATTTTTATACGCCCGAAGGGTCGTATTATGTTATGGCCCCGCTCGTCCGTCTGTCTGTCCGTCTGTCTGTCCGTCCGTCCGTCTGTCCGTCCGTCTGTCCGTCCGTTAGCAATTTCTTGTGTGCACAACTCCTCCTACAGTTTTGATCGGACTTTGATCAAACTTGCCACAATTGATCTCCATGGTGTCTAGTTGTGCACCGCGCTTACAGAATTCGGATAACTCTTTTCGTTCTTGAATTATCTGCCCTTGAATTAAAAAAATGCCCATTTTCTTGTGTGCGCAACTCCTCCTACAGTTTTGATTTGAATTTGATCAAACTTTCCACAATGAATCTCCATGGTGTCTAGTTGTGCACACCGCTTACAGAGTTTAGATAACTGTTTTCGTTCTTAAATTATCTGCCCTTGAATTTAAGGAAAAATGCCCATTTTCTCAAAAATGCCCATTTTCTCCTGTGTTACTTCTACAGTTTCAACCAGAATTTAATCAAAGTAGCCACAATGAATCTCTATGGTGTCTTGTTGTGCAAACAAAATTTTGATAATTTTTCATGTTTGAATTATCTGCCCTTGAATTGAAAAAATGGCCAATTTTTACTGACAAGCCCCTCTCGGGCGTATATGCGCCGCTCTGCGAAGCTCTTGTTTAAAAGTATGTCTTGATGCAAAAATTGTTTATTCTAATGCGTAGAAATGCTATCAGTTTATTTAAGTCGTTATTTATAAGCGAAAAATATGCCTTTAAAGTTGAGACAGAAATGACCAATTCTATATAAATCTGAACTGTTGTCCACAACAATTTATTTATTTTTAGCACAAAAACATATATTTCTCGTAAACGGTTCAATACTTTGACTTGAAATTTTCAGAATTTTCATAAGAAAAGATGCTCTTTCAGATAGAATAAAAGTAAAATTTGTGTAAAAATTATTGTGAATTGTCACTTTAAAGGTTGCTGGAAACATCATTCAGTCAACCATTGTCTTGCTTTCTCCCAAAGTCGGATTGTTCCTGAATGTATCCTGTTGAAAGATTTGTTCAAACAAATGAGGCACTTTTTCTAGCTAAGGCTCAGCCAATATCCATTCTGACAATTGACCATTCATATGTCTCTCATCAATGAGTGTAAATCATCTATATGAGAGAGCAGCTGGAGGTTCGGAGAGCAGCTGGTGGCTTGAATTGGATATTGTGGGAGTACTGGTGAGAGAAATTCTACCGTTAGGTGCTCCAGCTGGACCTAACAGTTGCCATTATTCATGCTAAAACAATTTGTGACATGTCTACTTTCAGGGAAGAAGACAGTGACACTTCAGGCTCCGACGACCACATTACCTTGAAAAGTATTGCATTGTCTGGTTCTGCAGCTTTAGTTGATGGGCCATGGAACCAGTCTAAAAAGACAGTAGTCAAGTCTAATGGCCTGCCTTCTGATTGGATGATTAAAGGTTCAAACTCACCAATCAAATCCTTTGTACCCATTTCAAAACAGGAAGATGCAGATTATTATCATAAACAGTTTAATTATAACAAAGAGAGAGTAGAAAAGAGACAAGCTAAGAGAAAAAGAGATCAGGGAAAATCGAAACGAAAAACAAAAAGAAGAAAAGTGACAAAAAGGAAGAAGAAATCTTAAGGTGTTTAATTATGCCATCCCTAAATACTTAACCAAACAGCAAAAATTTAGACAGACGCAAATTCAAAGCTGATTCTGACAAGTTAAAGAGAATGAAATTTATTTTTTCGTCTTCTAGGGTAGAAAAGACAAGCAATTTCTTCATTTTCCATAATGTTTTTCAAGGCCTTTATCATGTTGGGCATGAAAAAGCGTCAATGTATGGTAATGGGTCAAGTCTTTTCCAAGCAAGCTTGTCATGTGTTTAGGAGAAATGATTGTTTGGGATAGGGGATGAAGAAAGAATAAAAGCAAATGTAGTGTAAAAAGTTTATCCCATTACCACACAGTGACGCCTATTGAGTCCCCAATAAGAAATGCTTGGGAAATCATTGTGGAAAATGAAGAAATTGCTTGTGACAAGCAATTTCTTTATTTCCCATCTTTTCTACAGTAAAAGACACAGAAAATTTCAATTTCATTCATTTTTAATTGTCGTCTGCAACATCTTTGAATTTGGATCACCATAAATTTTTGCCATCTGGTTATGGGTTAACTCCAAATTGATAAAAACTGCATGTCATGATCCACCAAGTAACTGGAATATTAGATATATTTGAAAACATTGATGGAGAAGAAGAAAATTCAAGACTCCCAGCACTTGTCTCTTTCCCACAAAGTTTTCAAAACAGTATAGTGCTCTTTTTCAACAAAAACCTCGTGACTGCAGCTTGTTTTAAGCTACAATTTCAAGATTTTTGTTGAAAATCGGTGATATTATGGTCACAAAGTCCATTCATTGTTTTGTAAAAGATTGTTATATTTGAGCCAGGATATGGAAAAAGGTACCTTATGGCAATTGAGAACACCACAGATCCAGATCAGCCTGTGCATACGCACAGTCTGATCAAGGTCCATACTATTCTGAACTATCTTCCTCATTATCAGTGATCGATTTGGAAACTTTGGCTTTTGAACCAATGGCCGACCAGTAAAAATACCTGGGCTGTAAAGCCAGGATACATCATGTATCCTGGCTTTATGGTCCATGTTTTTTCTTAGACCATCCAATGAAAGTTCCAGTTTAAACAATTTCAGTGACATTTGACTCTAAGCTAGAGATTATCATGACATGACTTTCATTGTATTTTTTTTTAACAAGTTGTAAACTTCTGCATTAAAAAATTTTCGGCCGATAGCTTGATATTTAATTGGCCATCATCGAGAAAAAGGGACCAGTAGCCTAGCCCAAAATTATATCTTTAACAACTTTTGGAGACCAGCATAGATCATGATCAGACTTCACTAAAACCCTTTCCCAAATAAGACCTGGCCCCGGTTTCTCGAAAAAACTTAAGTGCGTTCTCATGCTCAAATCTGAGCACCGTGCTCAAATCGCACGAAATCCACGTGCACTTCAATGTTGGAGGTATCCCTTTGAAGTTGAGCATGTTCTCATGAGAATATAATTAAGTTTATTCGAGAAACGGGCCTGGTTTTAAAGTCCCCAATAACCAGCAGATTCTCCTATCGTCTCAACATTTTCTGTGCCATATTTTACACAGATCCTATCTTTAACAACATCCATTTTGTCATTTGTGGCAGTTTTTGAATTGGATCTGCCTTAAATTTTGTCGGTTTGGAAAGGGTTAAGCAAATGCTGATCTGAATCTATGATGTTCTCATTTGCCATAAGAGGTTTTTTTGCAGAACCTAGCTCATTTGTTTTGTATTGAAATTGATAATTGTTGATTGCAGATCCTAGCTCATTTGTTTTGTATTGAAATTGATGATTGTTGAATTAAACTGTTATAATTTGTTAGATTTACTTCTTGATTTATTCGTTCATTTAGACCATTTATCAGCATTTTCTTCTTTTGCCTCTATGTCTCCTTTACTGCACTTGTCAAAACCAGGCTCTGGTTTCTGGAAAAAACTTGAGTACGTTCTCATGCTCAAATCTGAGCACCGTGCTTAAATCGCACGAAATCCACATGAACTTCAATCGAATACCCTTCAAGGTTGGAGAGTATTCCATTGAAGTTGAGCATTTAAGAGTAATGCTCGTTCTGGTGTCTCTAATTGTTTTCTCAACCCATTACTTAAACTTGCCCCAAATTCAATGATGTTGCAGAAGAAATTTCGTGTGAATGCAATTTTACAGCCGAGCCCAGATAGCTCAGTCGGTTACGTCGGAGTCTGTCAATCCAGCGGTCTTGAGTTCGAACCCCGGCTCGGCCTGTATCCATTCTGACATTTGACAAAAAGTCATTTGTCTCTCACCAATGGGTGTGAATCATCTATGTGAGAGAGCAGCTGGAGGCTCGGTTTGGATATTGTGGTTGTACTGGTGCGAGAAATGCCAGGAACCCACGGTTAGGTGCTCCAGCCGCCGCGATATGACCATAGATGTTGAAAACGGCGTAAAACCACAATAAACTCATACGCAATTTTACATTTCTGTCAAATTCAATGACTGACAGAGAATGGTTCAAGCCTCTACGGCAAAGATTTAGACTGTTTGAAAAAGAGTACCCCCACTGCGTCACTTGATTGGAATTGGGAGTAAAATGAATATTTAACCCTTTCCCAAACAAGAGGGCTAAGATGGCCCTGTATCGCTCCACTGGCTTTTAGACATTTAGACTACGAACTTCTTCAAGGAATACAATAGAGGTCTATCCAAAGAAGATTCATGCTACACCAGAATGAAATCAAATAAGTAATTAAGGAGCAGAAATGTTTTTATGCTCCCTGAAAAAATTTCGGGGGAGCATATAGTCGCCACGCTGTCCGTCTGTGTGTCCGTCCGTCCACAGCCATATCTCAGCAACCCTTGGACCAAATTCAATGAAACTTCACATGTGAACTCCCTGGGTCAATACCTAGGGACTCTTTCTCCGTTTGTAAATTTAAGGCTGCGTCATGGAAAAAGGGGCCTTAGTGTAAAAATTAGTTTTTCTCTTATTTCTCTTCATCTAATGGGCAGAATTTAATGAATTTTTGTGCTCATGTAATAAATAGAATGTTCTAGACCATATTCTATAAATAATGTGTGCTGTCATGGGAAAAGGGGGCTTAATGTATGATAGTTTTTATTTTGTGACAAACACTTATTCGGGGAGCATAATCCGTCTGTGACAGCTCTTGTTAAAATTTTGTTAAAATTACACTGTTTCATATAGCGAAAAATAAGTCTAGCCCACAGCGGCCAAGCTTTTCATCCGATCGTGAAGGAATTTGGGTGAGATTCATGCAATGAAGATTCCTGTGAAGTTTGGTTGAAATTGGTCCAGTAGTTTTGGAGAAGATTGTATAACAATTATTTGAAAATTCGATTTAATTAACTTTATTAAAATTTAAGTTCTACACGGAATTTTTTTTTTTTTAGGGAATTTAAAGGAGATTCATGCAAGGAAGATTCATGTGAAGTTTGGTTAAAATTGGTCCAATAGTTTTGGAAAAGAAGATTTTTCAAAAAAATAATCTAATTTAATTAATCAAAATTTAAGTTTTACACAGAATTTATTTATTTATTTATTTTTTTTTTTTTTAAGGAATTAAGAAGATATTTATGCAAGGAAGATTTCTGTGAAGTTTGGTTGAAATTGGTCCAGTAGTTTTGGAGAAGAAGAATTTTTAAAGATTTTTCGAAAATTAATTCAATTAAATTAATTAAAATTCAAGTTCTGCACAGATTTTATTCTTTTGAAGGAATTGGATAGAGATTTATGCAAGGTTGATTCTTGTGAAGTTTGGTTGAAATTGGTCCAGTAGTTTTGGAGAAGAAGATGTTTGAAAGTTGTTTATGCACGGACAGACGCACACACGCACGACGGACACAGGGCCATGATATAAGCCCCGCTGGCCTTCGGCCAGTGGAGCTTACTAGGAAATTTTAGGGTAGTCTAAATTAATAGCTGCTGCTGATATTGAATATTGATAAAGAAGGGATTTGTGTACAATAAAGCACAGAAAATATCGAGGCAAAAGGAGAATGCTTTTTCTTCTTTTGCCTTTTCCAAGCCTCTTGGACATCAAAACCAGGTCTTGTTAAAGAAAGAGCTTATGCAAAGGAAAATCTTCCCTTGTGGATCAGTAACATATTGGGTAATCAAAATAAAAGGTAACAAACAGATAATAGTATATAAGTTTATTTCATTTGCTTTTAACAATGTGCACAGCAAATGGGCAAGATGAATCATTTGCGTGCATAAAAAAGAATTTGTGTCTCAATCATAATGATCACATACAATCTTAAAAACAACATAAACAATCTAGACCCTCGCCATGCTGCTTATTGTCCACTGGCCTTTACAAGTCTTTTCAACCCATTCCCAGATGGCAAAATTTTGGGCTGGCCAAAATTGGAAGATATTGCACATCTCAATTTCATGTGAATGAAACTTTGCACAGTTTGGTATATTGGGGAAGAAAACATTTTGGGAAATGAAGAAATTGCTTCTCACAAGCAATTTCTTCATTTACCACAATGATTTCCAAAGCTATTATCTTAAAGGGAGTCAAAGAGTCATTGTGTAGTACTGGGTTAAAAGAAGCATACATGTACTACAGATTTATTGAATAATGTTGTAAGTGTATATAAACTACAAACGCAACAATTATAAATAAACTAGTTGATCTATACAACTATTCTTGTCACCATAATTTTCCATATTCAAATCACCATGTGCAAAAAGGCTTTGAATTTGGACAACTTAATTTTTTTATCTCTGACAAATCCTTTCAAAAACAACAACAGGTTTTATTGTGCCTTTGCAAACCTGATAATATATAGCTCACAGAGGGAAAAGAAATACCAGCAACAAGCGCAAGAAGAGATTAAGAAGAATTAGCGCTTATTTTGGTCAACAGTTTTATATTGAATCGGACAGCATGACAAGGGTCACATTAATGCTAGTGAACTTCTCCGATATAATTTATTCAACAATCTTGATAGAGGAATCTAAAGCAATGAGTTTATATGCAGGGTGCAAGCTACATTTGTAAAGGAATTCAGGTTGATGGGTTAGTGCAAAACTATTGTAAATAGAGCTACAGATTAGAGGGGGTATTGGCTTTTCAAAATATATTTCATGTATACTTTGTCAAACCCAATGTTGTGGGTACTCATTAGAATTGTCTCATCGAGACCATTCAAATGAATATGCACAACATGGTTTGGATTTGATATAACAAATGTCTTTACCCCAACTTAACTGTTGTTCCGATATAAAATGGCAATCGTTTTGCAACAAACCTTAAATAACAGGCAAAGGAAGATGGTAAAATAGTTTTTTAAACGGCATTTAGTCGAGAAAGCTTTGTAGGAAAAGCTAAAATTGATACCAGCCCTTCATTTCCTCTATGAAACCCACTACCAGATGACAAAATTTTGGACTGTTCCAAAGACTGTTCCAAAGATGATGCAGACGACAATTTCAAGTGAATATAATTTGATATTTTTTGGTCTTTTGAGATAGAAAACATTTCGAGAATTGAAGTAATTGATTGTAACAAGCAATTTCTTAATTTTCCACAATGTTTTCCAAAGCCTATATCTTGTGTTAATGTTTAGGAAGGGGTTAAATAGTCTTCAAAGGGTTTGCTAATGCAGTGTGTAAAGGAAAATCCTTGAAAGTCATAGTAGAAAAAGGAAACTATGGTAAAAAGAGTCTCATCATTCAACAGTGTCTTAATAACGGGTTCGACTTTGTTGGCCATAAATCATTTTCTAAAGCTTTCAATTCAGACCATTCTATAACATAGATGCTTTTCATCAAAACCTTGTATCTACAGCTTTATTAACCCTTTCCCAAACAAGACCTTGTTTTGACGTCCCTAATAGAAAAGGCTGGGGAAAGCATTGTAACAAAAGAAGAAACTGCTGAGAACCAGCAGTTTCTCCTTTTGTCTCAATATTTTCTATGCCATATTTTACACAAATCCTATCTTTAATAACATCCATCTTGTCATTTGTGTCAGTTTTTGAAGTGGATCACCCTAAAAATTCGTCGCTCGGGAAAGGGTTAAAAGCTGTAGTTGCAAGGTTTTTGAAGAAAATCAGCAAATTAGTTTAGCAACAGATAAGCAAATTTTTGACAAAAGGGTTTAACAACAAAGAGCACATTTCATAATTGTGTTTCATCCTAATCGAGCACAATATTTTGAACAAAATGTGTGCATTGACAACACAATGCAGGAAAAAATATGCATAAAAAATCTCTTCAATATAATTTACATACCCAATTTACAACGATGTAACATCATACAAAACAATATACAGCTTGAACTATTTACAAAGATGTTCTAGTTAATAATTATATTTAACATTTGCTAGAAATACAAAGAATAACATTAATATAAGACAGGATTTGCGTAAAACCATTGTAAGTGTAAATAAATAGTATTTCGCTGCTTTTCAAAATTTAAAAAAAAGTTTTTATTGAAAAGCAACAATTTGCGCTTACAATAGTTTAAAAAATCCCATCCAGTCAAAATTTAGCTATGCTCTATAATAAGGGTTAACAACGTCATGTAATATCATCATTTTGCCGCTGTTCCACTGTCAAAAAAAACTTTGTTCCATTGAAAAATGTAAATACCAACATTACTGACAATATCTAACAATAGAATTGTTATCATATTTCTAATTCCATGGAAGTCTGCATCAAAGCAAAAAAATCTTTCTCTACAACTTTAAATTCCAGACAACAAATTTAAACATGGTACATTTTGACAACACCTTTGATTAAGCGAAGTTGAATTTATTTCAAAAAATTTTAAAAGAATTTAAAAATCACGAAATATACATGAAAATGATGCTTAGAAACATTTTCTTCTTACCCAAAAGGTTTTCCAAACTCTAGCAAATACAACATCCCCTTTTTACAGAGCAAAGCAAAACCTTCTTTGCTAATTTATACAAAGCGAAAACAACAAAATATTCTTTCAGATATACTCTGTAAAGAAAGCCCTGGCTTAATAATGTGGAATGACACAACTAGAATTTACATAGATGATTATAAGTATGTATACAAATTATCCATTTCCAAACGACAAAATTTTAGGGCGGTCCAAATTCAAAGGGGTTGCAGAGGACAAATTATATCAAAAGGAGGAAATATGCATGTAATACCCAAGAAAATATTGAGGCAAAAGGAGAAAATGCTGTACATCAGCATTTCTTCTTTTGCCTCAATGCTTTCCTGAGCCACTTCTATCAGGGACATCAAAATCAGGTCGTGTTCGGGAAAGGGTTAAATAATTGATGTCCCTGTTAGAAAAGGCTTGAGAAAACATTGAGACAAAAGAAGAAATTGCTGATAACCAGAATTGTCTCCTTTTGTCTCTATATTTTCTGTACCCAATCCAGTCTTTATATCTGCATCCATTTTGTCGACTGCAGCAGCATTCACTTTTGAACATCCTTGATTATTGCCGTTTGGGAATAATTTATTTATACTTTTTACTCTTGCATATGAAATATGGTAACTACAGCTTCAAAATGCATCATTATTATCAATATTCTTGAAAATAATTGGATTTTAATTTCGTTATAGAATATATATGCTTTGACCTTTATTATATAGTAAAGATTTTCTGCTTATACATTGGTATATGGTTAATGTATTTACCTGTAATAGATAATGTTCAATTTTTGGAAGGGTGCTGATGTTTGAACAAGAAAAAGATGATTATTTAGGTAGAATACCCATAATGTGGCCATTTTGAAGTTCATAAAACAGCAGCTTTTTTCGATCTGCGTCGTTAAATATCCGAACCTATTTGAGCGCGGTTGAAAATGTTTGGCGGTTGAACGTTCCACCGAAAATGTTTTCAATGTCACCCGAATAGTCCAGAAGTCGTGCAAATCTCATTTCGGGTTTTCAACGATAATGACATAAATATTTTTAAAAGTTTTAATTAAAGATTTAGGAGACAAAAATCTGTGCCATAAACAAAATGTCTTGTTTAAGTTCCAAGACAGAAAAATAAATCAGAAGTTAAATTGAAAACTAAAGTAAGTGTATTTACATCCACTTAATTAACATAGGAATTGTATTCACATAATTGTTAGCACATTCTTTGCAATTCATGGAATTCTTGATATTACAAAACCACAAATATTTCATAAGCACTTACTTTTTTGTGTATCTTATTTCTTCAAAGCACTTTATCATAACTTCGTTAACTTTTGAAGGTTCGACCTCCCCTATTTGAAAGTCATTTGACAGATTATGATTCTAAGTCAATAGGGGTTGTTCTACCTTCAAGAAGGATATGACAGAAAAAATAGTTTATGCAGCAGTGGAATGTTTTAATCTATACACTGGGGGAAAAAAAAGAAAAGTAGCTATTTATATGCAATAACCTAAGGAATGAAGCGAAAAGGAAAGGTACTGGCTAGAATTAAATACATGCATTTGCTTTGACTTTAAGGAAGAAAATCAATTCTCGAATCAACAGGGCATTAAAGCCCAACATAATGAGATGCTGATATTGTCAAAAGATTTTATTACCAGTTCATGTTTTACTAGACCAAAGATCTTAGTGACAACTATATGAACTAAGCAAAAGTATGAAAGATTAGCCCTTGTCCTGATGACTTTTGTATCAAACAAATTGCCAACTTCCGAGACATTTCAATAAGTATATCTCAAGGTTTTTGCCATAATAATTCAGTAGGAATCAGGCAATGTAGATTAAGATCAGACTGCATGTCTGTGCAGGCTGATCTTAGCTTGAACTGTCTGCCAAAGCTTTAGTCACAGCAGGAATATGACACAAACAGCACGACAAAGGGTAGATGACGAAGCAGGGCTGTGAATACATCTGCTATTCTATTATCTAGCATGTATCACAGATAATGAACACATCCATCTGACTTTTACCATGATTTTTACCATGACAACACAAGCTCATGTAGAGTTACCATGACAACACAAGTTCATGTAGAGTTACCATGACAACACAAGCTCATGTAGAGTTACCATGACAACACAAGCTCATGTAGAGTTATCATGACAACACAAGTTCTTGTAGAGTTACCATGACAACACAAGCTCATGTAGAGTTACCATGACAACACAAGTTCATGTAGAGTTACTATGACAACACAAGTTCTTGTAGAGTTACCATGACAACACAAGCTCATGTAGAGTTACCATGACAACACAAGCTCATGTAGAGTTACCATGACAACACAAGTTCTTGTAGAGTTACCATGACAACACAAGTTATCACACTTTTAAATTACCATGGAAATGAAATTTCAAGGATAACTGTGTTGAAACACTGTGGCAATCAAAAGCAGTGTTCATTTAGAAGTTTTTTTGTAATATTCCAATGGTAATTCATAGTTCAATTGGAGAAAAATAGTCCATGATACTGAGCAGTTGCAGCTTAGTTCTTTTGGAACTTGCAGCTACCAACTTATTACTTGAATCACAATGGCAACATAATTCCTGGAACTGTTCTTGCGCTCTTTTCTGTGAATTGTTTCACATTTCATGTGTTCTGTGTTATATAATAGATATAACATATCCTTCTGACCTACAGTTAAGAGCAGTAATGGAGTTTCAGAAACACTATATTATATATTTCAATTCTTCACAAAGTCCTAGATCTAAACTTTCTGTCATTGTAAGATAATGTATAATATAGGCTTTGGAATTGAAATAGCAAATTTGTCTCAGAATTCAATTACTCCCTCTTCTCCGTAGCACTATATTCTGTGTTATATAACTGTACTATGTCGAGAACCTAGTGAGTCACTGGATTTATGTCGCGTGCTGTTTACGCTGGCACGTGGAATATAGGTTGATTCACCCGTCATCACGACGGCTCCGTAAAACTTCTCCTGTTCATCTCGTTGCTTTGTAAACTCATCTTCCAACCTCTGCAAGATAGACAGGCATAATGTTGTGAAACAGGACTAAAACATATTCAGTAATTTAGCGTAGAAAATATTGAGGCAAAAAAAGAATAACCTGGTTATCAGCATTTTCATCCCTTGCCATAAGATTTTCCCAAGTTATTTTTTTAACTCTTTCACTGCCATATGCGACTTTTGTCGCTTTACCGTTCCCTACCATAGGCGACTTCATTCGACAAATTTATGGGGGCGAAATATGTGAATATTTTTTACAGCTAAGTGGTTTTCACACACTCTTTCTTATAGCACCGTTTTAGTAATCAAAGTACTAGCGTTTGACAGGTGAAGCAGTAGAATTTGTGTTACAATCGGTAAGCTTTTGGTATTTTATGGGGAATTTTCCAAGACAAAAGACAACAATATGGCTGACATTAGATCATACACTTGCTATTTATGTGTACAAGCTGTAAATATCACTATGAATGATACCAAAAATGCTGGAAAAGGCTTTGGGATAGTTTGAAATTATGTTTAGTTTACAATTCAACAATCTGTTCCATCAAATTATTATACTTTCAAGGAAAACATTTAGTCGAGGTTTGCTCACCCAACTTTTTCCATTGTTCTACTAGATTGTAACAATTTGTGAGTTAGATAAAAAAGAAAAAAAATATTGTCATTTCATTAATAACTTTGAAATTTTGGCAACATGTAGATGCTTCATTTGTCTGAATGTCATGAAAATTTGAAAGGAATCCATCAAATGAGTCAAAAGTTATGCATGATTTTGTGTACAGGGTATCGATTGTTGGAAATTTTTTCGAATTAATTCAGCGGTGAGAGACGCGTCAAAGGTCAATATTTGGCAGTGAAAGGGTTAAAGATATTATTTAGGAAAGGGTTTAGAAACTGGAAAGGTTTAATTTAATGAAGTATAAAAATTCTTCAAAAATTTTACAAGAAGACATGACACTTTTATGTTCTACATTCTTCCAAATATACATTAGCCTGTAGAAATGATCGATTGAAGGATCAGTACTGCACAGTTATGAAGTCTCATCTCAGTCTACACTACAACCTACCTGTTTTCTAGGGATGAGCATGGCCTTCCACTCCCTGAGTTCGTTGGAATATTGTTCATCTAGTTCCTTTATCTTCTGTGTTTCATGTTCCATCAACATTTTCCTCTTCTCAGCCTAAAATATACAAAAGAATGAGACATGATTTAACCCATTACCACACAGTGTGACTTTTGACTCCCTACAAGATATTGGCTTTGGAAAACATTGTGGAAAATGAAGAAATTGCTTGTGACAACCCCATAAGACCAAAAAATGTAAACTTTCATACACATGAAGTTGTCGTCTGCATGATCTTTGAATTTGGAACAGCCCGAAATTTGTCATTTGGTAATGGGTTAATTACACCAACAGAGGGAACATTTGTGAATTATTCTGAATTTAAATCACTTGAAATTTGATTGATCTGACTAGGATTGGAACTTTTCACTCTTGGTTAATTTTCTTAATCTAAATTTTTTTCTCTGTTGTACAAAATTTGAATATTTCAAATATGACATCTAGTTGACCTCTCCTTAGTCCTATCCGTTTCTCAGAATTTGGTTTTATGGAATTCACATACAGTTCCTTTTAGCATGATGGGTCACATCATGTATCATACCAATAGCATACAATTGCATATTGTCGCTTTTCTGCAAAAACCTCGTATCTGCAGCTTGTTTTAAGCTGCAGATACGAGGTTTTTGCAGAAAAGCAGCGATATAACAAAGTCTGTTGGTGAAAATCAATTGAGATGGTCAAATTTGATAAGCGATAATATTCACAGTAAATAAAAAGGTTTGTTTAAAGTCTGAAATCTATAAACTGAATCACATTTAATCAACTTTCGGCTTTACTTCACGATCATTGAGTTTCAAGTGGGCTGTTTACAGTCAGGGCCTGTGGCAGCCACAGCACTTTGGCTTTCAACTCTCCCATGAACCTATTTATACACCTGGCACCTGGGTGAAGAGAAGCAATGCGGGGTAACTTTTTTTCTAGAAAAATTCACATGGCCCCGGCGGGATTTTAACTCGGGATCCTTCGATTCCAAAGCCCGCATCCTACCACTAGATCACTGTGCCCCACTTTTACCTTACTTATATTCACATTACCTGTAGCTGTTCTAACTCGCGTAAACTCATCTCATTCCTATATACAAGCTCCTCCCATTGTTTCTTATGTTTAGTTTCCTGTCGTAACTGTTCTGCCTTCATTCTCTTCTTCTCATTCTCTTCAAACTGCAACAGATATGTACATGTACAATTGTATTGATGTAAAGATAAAATTTGCCATGACAGTAAAAGTTTAAGTTATGACCTTAATTCATTCAATATTTGTAGTATTGTAGAACTTGTAATTTGATGACCAGTGACCATAATCCATTATCAGACGTCAACATTTTAGACTTGTCCAAACTCAAATGTTCCAGACGACAAATTCAAGTGACTAAATTTTTTACATTTTTTTGTCTTTTAGGGAAGACGAAAACAATTAAGGAAATGAACAAATTACTTCACACAATCAATTTCTTCAATTTCCACATTTTCTTTCCAAAAACTATGATGTAGAGAGTCAAAAAGAGTCATAGTATGGGAATGGGATAATGCAATAACACCAAAGTCAAACTCTTGGAGAACAATTAACCAAATCCCAAAACTACATTTTTTATTCATGTATTCTGTTTTAGTAGTCGAAACCTAAATCCAAAGGCAATACCCTCACCTGTTTCATTTTAGCGCGTTCATCGTCGGGGTTCCCCGCGACACTGAGTCGTAAACTCTGTTTGAACATGAGCGAGCGAGTTTTTGACTCTTGTTTGAGTATTTTGGGAAGGCGTTTCTTCTCTAGAACATGGCGGTGTTGCATCTCTTCTTCTTTGGCAATGTTACTTCTCTTCATTTGTTCTATTTCCTGTAATCAGAGAGCTAAATTGTATAAAACCATGCTAAGATGAAGCGAGCTGCGAAAGGCCTGTACTACTCCAATTAAATAATTGAAATAGTAATCTGCCAACAATTAAGTAATATCAAATAGAATGAGCTTGGGAAAACATTAATCGTCGTTGTAAATGCAAAACCTTGTATCTCGTTTTTAGAAAATTTTAAAGGGGAAGGAAAATGGCGCAATAACTTTTCTAAAACTGAAAGGTTTTACTTGAAATTTGGACATATTGTTCACAGATAATGTGTCATGAATACTGATCTGTGAAATTATCTCAAAACCTGCACAAATTTTCTTAACTGGACGCACAAGATTTAACTTTGAAATCACAAGAATCGATATACGATGTTTTGCATTTAGACCGACGTAATGCTCATAACCAGCATTTTCTCATTTTTTCTCAACATTTTCTGTGCTTTATTTTACCCATATTTCATACTTATTTACATCTGTTTTGTCATCTGATGCAACAATCAAATAGGACATCCCTAGTTTTTTATGTTTGGGAATGGGTTAATGCATTTGAAAACACTAAAGTTCCATTTCATATATCATCTGTTGTTATCAGTGATCAACAGATGACAATGTCAATGCTTCAGATGTTGGCTTGGCAAAGATAAACGTCAAAGTTGTGAAGATCATTTCTTCTAGAAATGTATAAGGGTGGTCAAATAACCATCTTTCATATCATTTTTCTTGTTTGACACAAAGTTTTGAAAAGCGTTCCCTCCAAAGTTCTTCATTGGCCAACCCGAGATTGGAACGCATGACTCTTGAATTGACAACTCTGATACTACCAACTGAACTATCCAGGCTCTAGTAATATCTGATGAAACATACCTTTTGGTGTCTGGTAAGCATTTGATGTCTCTTTAAGAAGAACATGTCTTTTAGTTGACTCTTTGCAAGTTGGTGTTTTTCATGTAATTGTTGTTTTTCTAACTCCCATATGGCTGCTTCTCGGGCTGCAAGTATAAACAACAACAACATGTTCAATACATTAACTTTATCTTGAATAACACAGTTTGAGACAAGTACAAATTGAAAGGAGTCTATTGTACAATATAACATAGAACATATTGAGGGAAAAAGGTGAAAAATCATCAGCTTTTCATTTTTGCCTCAGTATCTCCCAAAATGCTTGTAATTTACCAGGGAAGTAAAAATAGGTATTCTTAGGAAATGATTGTCAAACTGTTATTCTCACACACTTATTGTTGTTGGTTGTTTTATTTTGTGTGTGTGTTTTTTCTTTCGTAGAAGTAATAGGAGTCTGGCCAAACTAGTTTGGATGCACAAATTACATTCAGATGAGACTGTTTTCTGTCTGTTTAACGATTTCAATCGTGCAACCTACCATTTCTGTCATTGTTAACAGCTCGATTATTGCAGGCAATCGGCAACAGCACACCAAAATCACATTAGCTTAAGACCGCTTCTTTCTTTAAACGCAACATTAGTCTGGGGCTAGACAAGTTTGGCTGTAGCTTTCTTATAAGATTATTTTCTGTCTATGTGTCTCACTTGAATATTTCAACCCTTTCCCCAATGGCAAAATTTCAGACTGGTCAAGATCCAAAGATGTTACAGACGACAATTTCAAAAGAATGGATTTTAATATATTTTGGTCTTCCTAGATAGAAAATATTGTGGAAAATGAAGAAATTGCTTGTAACCCACAATGTTTTCCAAAGCCTTTATCTTATGGAATGTCAAGGTTCATCATTATGTGGGAATTGGTTTAATGGTGCAACTTTCAATTTTTGTCTATTTTGGCTCCTTTACTACTGCAACTAATCAGCAACAGAATACCAAGATTACATTACCTTTACATTGGTTCTTTTTTAAAAAGTAACATTAGTCTGGGCAAGACTAGTTTGAATGTATCTTTTTTATGAAATTATTATCATTCTGTGTGTCTCTCTTGAAAATTTTAACCCTTTCCCAAACGGCAAAATTTAAGACTGGTCCATATCCGAAGATAATGCAGGGAATTTCAAATTTTTGGTCTGCCTGGGTAGAAAACATTGTGGTGCTTGTCACAAGCAATTTCTTCATCTCCCACAATGTTTTCTAAAACCTTTATATTGTGGGCGTCATTGTGTGGGAATGGGTTATTTTCTGTCTGTGTGTCTCTCTTGAATATTTCAACCCTTTCCCAAACGGCAAAATTTCAGATTGGTCCAAATCCGAAGATTATGCAGACGACAATTTCAAAGGAATGGATTTTGATATATTTTGGTCTTTCTAAGTAGAAAACATTGTGGAAAATGAAGAAATTGCTTGTCACAAGCAATTTCTTCATTTCCGACAGTGTTTTCCAGAGCCTTATCTTATGGGGTGTCAAAATGTATCATGATGTGGGAATAGGTATATGGTGCAACTTTCATTTTTTGTCTCTTAGCGCCTTTGTTACTGCAACAAATCAGCAACAGGGAACCAAAATTACATTATCTTTAAATATTGCTGTTTTTGTTGTAAGAATTGGCTCTCCAATAGGGCTATTTTCTGTCTGTGTGTTTGTTAACTGTTTCATGTGTTTGTCCATGAATACCAAGATTACATTACCTTTAAGTAATTGCTGTTTTTGTTGTAAGAACTAGCTCTCCAATAAGGCTATTTTCTGTCTGTGTATTTCTGTTAACTGTTTCATGTGTTTGTCCATGAATACCATGATTACATTACCTTTAACCCTTTCCCAAACAAGACCTGGTTCTGACGTCCCTATTAGAAATGGCTTTGGAAAACATTGAACCAAAAGAAGAAACTGCTGATGACCAGCAGTTTCTCCTTTTGTCTCAATATTTTCTGTGCCATATTTTACACAAATCCTATCTTAAATAATATCCATTTTGTCATTTGTGGCAGTTTTTGAAGTGGATCACCCTAAAATTTTGTCGTTTGGGAAAGGGTTAAGTAATTGCTGTTTTTGTTGTAAGAACTGACTCTCCAATAGGGCTAATTTCTGTCTGTGTGTTTGTTAACTGTTTCATGTGTTTGTCCATGAATACCATGATTACATTACCTTTAAGTAATTGCTGTTTTTGTTGTAAGAATTGGCTCTCCAATAGGGCTATTTTCTGTCTGTGTGTTTCTGTTAACTGTTTCATGTGTTTGTCAATGAATACCATGATTACATTACCTTTAAGTAATTGCTGTTTTTGTTGTAAGAATTGGCTCTCCAATAGGGCTATTTTCTGTCTGTGTGTTTGTTAACTGTTTCATGTGTTTGTCCATGAATACCAAGATTACATTACCTTTAAGTAATTGCTGTTTTTGTAGTAAGAACTGGCTCTCCAATAAGGCTATTTTCTGTCTGTGTGTTTGTTAACTGTTTCATGTGTTTGTCCATGAATACCAAGATTACATTACCTTTAAGTAATTGCTGTTTTTGTTGTAAGAACTGACTCTCCAATAAGGCTTTTTTCTGTCTGTGTGTTCCTGTTAACTGTTTCATGTGTTTGTCCATGAATACCAAGATTACATTACCTTTAAGTAATTGCTGTTTTTGTTGTAAGAACTGCCTCTCCAATAAGGCTATTTTCTGTCTGTGTGTTTGTTAACTGTTTCATGTGTTTGTCCATGAATACCAAGATTACATTACCTTTAAGTAATTGCTGTTTTTGTTGTAATAATTGACTCTCCAATAGGGCTATTTTCTGTCTATGTGTTTCTGTTAACTGTTTCATGTGTTTGTCCATGAATACCAAAATTACATTACCTTTAAGTAATTGCTGTTTTTATTGTAAGAACTGGCTCTCCAATAAGGCTATTTTCTGTCTGTGTATTTCTGTTAACTGTTTCATGTGTTTGTCCATGAATACCAAGATTACATTACCTTTAAGTAATTGCTGTTTTTGTTGTAAGAACTGCCTCTCCAATAGAGCTATTTTCTGTCTGTGTGTTTGTTAACTGTTTCATGTGTTTGTCCATGAATACCAAGATTACATTATCTTTAAGTAATTGCTGTTTTTGTTGTAAGAATTGACTATCCAATAAGGCTATTTTCTGTCTGTGTGTTCCTGTTAACTGTTTCATGTGTTTGTCCATGAATACCAAGATTACATTACCTTTAAGTAATTGCTGTTTTTGTTGTAAGAACTGACTCTCCAATAAGGCTATTTTCTGTCTGTGTGTTTGTTAACTGTTTCATGTGTTTGTCCATGAATACCAAGATTACATTACCTTTAAGTAATTGTTGTTTTTGTTGTAAGAACTGACTCTCCAATAAGGCTATTTTCTGTCTGTGTGTTCCTGTTAACTGTTTCATGTGTTTGTCCATGAATACCAAGATTACATTACCTTTAAGTAATTGCTGTTTTTGTTGTAAGAACTGCCTCTCCAATAAGGCTATTTTCTGTCTGTGTGTTTGTTAACTGTTTCATGTGTTTGTCCATGAATACCAAGATTACATTACCTTTAAGTAATTGCTGTTTTTGTTGTAAGAACTGACTCTCCAATAAGGCTATTTTCTGTCTGTGTGTTTCTGTTAACTGTTTCATGTGTTTGTCCATTCTTTCCTGTTGGGTCTCCATAAAATGACGCTCCTGTAGATAGAAAGTGTTACAAGGGTTAAACATTTTTTTTACCAGTTTACAGTTTACACCACAGCTGCAAACCTTACTTTGGATATACTGTAGGCAAGATAAGGTGAAGTTTATTTACACTACCACAATCTTATATAATCCTATTGAGACGCTTGTGAAAATTACCAGTCACACTTACAGCAGAACCCTTGTTGTCTTGATGTTAATTCGGTTTTGATCAATCTAACATATAACCACAAAATGGGTATGTTCCATATTTTTTGACAGGATCAGTAGATCACATGAGGATTGTACCTGGTATTTCTCTCACAAATACCAACACGGTATCTTCTAAGAGCCCAAAGCTGCTCATCACGTTTATTTTACAATAATCAACCTGTAAGTGGGAGATAAAATTTAATGTTGGTAAGGAAATTAATTAATGTTTTTCTACCACGAAACAGTATGTTTCAATATTTCACGGGATTTATACGTACCTCATCTTGTAACTGTATTTCTTTCTGTTCTTTTCGTTTTCTCACGTCCTCCTTTTTGGCCGTCTTTGGTAACAAGGCCTTTACCTTGAAGGGAGTCAAAAAGCTTCAATGTGTGGGATTGGATTAACCCATTCCCAAACAAGGCCTGATTTTGACGTCCCTACTAATAAAGGCTTGGTAAAACATTGAGACAAAAGAAGAAACTGCTGATAACCAGCAGTTTCTCCTTTTGTCTCAATATTTTATGTGCTAAATTGTATACAAATCACTTATTTTTAAACACCAAGTTTGTTGTCTGAAGCAGCTTTGGAATTTTATTACCCTAAAATGCTGTTGTTTGAGAAAGGGTTAAATCAATACGTACCTCATCTTGTAACTGTATTTCTTTCTGCTCTTTCCGTTTTCTCACGTCCTCCTTTTTGGCCGTCTTTGGTAACATGTCAAACTCCTGCTTCATCAACTTTAAGTCTTGTTTCTGCTTCTCTTTAAACATCTTATGCTCTTTTTCCTGCAATGATACAGAAACCAATTATATACAATTCAAATAAGTTTTATTCTGTTGTTTTTATCACCTAGCCTTCACACAATTCAAGCTTTAATCCATTCCCAAACGGCAAAATTTTAGACTGGTCCAAATTCAAAGATGTTGCAGAAGACAATTTTAAGTGGACGAAATTTAAGATTTTTTGGTCTTTTCCAGTAGAAAAAATTGTGGGAAATGAAGAAACTGCTTGTCACAAGCAATTTCTTAATTCTCAACAATGTTTTCTAAAGAACATTGTGGGAAATTAGGAAATTGCTTGTCACAAGCAATTTCTTCATTTTGCACAATGTTTTCTAAAGCCTTTTGCTTATTGGCGTCAAAAAGCGTCATTGTGTGGTAATGGGTTAAATGTATAGAGATTACAACCATGTTGATCTGTCCTTCAAATCTGCCATTGCCCATCACATTCTGGAATAAATGGTTACATAAATTGTATATCTATTGAATGAAAGCATTAGGCTCAATCCAAGCATTCATCTTAGCAAGCCAAAGGTGAACACCATTAAAATTGACTCATAAATGTTTAAAACATCTTCTACATCAAAATTTGACATTGACCTCTAGTGTGAACTGTTACATGAATATATGACTCAAAATAGTATTTTCATTCATTTAGAGGATCACTTTTGCCGAATTATTTTGAAAGGCATGATAATATATGAATGAAGATTTTTTTTTAATACTTTAACCTATTATCAGGCATTAAAATTTTAGGTTGTTCCAAATTCAAAGATGATGCAGACGACAATTTCAAATTATTATAATTTCATATTTTTTTTGTCTTTTGGGGAAGAAAACATTGTGGGGAATGCAGAAATTGCTTGTCACAAGCAATTTCTTCATTTTCCAAAATGCTTTCCAATGCCATTACCTTATAGGGTGTCAAAAGCCGTCAATGATTTGATTTGATTTATTGGGGTTTTACGCCGTTTTCAACTACTAAGGTCATATCGCGACGGCTGGAGCAACTAGCCATGGATTCCTGGTGTTTCTCATACCAGTACTACCACAACATCCTTACTGAGCCTCCAGCTGCTCGCCCACATAGGTTCACAATATCAAACCATTGATGGGTGACATATTTGTCAGTAAGGGTATTTGCCGCGGCCGGGTATCGAACCCGGGACCTCTCGAATGAGAGGCAGATGAGCTACCAACTGTGCCATGGCCGCGGCAAAAGGCGTCAATGAGTGGCTATGGGTTAAAAGCAGGACACACAGACACATGAACTAATTTCAACACCCAAAAGTGTGGTTTTGGTTACTGTCTCGCCCATGCCTCGCTCAAACAAGCCTAACAAATATTTTTCCTCTGATAAAAGAATTGTTCTCTGTAAAGTGTAGCCTGAATATTGATTGAATAAATAAAGCTTTTGATTAAAGCAGTGTTGCATCAAAAAACAACAGCACAACTTAATTACAGAGATTTATTGCTAGCGGATAAAACTGTTTTCTGGGATTGGCTTTTTTATTCTTGCTATGTTGTATTTTTACGCCCTGTTGTTAGATATTGAAGTACATTACAACTTTTAAAGCATTGCCTTTGTTTCTGCCATCAATTTCTATCATTAAACTTTGGTTAGAAATGTTGCCTCCAACTTTTGGGGTGTGGACAATTCCGTAATCTTCTCATGTACAAAAGAAACTTACGCGTAGAATGCATACTGTCCACTAATAAGTTCACCAGTAAAGTTTATAGTGTAAAATGACCTATTTTCTAGGCAAAAGCCATCTCAGATTTTATCAAAACTTACATACTGAATAATTTTCAAGTTGATTGGGCAAGAATTTTGGCCTTTATTATGTCCATTGGGCATTTTTCATATTTCTCATTTAGTGACCCAATTCATACATTGTAATCATTCACACCTTACTTTTTATATCACTCATTTTGTCTTGGTTTTCAACATTTGAAAAGATAGTTACATGTAATACCCAATAAACAAAAAACTGTCAAAATTCTTGTTTTGGGCTGATGAATGGCATCACAGCACGATGACGGTATACATGTAATTGGATCCTTATAGTATTAGTGATTTGAGACCAACATGGATCAAAGTCAGCCTGCAGTCTGATAAAGATCCATGTTGTTCTTGAATAGCTTCCTCATTACCACACCTGTAAGAGATAAGTATGGCTTCTGGTCAGACTGTACATTATAGGCATGAACTGAGGGTGGTTATGCAGATTGATTGGATGCTATGCAAGGGCGGATCTAGAGGGGGGTTGGGGGTCCAAACCCCCTGGCATTGGCCGTTTATTTAATTTTGACTTTATAACTTTTGTGTAATGTTACATATTGCTGCTTTTCAACGAAAACCTTGTAACTGCAGCTTGTTTTAAGCTGCAGTTACAAGGTTTTCGTTTTAAAGCAACAATATTTAACACATTTAAAGCCATCATTTGGGCTTGGACACCCCTGGAAAAAATCCTGGATCCATCCTTGCTATGAGGGCCCTTTTATCAAACACAGACTCACATGTTTCTCAAAAACATTTTGTGGGCTTCAATTAATCATTGTTGTCTTCAGCTCTGAACTCATTAACTCTATCATGCCCAGATCTCTGGTATTCTAAGACAAATTGTCTATGTCCTATTGTTTTCATGATTCCTGATAAGGTCTGAACTATTTACCAAACAATCCTTGGTTCTGACATCATCATCAAAGACAACTTTAGACAGCATTGACAGAAGAGGAAAAGGCTGATAATCAGTACTTTCTTCATTTTTTCTCTACATTACTTTCTACATCTTTATGATACTATTGTCCAATTAACTGTTGACTTTGATGTCTTCAAGCCTAGTCATTTTGGAAAGGGTTAAGCTTTAGACTCCTCACATGTAGAGATCTCCTGGACATAAAATAAGGTAGAATTATCTAAAATTTTCCATTCTTATCAAAAATAAAATTTTAGTACTCAACAATTATTTGTCTCCCAATCATATTTTGAGCCTGTGCTTTTTTATTAAATTTATTGGACTGGAAGGGCAGAAACATTTGATGATCAGATTATCTTTGCAGGGGGAAGAGTTTCTGCATACAATGCAATGAATTCCTAAATAGGAAAAGTTCCTGTTTCGTATCTGGGCAGAGTTCAATATGCATACAAAATTAGGGGTGAAACAGTCAGAATTAGCCTCATGAGTGAATTCTTGGAAATCTTCTAGCCTTAACAATGCCTATTTTGGGAAATTCCTAAATTTGCATTTATCTTGTTCAGTAAGCATTAATTTTGTTTAACTAACCCTTATAGTTCCAGAAATGTTCATCAAATGTAAATGCAGTAACAAATTCTTATATCAAACCATTTCCCACTCAGTGTCACTTTTGATGCTCCTCAAGAAAACAGCTTTAGAAAACATTGTTTCTTCATTACCCTAAATGTTTTCATAACGAAAATGCAATGATTTTGAAAATGTCACCAACTTAAAATCATCTGCAACACCTTTCAAATTGAAAATGTCCCTAAAAATTTCTGTGTCTGGTAAAAGATTAAAAGATCAGAATCATTCAGATAATGTTTCAAAATAATACTCCAATCACATTCCTATTTGTGGTTTTGTTTTAATTTTACAGGAATTTGGAAGAGTTTTTTTCAGCAATTTTGTAGCTTTAACAATGCCTATATTTGGAAATTGCTTGCATTGCATTTATCTAGGTTTAATAGGCATTCTGTATAATGGATGTGCATTGAAAAACAATTCTAGTGGGAAAAGCAACAGCTATTAACCCTTTCCCAAACAAGACCTGGTTTTGACATTCGTAACAGAATAGGCTTGGGAAACAATTGAAGCAAAAGAAGAAAGTGCTGATAACCAGCACTTTCTCCTTTTGCCTCAATATTTTCTTACCTGAATTGTACACAAATCCATCCTTGTTGAATATCTATTTTGTCATCTGGAGCTGCTTTTGAATTGAAACACCCTAAAATTATTTTGTTTGGGAAAGGGTTAAACCCTTATCCGAACCTCGTTACATCACGCTTGATTGCTTTCTGCAGTCTCAAACTGCCATAACATGGTCGGAATTACATGACACAACAATATCAGAATTTCACTTGGTCACTAATAACTTCTATATAACCTAACTTTTAAAAACTCTACTACATCCTCCAAATCCCAGACATTTTTCTGCCTTCTCTGCTTCAAACAAAATTAAAATTGGTCACCTATCAACCCTTTCCCAAACAAGACCTGGTTTTGATGTCCCTGATAGAAATGGCTTGGGAAAACATTGAAACAAGAGGACCATGATGGTCCTTAATCGCTCACCTGCACCTAGATAGAATGAAAGTCCCAATGTTGTCAAGTTCAAGAGCACATAATTTAAGATGCGATATTATGATCCAGCAGAAAACTGCTTTCATAATCTTGAATGATCAATATTTGCAGCTGTTACAGTAAAAACAAAGTGGAAGAAAACAACAATTTTGTAACAGTAAAGGGCACATAACTCTGTTCTGATAAAGAAATTCTCATCATGATCAATATTATGTCCCAAGTTTATTTTATTGGTTAATATTCATTGCTGTTTGAGAGAAAACAAAGTCGAAAACAGCAATTTTGTAACCGTCTAGGGCACACAACTCTGTTTTTTTAGTCCAATCAATCTGACAAATTAAAACATTTAAGATATTATGGTCACCAACATTGCGACCAAGTTGTGCCTTGATTGGTCCATATTTGTTTGTTAGAGAGAAAATAAAGTCAAAAACGGTAATTTTATAAAATTAAAGGGCCAATAACTCTTGTTTTTCTGGCCAAATCAAGCTGAAAATTTAACTCATCAAGGATCTTATGGTCACCAACATTGTGGCCAAGTTTTGTCTTGATTAGTAAATAAATGTAGATGCTGCAGTGTAAACAAAGTCTAAAACAGAAATTTTGTCAAATTCACGGGCACATAACTCCAGACTTCCTGCTTCTATCACACTGAAAATCAAAGTCATCAAAGATCTTATAGTTACCAACATTGTGGCAAAGTTTTGTCTTGATTGGTCAATATTTGTAGATGCTCGAGTGGTAAAAAAGTCAAAACTAAGGATTTTTGACGTTCAAGGGCACATAACTCCGGACTTCCTAGTTTGATCTGACTTAAAATCGATCTCATCCGAGAACTTATGGTCATATATATTTTGACCAAGTTTGATTAAGATTGGTCAATATTTGTAGATACTAGAGTGGTAACAAAGTCAAAACTAGCCATTTTTGACGTTCAAGGGCACATAACTCCAGACTTCCTGCTCCGATAACACTGCAAATCGAACTCATCCAAGATCTTAAGGTTACTAACATTGTGGCCAAATTTTGTCTTCATTGGTCAATATTTGTAGATGCTAGAGTGGTAACAAAGTCAAAACTAGCTATTTTTGATATTCAGGGGCACATAACTCCGGACTTCCTGGTCCGATCGGACCCAAAATCGAAGTCGTCCGAGAACTTATGGTCATACATGTTTTGACCAAGTTTGGTCAAGATTGGTCAATATTTGTGGATGCTAGAGTGGTAACAACAAAATGTGAACAGACGGACAGACGGACGGACGACGGACAAAAAGCGACCACAATAGCTCACCTTGAGCACTTCGTGCTCAGGTGAGCTAACAAAAGAAGAAACTGCTGATAACCAGCAGTTTCTCCTTTTGTCTCAATATTTTCTGTGTCATATTTTACACAAATCCTATCTTTAGTAACATCCATTTTGTCATTTGTAGCAGTTTTTGAAGTGGATCACCCTAAAATTTCGTCGTTTGGGAAAGGGTTAACAGAATCATTGACAATTTTCTGAAATTGTTGTGTCACATGATTCCAAGCCACATCATACAGTTTGCAAGACCAAATGCACTATGTACGCTATTAAAGCTTTTATAGGCCTTTTATTTCCCTTTTTCGAGAAGAGGCAGTAAGTTTTACTTCACTAGTAGTCATGTGATCACACAATGATGTCATTATATACGTCACGAGTTGTGACGTATCTAATCGTTCTCGACTTGATCGGGGTACAATAAAGGGGATTTGAATAATCTTAATATTGTTGATGATATGTATTGTATTGCATGATATTGATGTTTATTGTATTATGAGCGATCATGTTGGGTACATGGCAGTATGTTTATTTTTCATTTTAATAAAAATAAAACAAACATATGCATTGTGTGTTCACTATGACGTAGATTTAACAGAAATGCTACTCACTCCATACAGCTGGGTAGACTGGCGCTGACAATTAAGTGTCTTGCCCAAAGACACACCTTGCCAAGCGAGGCTCGAACTCGTAACAACCTAGCTACAAGTCGAGTGCCCCATCCACTGCACCAATGAGGCTGCCATGAGCAATAAATATAATAAGAATTTTACCTGTTCACTCTTAATTTTCTTGGCCGCTTGTTTTAGGTCGGCAGCTTGACTGGTTTCTGCTTTCTCCACCTGCTGTTTTTGTTGTTTAGTAAGAGTGTCCATGTCTTGGTCATAATTCTTCACCAAACTCTGAAATCAAACAAACAAGTCAGGAAATCAAACAAACAAGTCAGGAAATTAATATATACTGAGAGGCAAAAATAAGTATACACCCTAGTTCTACGTATTCTAAGAAAACGATGCATAGATTATTACGATTTCTAAACGCCACTGATGAAGGTCGTTTGTTATATGTACACGTACATTTCTTCGCCTACCCGTCTATCTGTCCTTCCTTCCGTTGCGAAGGTTTTTTCCTATCATACAGCGGCATCGAAAAAGGGGATTTAGGAAATAAATTAACACAATAATTCACGTTGACACAAACCCTACATTTATGAACGGATTTGGATAAAATATTCGCAGAAAGAGCCTAGTTACCTAGGACCATGCGTATATTGTTAGTGCTTTCCATATTATGATGCGTCATGGCAAAAGGGGGCTTGATGCAAACAAGTTATCTGACATTACTCATTCTAAATTTATAGACGGATTTTGATAAAATTTGGACAGGATGTTCCTATGCTACCTGAATAAGTTTATATTGTGTCACGTTTCTTTCGTATTACGCTGCGTCATAGAAAATGGGTCTTAATGGCAAAAATGGGTATGTTGATCATTTTCTACCAGCCATCGAGAATTGTGTTATGATGTTAGAGAAAATTTAACGTTGTGATTTGTTGTGATAATTGATAAAGAATTCCAATAAGGATTAACAGCAATATGTGATGCTCCACTAAGTCGCACGTGCAAAATTTGCAAGATCGGCATGTAGCAAGAGTACAGATAGTCAAGCAATTTCAGGTAAAATTTAGCAACACAGCATTATTGGTCTATGAGTAGGAATAAATAGTGCAAAATTTTGAGTCAATATGATGGAAATTAAGAGACATATCGAAAATCAAAAAGTGTATACTTTCTTTTGCCTCTCAGTATATTTTTAACTCATTTTACGTCAATGTCAAGTTGTTTTTTCACAAGCCATTTCTTCATTTCCTACAAAGTTTTCCAAAGTCCTTTTGTTGTGGGGGTATCAAAAAGAGTCAATGTGTGGTAATGGGTTAAAGTGTACTGAAAAGGCTTGTACAAAATTTCTTCAGGAAACATAATGAGAAGTAGTTCTTCCAATTTTGACTACTGTCAACTCTTATTATAGAAATTGAGAGTGTGAAATGCCATTAAAGTCAACTATCAACAGGAAAGGAATAATCAAGAAAGAAGATGTTTCTATGTTATAGAATGACATCAAATATTCACACCTTATCCTAGATCTATAAAGCGGAAAGTGTTTATTTGCTAACACATTGATTGCAGAAGAAACTCGGACGTGCAACAATAAAATCTGCTTTATAATTCCTTTATAGGAAAGGCTTTGCAAAAACAATTGATTAACCAGCAATATCTTTTACCTCAATATTTTCTGTTTTATATTGTACACAAACCCTTTCTTTAACAAGATTCATTAAAATTTTGTCATCTGAAGCAGCTTTGAATTTGGATCAGCCTAATTCTTTGTCGTTTGGGAAAGAAGGAAAATCAAGAAAGACTGTTTCTATACAAGACAATACCATCAAATATTCATAGTTAATCCCTGATCTATTATGCGGAAAGTGTTTATTTGTTAGCGTATCGACCGCGGAACATACTCAGGGAAAACACCAACAATAAAGATGCTGTGAATCATTATTATACATGTTATGAATTCTCAATGGACAAATTAATCTTAGATAAATAACAATAATGGGGACAAATATTTTTGTCTTGTTTTATGATGTTTGTTTATAACAACATTTTTTTTTTGTCAATACATTGCTATAGTAATATTGTGGTAACTGGAGCACCTAACCATGGATTCCTATCTTTGTCATACCAGTACTACCACATCATCCTTACCAAGCTTTCAACTGCTCACCTACATTAGGTTAATGCTTATCAAATCATTTGAAACAATTTTGTCAGAGAGGATGTTTGCTGTGGGTGGGAATCGAACCTGGGACCTAATAATTAAGTCTAATGCACTAGCAATTGCGCTATGACCACAGCCTTTTGTTAATATAAGAAGTCTAAAATGGTGACTACTTGATTATGAATCACATCGCTATTCTAAATACTCGTAATTTGATCATTTTCCAAACAAGGCCTTTTTGATGTCTCAAATAGAAGACTTTAGAAAACTTTGAGGTTAAAGAAGGAAAATGCTGATACCCAATTTAGAGTCTTCTTAACCCATTCCCACACAATGACTCCTTGATGTCCTTCCAGATAAAGGCTTTGGGCAATATTGTAGAAAATAAAGAAATTGCTTGTGACAAGCAATTTCTTCATTTTCCACAATGTTTTCTAACACAAAATAGAAAGATTTTTAGATATCATAGATAAGTCATCTGCAACACCATTCAAATTTGAACAGCCAAAACTTTTGCTGTCTGGTGATGAGTTAAATTGTTTCAAAACGACCAAGAAAAAAGTATCAATGACCTAATAAGGAATTACACCTGAAGATCAAGGTAAAGTTAAGGCTTCAATGACTTTTTAATTTGCTTTTATTGAATCTAGCGTCTATCGTTTATCTGGTTGTCATGACAACTGATGCTATAGTAACAACACGGCTTTTAATGTAACATCCCAATAGAACTTTATTGAATGTCATTTGATAGTTTAGCAAATTGTTTTTTTCTTGATTCACATGCAAGATTAAACCTAAATAGAACAAGTTTTTTCTAAATTGATCACTCAATCATCTCTTCAAGACATTTTTTAAAGGATCAGCCATAAAACACCAACTGACATCATAATAACTTAACAAGTATGTTATTCTGATCTGTCATTTCTTTCAAATCTTTGTCTACTGTATGTTATATCCAAGTAGACCATCATTAAATGCCATTTGAAAGCTTGGTATATTGCTTATTTGTTTTGTATGAAAGATCACATTAAATAAAATATGAATTAATGCAGTTCTATGACAAGACCGAAACAAATTATCCGAGAACAATTTAAATTTTCTTAATATTACTTTACAAAGCCTCCCAAAAGCACTATAATTATAAAGACCTTCAATCCTATGGGCATAGATATGGGTGTAGACCCCCTAGAACTGATTTGTGCCTCCGGAGCTAATTTTTGCTGCATCTATACAAATAACATGGCTGTACGTATCCGTGGTGTGGTACATATCACGTTTAATACAAATACAACCCTAGACAGTTTCAATGTGACTAGACAGGCAGCTAAATTAGACCTGCCAAACATAAATTGTCTCTGGAAGACATGTCTGAGCAGTCACAGAACTTTCTCTTCAATATTCCTTTCTTACATTTTTTGTCTCTGTAGTTCAAACCAAAAAATCTATCACTAAAGGTGATAAAATACCCCACTACTACATTTGTCCAGACAAGCGTTTTTGTTGAACCAAAGGGCAATAACTCACAAAAGAGGCAAGGTAATGTTATGCTCCTTGTACCTTGCACTTCTCCTTAAATAGATCTATCTACCCATGAAGTTTCATAGCTACTTTACTTTCAGAGATATGCTTCGGACAAATACTTTGTACACGGACAGACAGACAGGCTGATTCAAGTATATCCCCGAAAACATTCGTTTTCTAGGGGTATAAAAAGTATCCTGCAGCTCTCGAGCCATCTGAACTTTATAAATAAGGTCCTGGTACTGTTTGTTTTCACTTTTCAGTACAATTTTACCTAGGTAACAAATACATAAACATCTGTTTACCTGCATATCAGCTTCGAACTTTCGATCTTGCAGCTCTCGTGCCATCTGAGCTTTATATATAAGGTCCTGGTACTGTTTGTTTTCACTTTTCTGTAACATCTTGAGTTCTCGTAGGTCTTGTTTTCTGGAAATATAAAAGCAAGGAAACTTTAATTTTCTCAAGGTGAAAAGTTATTAAAGGACATGATTACCCAAATATAGCTAGCATTTTCTCTTGCCATCAATATTTTGTCCACATTTTATTTTTTGAGTAAAATTTGAGAAGGGATACAGACATAGTGAGCCATCTGGCATCTAACCCATTACCACTCAGTAATGCCTTTCGACTACAAATGAGATAACAGCTTTGGAAAACATTGGGAAAAATGAAGAAATTGCTTGTGACAATTTCTTCATTCCCCCCAATGTTTTCTACATAGAAAGAACAACTGATGTAAAATTTCAGTCACTTGAAATTTTCGTCTGCAACACCTTTGAATTAAGTTCAGTATAAAAGTTTGCGATCCAGAAAAAAGTAAATGGACACTAGATGAGCCATTTTTTAGGTACAAGATAAGACTTGTTCTGGCAGGCAAAATATTGAAGGAAAAGGCAGAAATGCTGCTTATCAGCATTCTCTCCTTTTACTTCAATATTTTGCAAAGCTTTCTTTACAAGGGACGTTAAAACACAACATCGTTTGGGAATGGGTGAAAGCTGCATTGCATCAATCCCTTAATCTATCAAGAATTTTAAACAGGATGGCAATGACAAATTTCCTTCATTTTCATAATTCAGGAAATGAGAAACCTTCTGAAACAATATCTGGTTTTGATATCCCTACCAGAGAAAGCTTTGGGAAGCATCATGAGAAAAAGAAATATTTCTTTTTTTCTCATACTATTGTATCTAAACATTCTGAAAATTGTAAATTTTGTGTGATCTGGAACATATCGTCGTAGTAAATGCAAAACCTCGTATCTCGGTTTTGAAAATTTTTAAACGGGATGGAAAAAAGTGTAGTAACTTTTCCCAAACTGAAATGTCTCACTTGAAATTTGGACATATTTGTTCACTAATGATGTGTCAATAATACGGATCAGTCAAAATATCTCAAAACCTGCGAGATTCGTCTACACAGGGCACACAAGTTTGTACTTTGAAAATCGCACCAATCGACATACGAGGTTTTGCATTTACACCGACGATATGACAAAACTTCTCGAACAATCCCCTGCGAAAAAGTTCATTTCTAGTTCTAGAACTGTTCTAGAACTGTTCTAGAACTGTTCTAGAACTGTTCTAGAATGTAAAATGGCACTTCCACAACTGTTCTAGTTCTATAACATTTCTAGAAGTGCCATTTTACATTCTAGAACAGTTCTTTAACTTTTCGCAGGGGACTGAACCATTCAATCATGTTTTCTACTAACAGGACAAAAATCTATCCTAAACTGAGCTTGACGTCAGACAGCTTTAAAAAGATTATGCAATTTCCTTATATAGATACTCGAATATACTTTCCTACTGTATGTCGTTTTGGAATTCGAAGAGAGTACCTCATTTTAAATTGGTCCAAAATAAGACATGGCAGATAATTAATATTACTGTTTCTTTCTGAAACAAGACGAAACTTCGAAATCTTGAACATCATTTGAACTGTAAAGTGTACCAAATGACCAAATACTGAATTTCCGCAAGAAAATTATCGTACATACTTATAGGCACAGAAAAGAAGGCAAGAGGAGAAAATGCTACAAAACAACATTTTTGTCTTTTCTCTCTACTTTTAAAACATCTTTATTTTTTTCTATGGGACCCATAATTTTCTGAAACTGTTTGTACAACAAACTTATTGAATTACAAAATGTCTGACTCAACCATGTTTCCTAGTAACAGACAAAAAATTATTGCTTTTCAACGAAAACCTCGTAACTGCAGCTTGTTTCAAGCTGCAGTTAAGAGGTTTTTGTTGAAAAGCAGTGAAATTCTGTTTCAGGAAAGACAATATTTGTCAACTAGATAAAATGAACCGTCAATGACGTCATCAGGTTATATAAAGATTACAAAGTTTCCTTATTTAGTTCTCATTTTGTCCCAAAGGTGTCACAATAAAATTTTTGCTATTCTGGAATTGTCTTGGGAATGATGAAATAAGACAAATTTTAACTTTATGTTGTTATCAAGCAAACAGGAAAGAGCTACCCCTGCGAAAAAAGTTCAAGAATGCATTTCTAGTTCTTGAACATTCTAGAACATTAAATGGCACATCTAGAACTGTTCTAGAACCATTCTAGAACTAAGAAGTGTCATTTTACTTTCTATAACAGTTCTTGAACTTAAATGAACTTTTTGCAGGGGTACAGATACAAGAGGGTAAAGGTTTTTCAGAATGCAATAATTATTGTTCATTGCTTTCATCAAGCCATATGTTGTGGATACTCATAGGAATCGTCTCAACAAACTGTTGATTCCTGGTATTCCTCTCACCAGCAATACCACAAAATCTCATCCAAGTTTCCAGCTGCTCTTTCACTTGGATGATTCACACCAATAGGTGAGAGACAAAATTTAATGACTTTTGTCAAGTCAGAATGGAAATTTGCCTAGCCTTAAGTTCGAACTTATGACCCTAGATTGACAAACTCTGACGTTACTGAAGAAATTGAGTTTGAATTTTAGATTGACTTGGGGCTCTAAATCAATATATTAGATTTAGTTACAATTTTAAGAGCTGCAGATGAAAAAGCATGTTACCAAGTTACATACTTTATCTACAACATGGAAACTTTGACAGAAAAGAGAAAATGCTTGACATCAGGATTTCTTCTTTTTCCTCATTTGTTATCTTTGTATGACATAACAAATTCTGACATTCTTTGTCATGAACATTCCTTGAATACAATAATCTTTTCGGACTCAATTTTTCTTCCTGGTTACATGAAAGAAATTCATCTATCTACCAGAAATTGAGCATTTAGTGACGTCACAATTCTATATAAAGATAGAAAGTTTCCTTATATAGACCCTTGTTTAGTCTCGGAAGTGACACTATAATTCTATGTTTAAGGAAGCTAGATCAACTAACTTTCTGAACACTCGTGGTAAGTTTCCAAATGTCACAAACTTTTAGTAGCATTCAAAAAAGAATATAATAGAAGAAAATCCTGATCATCAGCATTTTCTCCTTTTGTCTCAATATTTTCTGAGCTAAATCATGCATCAATTCTACCTTTATCTCCATCTATTTTAATGTTTCAAGCATGTTTCGAATTGAGCCACCCTGAAATTTTGTTGTTTGGGAAAGGGTTAACCACGGTAAATGGTCAAACATAATGAAAAGCAAAATATAATCAAAAGATCATTTTCTGGTGAAAGATGATTCAACAAACAGTGGCACGATCCAGTCTTTTCAATATATAACAAAAACCTTGTAACTACAGCTTGTTTTAAGCTGTAGTTACAAGGTTTTTGTTGAAAAGCGACTATATACTCTGTCATTTTTCAAGAAAACCTTGTAACTACAGCTTGTTAAAAGCAGTAGTTACAAGGTTTTTCTTGAAAAGCAGCGATGTACGTTCTCTCTTAACCCTTTCCCAAACGGCAAATTTTTAGGGTGATCCACTTCAAAAACTGCCACAAATGACAAAATGGATGTTGTTAAAGATAGAATTTGTCTATAATACAGCACAAAAAACATTGAGCCAAAAGAAGAAACTGCTGGTTATCAGCAGTTTCTTCTTTTGTTTCAATGTTTTCCCAAGCCATTTCTATTAAGGACGTCAAAACCAGGTCTTGTTTGGGAAAGGGTTAATCTTACACTGCCAATTTGTCCTTGTTTTACTACAAAGCCTCCGTAATAAAATGGGAATAAAGGCAGAGCAACAGCTGGGCCCCGGATAGATTTTCTGTCTTTTCTGAACTAACACAGCTTATTTCTTTGTAATTACACCAAGAAACCTTACTCAGAAAAATATCGGTCAAAGTATAAGATGGTTGATTGACAATTTTTTTCATAAACATCTCAAGATCATTCTGGTACACCTAATAATGTGTTCTAAAAGACACACACATTGACAATAATTATGCTACTAATCAGACTATCAGATTATATTTTCAACCTTTTGGGAGTCATAGGTGACATAATTATGTCTACATACAGATAGATCACCTGCGCGAAAAGTCAACCAGCACATTCAAGGAAATTCTTTTTTGCACCATATTTTTCAATTTTTCAAACTTCAAGTCACTATCTGGCTAAAATACTAACAATTGTGTAAAAGAAGTAGATCTTTTTTCGCGATGTGGTGTACTTTTTGAGTAAAAACTTGGCATCGAAACGGTTGATATGTTTTCTTAACCAAAGTGCACTACCTTCAATTCTCATTTCTAGGAAATCAGTTTATCTAAGGAGATCGATTTAATCTGTAGTTTGACATTCTAATCTGTTCCAATGATCGCCCTTTGTTTAAATTGTGTCATGTTACAAATTAGAAACATCACTTATCCAACCATTTTTCTATCTGCTGCAAACAAGAGCCGTCACAGACGGATTATGCTCCCCGAATAAGTGTTTGTCACAAAATAAAAACTATCACACATTAAGCCCCCTTTTCCCATGACAGCTTTTTTGTACACACATTATTTATAGAATATGGTCTAGAACATCCTATTTATTACATGAGCACAAAATTTCATTAAATTCTGCCCATTAGATGAAGAGAAATAAGAGAAAAACTAATTTTTACACTAAGGCCCCTTTTTCCATGACGCAGCCTTAAATTTACAAACGGAGAAAAAGGTCCCTAGGTATTGACCCAGGGAGTTCACATGTGAAGTTTCATTGAATTTGGTCCAAGGGTTGCTGAGATATGGCTGTGGACGGACGGACGGACGGACACACGGACACACGGACGGACGGACGTACGGACGGACAGCGTGGCGACTATATGCTCCCCCGAAATTTTTTCGGGGAGCATAAAAAATCAGAAACCAAATGTTATAAAACAAACCATATCTTATTAGAATGAACAAAATTGCCATAAAATACAACATGAATGTGGAGAAAGTTCCTGATTTCTAATTATTTTACAGAATCACCAAATGTGTCTTTTTTCACTAAACCAAAATGACCACAAAGCAATTCTTAGTTGAACCCCCATTTCTGAAGAAAACATT
Organism: Fragum sueziense; assembly: GCA_963680895.1. Taxonomy (NCBI): domain Eukaryota; kingdom Metazoa; phylum Mollusca; class Bivalvia; order Cardiida; family Cardiidae; genus Fragum; species Fragum sueziense. The sequence goes on from OY804601.1 coordinate 49,398,740, forward strand.
GTTTGTTCAAAATTTTTAATGTGCTTCTTTGATTTAGTTTGACATTTACCCAAGTTCCAGAATGTCTTTTATTTAACTCTTTCCCAAATGACAACATTTTAGACAGGTAAAATTTAAATACAGTTTAAGATGACAAAACAAATGTTATCATAATTAGATTGTGTATTATAAAGCACAGAAAATATTGGGAGATAAGGAGAAACTCTGGTTTTGAGACAAAAGGAGAAATGCTAGTTATCTTTTTAATTTTGCCTTAATGTTTTCAAAAGGCGCCACTGTTTGGAAAAGGGTTACATTGAGTTCTGTTACAAAGAATCTAATTTATTCAAATCTGACCTCGATTCAAATTAGAAGTTTAGGAACCATGACAATAAAGTATCCTAATGACCATCCTCTCCCAAATATAAGGAATAAAACATGTAGTAAAATCACCATTATGGGAAGAAATATTGTATTTTGTTGAACTGTAAACAAAGTTTCATTCTATTTGCCTGACATTCTCATTAACGGGAGTGATTGTCTTTTATTTAATTTGACCTAAGAAGCTCATGATTGAAGATAGTCCTAGCTAACTGCATTGTAAGAAATTCTACAGTGCACAACATGATCCCTTGTTTTCTGACACTGTCTTAACCATTTCGCAAGCGGAGAAAAAGATCGCCAGCAATCCTCAACTTTGTAAAGCCTATTATCATTTTGGATAAGAAATTTACTGATTCAGAATACTCCCTCCATTCACAAACACCATCCTTACATGGTCCGTCTTAGGTTTTAAATCTTGATGGCCGGATTAGAGCCGTCTATCAAGGATGAATCAGGAAGATTGGCTAGACGGAATATGCATAACATCTCCAACATGAGTCATTGCTTTTTTGACAAATATCGATGAGAAATGTACTTGATTTGGACACAAAAGATTTGGATTTGTATACAATACCGCACAGGAAATTTTTAGGTAAAAGGGGGAAAATTTGGCCCTTCTTAGCATTTTCTGCTTCTTTCTGTGAGGGATGTCAAATTGAGGGCTTGTTTGGAAAAGATTTGACCCATTATTACCACACAGTGCATGATGCCTTCTGATGCCTGACAAGAAAACGGCTTTGGAAAACATTGTGGAAAATGAAGAAATTGCTTGTGACAAGCAATTCCACCATTTCCCACAATATTTTCTACCCTAAAAAGACCAAAAATTTCATTCACTTGAAATTAATTGTCGTCTGCAAGATCTTTGAATTTGGAACAATTCAAAATTTTGCCACCTGGTAATGGGTTTATAGGGATTTGTTCCAAATTGTGAAAGTATCAACTACAGCTGATTATCCAGACGTAATATGCATAAGATTTCTGACAAGTCGTGACTCATTACCTTTTTTGGCAAATATCGATGAGAAATGCATTCAATTTAAACTGGGAAGATATCATTCCGTAATTCATCTTGTCAAAATGACTAATGGCAAAAACTCCTTTCTGGGAGCTATCTCGAAATTTCAGACAGGAAAATGAATATAAATTGATCAGATGTATCCCTCAAAAAAAGTATTTATTTTGATGGAAAAACTGATCACCTTTTTTTTTTCAATTCGCTTTCTATGTGTGAAAGCATGATCAAGTTTTACTCTAAATGATACAATTTCGTCCAAAATAGTATGTGCTTGAACAGTCTCAAGACTGTTACAACTTTCACTTTTCATTGCCTATATTTATTTCGAAATTATTGCGTTTGAAAACTTTGAAGCCCATTGATGAGGACGAGACTCTAACACAACCAGTGTCAAATGTACATCTTTTCATAACTTTGTATTGCACAGCATGTGCACTTACAAGTTTGACAAAATGTCACCTGCTTATTAGCTTATGATCAACAATTTATTGATTTATAACCATAAAGATTTTTTTATCTATGAAGCTATGATACAGAGTGATTTTGTAATACTGAGCTACAAGATTGAGTCAGAAGCTATTAGAACTATTCATTCCTTAACGTCAGCCATCAAAATAAGCGGAATAATTGATTGCCAAATTTCTCCACGGTCTCACAAAGACCTCATTAATAGAATCAGAGTTGACAGGAAGAAATTGAAAAAGCTTGTTGCTTCCATTCAATGACTCTATGTTGATTTCTCGTCCAATTACGGTCTGTGAATGTTTTCATTAACCCTTCTGAGGATAGCTGGGGAATTTTGTTATCTTTCATCTGCCCTCGATCAGTACAATCCTACGCAAAAGTTCTAGGAAAAGTGTCCTTCATTATTCAATCTCTATAATCCTAAAATTCTCAAAGACAGCAATATAGGAACAAAACTCCGCGGATGGGGGGGGGGGGGGGGGGGGGGGCATATAAACACGCTCAAGAGGGGCTTGTCCTTAAAATTGGCCATTTTTTTTTTTTTATTCAAGCCTGGCAGATAATTCAAGAATGAAAATGATTTATCTAAATTCAAATAATGGCATCAAGAATTACACAGTAATTGACCAAAAATAATGAATATTTTCAAGACCTTTTTCCAAAATATGGGAGGGATTATCATTAAAACTTTATGGATATTACAAAATTGTCTGTGTTATTGCAAAACCTTGTAACTCCAGCTTTAATCAAGCTGGAGTTACAAGGTTTTGCAATAACAGAGACGATAAGTTGAAGGAAAAAAATATTAAGCGAGTTACAGAATCACCAATGGCACCAAAGAAGTATTTTTTCCCAAATAAGGAAGTCATCCTGAGGGAATTGCTTCCCAAATGTGCTATTCAAACTAGACTATATGTCTGTAGTTTAAGGAGGGGATTCTTAAAATGGGTGTCCCTCCACTTGAAAAGATCAATGAGCTTGTAACAGGATCTTATTTTCAACAATTTCAAACATGTTTTCTTTTTTTCTCATGTTTTTCCCTCTCTACAAAATTCTGGAATATACCAGAAAAGATGGTCAACCTTTCTTTCTTTTCAAACTTGTTACTACAGATTACATGTATTAGGCATCCTCACATATGAGCCATAGTGCAAACTTTGAAGAAATAGAAAAAGAAGGCTAAATACTCATTGCAAGTAGTTTTGTTCTTTTGCAAGAGTGATTTGAACATGTCTAAAGTCTGTTTATGTTTCAATGCAAGTTTGTAATAGAATTTTCAAACGAGCTCTTAAGATTGACAAGCAAGTTATTATTGGTATTCAGTTTCTTTTACAAATTAAGAAATTTTGAGTTTATGCAATTCACCCATGCTCAGCTCAGTCACAAAGGAGTTGTTTGTTCCAAGATTTCAAGTGTCTCTACCGCTATTGGCAGACAAAATTGCCCTCTCAAGTGTTAGGTATCAAAGATATATAGCGGAAACCATACTGCTTGTATTAGGGCAATCACTGACTGATTGTAGACGACTATTCTCCTATCTTGACCTAACTTGACCTTCACTTTACAAATTATACATGACTAGGTACAAATATCAGTAAGCCCATTTTATAAATTGTAGTTGCAAGCTTTATAAACAATTGAAAGTTGCAAGTTTCCATTTTTATTTGAAGAATGAAAGGTCATGGGCATTCTTTGAGAATAATCAGAAACAAAGTCTAACCCATTTCCCAGACAGTGACGCTTTATTCATCATGAAAAGCTGCAATATATTGCTATGTTCCACTACAATTATTACAAATATTAATTTTCGGATGATAACACAATTTTCCCCTCCTATCTGTATGTTTCGAGCAAATTATAGCATATACTTAATTCATTAGTAATGCATGGAAACATTAATGCTTTTTATGATGATTACCCTCATTTTATGGTGAATATCAACATTTATAACTTTATGTCCAGAAAGCAAAACAGATCCAGTCCATTACCTGCAGACAATAAACTGTCACTTTTCTTCAAAAACATTGTAACTGCAGCTTTAAACAAGCTGCAGTTACAAGGTTTTTGACGAAAGGCAGCAATATAACATGGCTAGTTCAGCTCTTTCCCAAATGACAAAATTCTCTACAGTGCCATTTTTAAAGCTTTTGCAGATGACAAAAGAAAGTGCAACTGAAAACAGAAGCATACAAAAATATAGCATAGAACTCATGTAATGAGACGGAGAAATTTCTGAAGATCAGCATAAATTTCTTCTTTTCTCTTAACAATTTCTAAGCCAAATCTATTCAAACTTTCTTTAGGGCCGTCAAAACAATATATTTTCAGAAAAGCGTCTGAAACATTAACCCATTCTCACAAAAGATACTTTTTGACAGTCCTCACGAAAAATGCCTGGGAAAAAAATTGCGCAAATCGAAGAAAATGCTTGTAACATTTTTTTTATTTTTTCTAACCCAAAATGGATATTTTTTAACAATTTGATCAACTTGAAACTGCTGTCTGCAACACTATTCAAATTGGTTCAATCCAAATTTTTGCCATCTCACAATGTATTAGGATATAGCATTAGTTAGGAGTCAAAACCTTGTAACTACAGCTTGACAAAGGTGGACTTACAAGGTTTTGATCCCTCACTTACGATATATAGGAAGCTAAAAGAAATAGGTACTGCACTAAGTTTGATCCATAATTGTTTTTCCAGGCTCATCAAAACCTATAAATCATCTCTTGTTTGTAAGTTTTCATTCACCAGCCAACTGATGCTATCATTCTTACATTCTTATCCATGCATTTACCAAACAATACCTAACCTTTATCAAGGTAGTTCACTCCATATGAGATTCACTCAATGTCAGAATCTTTGGTGTTATGTTGTATAAACATTTCTAACATATCCAATCTATACGGACACATTTAGACAATTAAGTTAGTAAGTTTCTGCTTTTTCTACCATTGAAATGTAAGAATGTCACTCGAAAGATTCAAACATCTTCTAAATCTCATCAGGGATGAACTACCTTTAGTAAAACAGGCTTACAAAACATTGACTCTTATCAAGATAGGTAGAAAAAATTGAAAGAAAAGGAGACAATGCTGTTGTAAGTCATTCCTTCATTTTTTTTTATCTTAGCTTAAAGGGACATTTCATTCCAATTTCAATTTTTTATAGTATGTCTTGATGCCAAGATTGGTTATTCTAATGAGTATAAATACTATTAGTTTTTCCAAGTTGTTGCCAATAAGCGAGAAACACGCATTTAAAGTTGAGACATAATCGATAAATTGCATATAAATCCGAACTGTTGTCCACAACAATTTGTTCAATTTTAACACAAAAATATAAATTTCTCGTAAACGGCGCAATATTTTGGCTTGAAATTTTCAGAATTTTCATAAGGAAATATACTCTTTCAGATAAAAATAAAAGTAAAATTTATGACAAAAAATTCTGAAATGTCACTTTAATAAAGAAAGTCAAAGCAAGGGTAGTTTTAGAAAGTGGCATAATCAGGAAAGTTAGTGTCTTGAATGAATGTCACTTCCACAGAGGTGGATTTGTAAACATTGATATAAAAGGAGAGCTACTTACCTATACATATAAATATGACAATACGTATCCAGAATGAATGTCACTTTAGCGGGGATTTGTTGTGGTTCGCTCATCTCATCCTGAACACTATTTATAACATTGTCCGCGCTCTCCGAACATCGAGTCTTATACTTATGGGCCTCGATCTGATTCTCGAGGTACCCTATCACATTTGTGAGATCAGTTTCGGAGACAGAGAACGTGTTATAACGGTCCTGTTCCGGGTTTTCCCGCCACATATCTTGTCCCACATGATCACAGAATCCGAAAAATAACTTAACGTCTTTCGTGTTTGCGTTAGCGTTAGCATTTGCATGTCCACTTGGGCTTCCAGACACATTCGAAGAGGTCGATGAATTTCGTCGTTTATGTGTGTAAGGAAACAAACTTAGACTACTAAGACTTGACGCTATTGACATAGCGCCTGATTCAGAAGCTTCGCTATAATGCGAGTTTGACGTGTCGTCCGTGCTCTCATCCGTCTCACTAATTCCTCCGTATAAACTCAACGTCGCCATTTCACATCGTGGTAGCGACCCATGTGGGTCTGTATAACTTGAACTGTTTGAGCGAATGCTCCCACTCCCGTATCCAAACATTCGATACATTGTGAAAATTGATAATTTTATCGTTTTTCTACTCACTTTGAAAAAGTTCTATTCCATTTTCCTACTCCTTCACAAAAAGATTTTTATTCCATTTCAACTCTCACAGAAAGTTGTGTTCCGTTTGTCTCCTCAGCTAAGAGAATATTTTATTCCATTGAATTCCCAACTCATTTAAAGCAAGTTCCTTTTCCCTGCTCACTAACGGGAAGTTTTATTCCATTTCCTGACATCTAATATTCCATTTCCATACTCAGAAAGTTTTGTTTCGTTTCTTTACATCTAATATTCCATTTCCATACTGAGAAAAAAGTTCTAGTCTCTTTGCCTATTCACTTACATTTGTATATAAAGATCTATTCTGTTTCTCCGACATTGGATTTCTTATTCCCCAACAGATTGTTCACACTGAACCTTCATCGGAATAATTATTAGTTTCTCACAGAGAATTATTCCTCTTGATTCCTCGCCCACGTTTACGAATCATCATCAAATATTCTGCTGTTATTATTCACATTGGAATAAAAATATTTCTGTCTTTATTAACCCTTTCCCAAACAAACCATGTAAAAGAAGCCAAAATTTCCACACAGTGACACTTTTTGACGCCCCCCAAGAAAATGGCTTGCTTGCCACAAGCAAATTCTTCATTTTTCACAATGCTTTCTAACCAAAATACATAGGTTTTGAACATTTCACCAAATTGAAATTGTCTTCTGCAACACCTTTCAAATTGGAACAGTCCAAAACTTTGTCGTCTGGTAATGGGTAAATAAGAAACCCTTGAGGAAACAGAAGGAAATGCATTTTCTTCTTTTCCCTAAAGGATTTTGACAACATAACTTGCAAATTGTTTCGATCAGTATCTTACATATTGTCGCCTGCAACAGCTTTCAAAATCAGTCTTTAAAGGGGTGTTGTTTAGGAAAGGGTTAATATCTTCCCATTTTTATTGTCCGCAAACCTACACGCAATCTGCACAAATATCCACAAATATCGGGATCAATGACAAAAGTTTCATTTCACAAAATTCAAAATGTCAAAAAACCTCCGCACAAAATCCAATATCCCTCTGTTACAAAACTATAAGAACATCCTACGATGTATCTGCGGCAGCATTTATTTCTTTCCCAAACAAGCGAGGCTTTCGATGTATCGAAATAGTTTGAGAAAACATTGAGAGACAAGAAGAAATTGCTCGTAATCAGAAATGTCTGCTTTACCCTCAATATGTTCTATGCTATAACATAAATATTTTCTACCTTTTACATCAATTAGTTTGTCGTCTGCAGACCTACTCCATGTTGGTACTAAATAGAATCATCAAACCAAATGCCAACAACATTATGAAGTTATTCAAAATTCAAACCTACAATGATCATCATAAATCCCTTTCTCTCTAGCAATTACATCAAAATTTATCATACAACAAGAGGACCTTGATGGTCCTAAATCACTCACCTGAACCAAAATGATATGAGCAACACTTTTATTCAATTCAATTGATATTTATGACTAAGACTGAAAGCTGATTTATGGTAAATAACAATGTGAAAATCAAATTCATCTGAGATCTCATGGTCCCCAACATAGCGTCCAAGATTTGTCTTGATTGGTCAATAATTGTAGATTCTAGAGTGTAAACAAGGTCGAAAACGGCAATTTTGTCAAATTCAAGGGCACATAACTCTCAACTTTCTCATCAGATCAGACTGAAAATCAAAAAATCTTATGGTCCCCAACATTGTGTCCAAGATTTGTCTTGATTGATTATCATTTGTAGATTCTAGAGTGTAAACAAGGTGGAAAACAGCCAAAAATGGCAATTTTGTCAAATTCAATGGCACATAACTCTCGGCTTTCTAATACTAGAAAGACCTGAAGGTCTTGAGTCGCTCCACAGTCCTGAATTTCTTTTAATATCAAATCCAAGTTTTGACTAGATTTTTGAATAGATCTACTTATGGTTCCTACAGCAAAAACAAAGTCAAAAGCAGCAATTATGTGGTCAATGCAAAAAGAAAGTAAATGATTGACTAATATTTTAGGGATGTTAGAGCGATAATAAAATTGAAAACTGTGATTTTGCCAAATTCAAAGACAAATAATTCAGTATGTATATTTAAAATCAAATTGAAAATTAAACTCATGCAAGATGTTATGGTCACTATCATTCTATTCAAATTTTGTCTATATTAGTCAATATTTGTGGCTTCAAGAGTGGAAAAAGTGTCAAAAAACTGAAATTTTGTCAATTTCAAGGGCACATAACTCAAGATTGTAACAGTGTGATAATGTTGAAAATTATACATAAGCAAGACCTTGTTGTCAACAAGATTCTTTCCAAGTATCATCTTGATAGGTTAACATTTGTGGTTGTTAGAGTGAAAACAAAGTCGAAAATGGCAATTTTGTCAAATTCAAGGGCACATAACTCATGATGTAAGATTCCGATCAAGCTGAAAATTACACCCAGGCAGCATATAATGCTTATATATATTCTGTCCAAGTTTTGTCTTGATTGGTTAATATTTATAGATTTTATAGTAAAAATAAAGTCAAAACCAGCAAAATAGAGCCGAAAATGGCAATTTTTTGCAATTTCAAGGGCACATAACTCATGATGTAAAATTCAGATCAAGCTGGAAATTTTACCAAGGCAAGATCTTATAGTCAGTATTATTCTGTCAAAGTTTTGTCTTGTTTAGTCAATATTTGTAGTTGCTAGAGTGAAAACAAAGTCAAAATACAGCTGAAAATGGCAATTTTGTCAATTTCAAGGGCACATAACTCATGATGTAAAATTCAGATCAAGCTGAAAATTTTACCAAGGCAAGATCTTGTAGTCAGCATGATTCTGTCACAAAGTTTTGTCTTGATTGTTCAATATTTGTAGATTTTAGAAGAAAACTAGTCAAAACCTGCTATTTTTGACATTCAAGGGCAGATAACTCAGGTTATACTGATTCAATCCATATTCTTTGAAGGAATCTGAGAGAGTGTCACCCAAGAATCATTCCTGTGAAGTTTGGTTGAAATCCATCCAGTAGTTTTTGAGAAGAAGATTTTTAAAAAAAAAAGTTTACGGACGCACGCACGCACGGACGGACGGACGGACGGACGCACGACGGACACACCGCCATGACAATAGCCCGCTGGCCTGAAAGGCCAGTGGAGCTAAAAATCAGACTGAAAATCAAACTCATACGAGATCTTATGGTCCCCAACATTGTGTCCAAGTTTTGTCTTGATTGATTAATAATTTTAGATTCTAGAGTGTAAACAAGGTCGAAAACAGCTTAAAATGGCAATTGTGCCAAATTCAAGAGCATGTAACTCTCAACTTTCTGATCAGATCAGACTGAAAATCCAACTCATCTGAGATCTCATGGTCCCCTACATTGTGTCCAAGTTTTGTCTTGATTGATTAATATTTGTAGATTCTAGAGTGTAAACAATGTGGAAAACAGTCGAAAATGGCAATTTTGTCAAATTCAAGGGCACATAACTCTCGTCTTCCTAATTAGATCAGACTGAAAATCGGACTCATCCAAGATCTTATGGTCCACAACATTGTGTACAAGTTTTGTCTTGATTGAATAATAATTGTAGATTCTAGAGTGTAAACAAGGTTGAAAACAGCCGAAAATGGCAATTTTGTTGAATTCAAGGGCACATAACTCATGACATTCTGGTCTGATCTTAAACAAAATCAAACCTGTCCAAGATCTAATTGTCAGATACATTGGGTCCAAGTTTAATCCTGATTGGTAAATATTTGTAGATGCTAGAGTTTTAACAAAGTCAAAACTAGCTATTTTTCGCATTCAAGGGCAGATAACTCCGGACTTTCTGGTCCGATCAGACCAAAAATCGAACTCATCCGAGAACTTATGGCTTATATTTGTGGATGCTAGAGTGTTAACACTAAATTGTTGACAGACCGACGGACAGACGGACGGACGACGGACACAAAGCCACCACAATAGCTCATCTTGAGCACTTCGTGCTCAGGTGAGCTAACAATAAATCACTGTCCAAAAAGAAAACTGTTTGTATCAGATTCTCAATTCACATAATACTAGTCTGCTTCCAACAATATAGCCTTAAAGGAATTCATTTAATCACAAACAAGATACTCTAGACTAAGAAACTAAATCTATTGACAAATACAGCTGCAAAGATCCCGCAAAGAATTTAATCAAGTTGATCAGACGCACTGTTATTTCCTTGGTTATTTCCTTAGACTGCACAACATTATGCTGCTTTTCAACATAAACCTCGTAACTGCAGCTTAAAACAATCTGCAGTTACGAGGTTTTTGTAGAAAAGCGACAATTATCTATTTTCAAACAACAAGGAATAGTAAGAATCCAATAAAAGTCACCAGGAAGGAAACTCCTGAAGAGAAAGTTTCTCCTGTTTTTCCCCATTCATTAAACATGTATAGATCTTACAGCCTCATTGTAGCCTTCTAGAAACTTTTTCTTCATTAACTCTTTCCCAAACAAGACACCCTTGATAGAAAAGGCTTGGGAAAACATTGAGGCAAAAGAAGAAAATGCTGATAATCAGCATTTTCTCCTTTTGTCTCTATATTTTCAGTGCCATATTGTACACGTATTCTATCTGTTATCACATAGGTTGTGCATGTAATCAGCAGCATCTTTCATAATCATACCTCTATTTTGCTGTTTAGGAAAGGGTTAAGCATGTAAGCATGCATGTTAGCATGTAAGGATCTTACAGCCTCACCATAGCCCTCTAGAAACTTTTTCTTCCTCGACACTTAACTAGCAACACACTTCCTATTTTCAATACATTTAACAAGGAAGTTAATATAAGTAATGACATGATTTCTGGAAATTCCAGCAGAAAATCATATTTTAAGACTCAAATATTCAGTACAGTCAAAAAAAGTATTATTGTCATTTCTACCTGTAGTCTAAACAATAAAGTTTAAAACTACAGCTAAAATTTGTACCATCCAATTTAATGTCCAAACACACACTGACAGACAGATGGAAACGACGATGAAATACACATGACCATAACCTCAATTCATAATTTTGTAGCCTTTCAACAAAATGTAGGCACTGAGGAAATATTAATCTTTAAATAAAATCATTAAGTCCAAGGCAGTGGTATCAATATATACTGCCAAACATTATTTGTCTAACCATACAGTCAGGGTTTCCACCGACTTTCAAATCTGGGGGTACAAACCATACCTTTACAGCATGCTTATACTGCCTCTAGTAGAGACAAAGAAGGCTGTTTGCAAAAACTGGGGGTACAAGATTCATTTTGGGGGTAAAAAAAACCCATTTGGAGGTTTTTGGACACCCTGACAGTATACTTCCAACAGACAGACAGAAAGATCACACAACAAACAGTGTGCACTAGAGACATTATCCATTATGAATTATTTGTAGTCTTTGAACAAAATGTAGGCTATGAAACAATCCATACACATTTACACAACTATAGGTCCAAAGCTATAATGGTATCAATACAGTATACTGCAAACTGTCACTTATTCAACAGTATTTCTGACAGCTAGACAGACAGACAGAAAGAACAAACACCAAACAAACAACACTGGAAACATCCATTATGAATTATTTGTAGTCTTTGAACAAAATGATGGCTATGAAACAATCCATACACATTTACACGACTATAGGTCCAAAGCTATAATGGTATCAATATACTGCCAATGGTTTCTCCAAGCTTAACCACTATAATCTAATGTATGGTGTTATAATAATATACAGGAAAGTTTGTGGCTAGCATCCAATACATGTTACTTAGCTATCAATACTTGAATGCTACAAGGCACTGTAGTTGTAAATTTAGATCAGGGCAGGTTTAAAAAAAATGTGACCAAAGTGTGACATTTAAATGTTAAGAATAACAGCTAATTTTACAGAATATCATCCAGATTTCTTAATTAGGGTGGCTAAAAACTATTCTAAATGGTTAAGCAGTGCCAAAATTATATTTTAAATTCATGTTCACAATTTTTTAGCTAAAATTGTGTGCACAATCTTACAAAATGACAACAAAAAAGCGTTTCACTCCTGACAGCATATATATTGCACAATATGAGAAATTGTAACCCAAGAATCACTAAATAGTAGAGTGCAGAATGCGTGCAAGGTTGATGGCTTCCTAAAAGAATTTGAGTGGTAGATTTCTGGCTGAATAGACAAAAATGAGAACACATTTTGAAAAATAAAAGTGTTTCACTCCCGACATAAAATTTAGAGGGGTATTGTATAAAACAGGCTCCACATCCTAAACCCAAGAAGATAAAATAAAAAAGTAATTTTAAGATGATGATGCACATGTTGCTTTATGAATTACACGTGCTTATTGTAGTATCCTGTCACTGTCTTTTATTTACCATAGCTTAGAAACTTGGTAAAAGTGTTAAGTGTCACACAAAAAAGTTTCACTCCTGACATTTTTGACATGTTTTAATGACATATCTTTTTTATTTGTGAAGCGATTTTCTTTAAACTTGGTACCCAGTATATAGACACAATAACACATCTTTTTAGCTTTGATTGGGTTGAATATGTTTCTCTGTAAAAGCCGTGGCATGTAAAAAGTGAATGGTCACATTTTTTTTAAACTTGCCCATCAGACAGCATATTCTGTACAGACATATATCATCGTTTTACTTCAAAATCCTCCTAACTGCAATTTGTTTTGACCTACAGTTACCAGGTTTTCAAAGAAAAAACAACAAAATATTATATTACATCTTATATATTATGAGCATTGCAGACATACAGTGATTGGCCATATCTGAGTCATCACTTGAAAAAATCAAAATGGCCGACGTAATACCAACAATAACTTTAACACCAAAAATTGTAACTCAACTGAACAAAACTTACTTGATTTTTACAAGATTCTTGAACTTCTGTCCTTGTTGAGTATAATTTGCTTCATAATTTTTGAAAAATGTTGTATAAATAGTCTGTATATGATGGGAAATGAGAAGGTACCAAATGCTGTCGACTTCATCCTCATTGTAGTGTTGAGTTTCAATGAAATGTTTTCTTGCCTCGAACTTAATTTGAATAATTTGTTATACACATATAATTTCACTTGTGTCAGGGCTTTGTGATAACCAAATTATATAAAGAATCTCCTTTTTGTTTTCCCACAATGTTGATTTTCTTGACACATGTCTAGATTTGCTACATTCTTGGCAATTAACATAGTTGAGTTGCGTTTTATCACAAAATAGAAATAGAGTCATAGTTATTTATCGAGTCTTTCCAAATTAATTGTAACAAGAGGACCATGATGGTCCTATATCGCTCACCTGAACATAGGTGACATGAACGAAAATGGTAATTTTGTCAATTGAAAAAGCATATAACTATATTTAAGAACTTTCTGTTACGATCAGAAGCTACAGCATAGGGATAATTTTCAGTCTTTAGACATTAAACTACACAAAATCTTCAAATATTCAGGTCTTATAATTTGAGAAAAGATTGTCAAACACTGCCCTCTTTATCATTTTTATATGGAACCCAGTCAATCCACAACATAGGGGAACTATTCATTGAACAGTTACAATTTGATTTTGGTTAAATCTTCTCCTAACAGCATAACATCAGAGCAGTAGAATTAAAAACTGCTGTAACTAACAAAACAGAATGCTGAGTAAGACTGCATTCATTTACAAAAGTCGACAGAAAATGATATGAGGAAAAAGATGCAAATATAGGCTATCAGCATTTTCTTCTTTTGCGATAATATTTTCCCAGCATTTTCAATAAGTGAGCCAAAGCCTGCTTAATACCTTTCCAAACTGAAAAGGAATAGACAGTTCCAATTTGAAAAAAGACCATAAAATTGATATGGATAAAGAAAGGATTCATGCAAAATAAAGCAGATAAAATATTGAGACAAAGGGAGAAAATTACTGATTATCAGCCTTTTCTTCATTTGACTCAATATTTTCCCAAGCCTTTTCTAATTATTTAGGGATGTCAAACCCGGCATTTTCAGGAAAGGGTTAAACTAAAGTACATATCTAGAGGCTGTACTAGAGATTCAAATAGGAGAGGTTAAGGGTTTAACAAATTGTAAAATATCTTTCAATGTTTAAAATTCATTTGAATGATCTAATAAAACTATTTAAATTAGTACCATCAACAAAGAATAGCTTAAATAACAGATAGAATGTATTTACCCCTTTTTACCTGCTGTTCCCTATTCTGGTAAACATTTCTCGGTAAATGTAAACAATTTTCTCCTCTTTGTTTATTTTATGGGGATTAGACATATCCTCAGTGGGGGATTAAACCCTTGTAACTCCAGCCTTGTCTAGCTGTAGTTACTGGGTTTTGTCTCCCACTAATGATATCATACCTGGTTTAATTAATTTAAAAGAATTTTCTTAGGATTTCTCAAAGTCTGGTATGCCCTACCCACATTTTTTGACAAATCTTAAAATTTGTGAATAAATTTTGGAAACAGTCACCTGAGGAACATTCCTGCCAAATTTGATTCAAATTGGCCCAATGGTTGATTTTTAAAGAATTTTCATAGGATTTTTAAGCCCCGCCCTGCCACGCCCACGTTTTTTGACAAATCAAAAATTTGCGAACAAGTTTTAAAAAGGGTCACCTCAGGAACATTCCTGCCAAGTTTGGTCAAAATTGGCCAAATGGTTGTGGAGAAGAAGATGTTTAAAGAAATTGTGGACGGACGGACGGACGGACGGACGGACGGACGGACGGACAGACGGACGGACGGACGGACGACGGACGGTGAGCGACCACAATAGCTCACCTTGAGCACTTCGTGCTCAGGTGAGCTAAAAAGACGACACGATGAGATTTAAGTTTTGACCAGAATCAAGCAACATGTATAAATGTCATTTGATTCTACGCAACACCAAAACCTCTTAACGTTCACTCTAAGGACAGTTTGTTCATATTCATGATTCGCTAACTCATTGAAATGGTCATGTACACAAAATATAAACAAATAGCAAAAAAGTTAGAGAACATTATTCTTAGAAATAAGCATATACTTTTAAATTGAAGAATCGTCTTTTATTCTCATGAGATTAAAAATATAAATAGCGAGTTTTCTTAAATTCGACTCATTTTTTGTGGTCATTATGCGGTAAAAATTATCGCGTGTTGAAAATCCTTTAAACCAGGAAAAAAGAAACAAGTTTCTTACATTTTCAAATTGGAAACATTGAAAGAATGCATGATATTCATCATCTATACAATAAATATTTTTGTATCTCAAACAATATTGGCAAAAACGTTCATTAAATGGTATGCCCTGGTGACGACCGATCTCAACATTAAATTTGTGACTGCTGCATCTAAATCTAGCTAGATATCGCCGTAATGTAAATGACAGTTCCGTTCTCAGATACTTTTCTGGTTCTAACATCGTTTTAAAATGCCTGTATGTAGCGCATCGACTTTGGTTATTTACGTCACTATGCCAATTTTGTTTTGCACTATCTATCAGTCTAATTCTGAAATTGTTAAGAAATATATCCTGATTACCTACTTCCTGGGATAACCAAACCAGTCCATAACCATATGTATATAAAAGATGTTTCACTGATGAAGCCCAAGTGCATCTACCCATGTCATCTAAATCTTTTAACATTAAGTAACAATTTCTTGGATATCTATAACTAGGCATATTCAACAATTTTAACCAATATTTAACACATCTATAATAATAATCGACATAGAGAGGTAATCTACCACATTCTCCTATTGCTATGCAGTCGTTTATAGATGAATTAATACCTAGAAAATATCTACAATAGCTGATTTGCACCTTTTCAATCTCCAAAGCTAGTTCTGTGCCCCATATTTCTGAACCAAAAAGTAGAATGGGTTTCACCATTGTATCAAAAATCTTAAAATTTTCCGCTAAAGAAAACCTACCAAAGTGCTTTTCATAAGACCTTATTGCGTAAATTGATTTTTTTGCCTGGGAAGACAGCTTTGATTTCGTTTTATACCAAGACAGTTTTGGGGTAAAAAGTATTCCCATGTATTTATATACTGACGTTACATTTACTTTCGTACCATTATACGTCCAAGATTCATAATTACGAAGTGGTCCACCATTTTGAAAAACAATAATTTCTGTTTTATCTTGATTGATTTCCATACCAGTTTGGTTACAAAATTCTGAAATTGAATTTAATTGTAATTGAAGATTAATTCCGGTGTCTGCACAATTAGCAACATCGTCAGCAAAAAGTATGCAAATTATATCAGAAATTTGGTCATTGACAAAAATGCCCCTAAGCCCCTTTTGTTTTAAGAAGGTAGATAACTCGTTGATGTATAGATTAAAAATTATAGAACTACTTATGTCCCCTTGTCTGGTACCTACATTACTTGTAAAGGGTTGTGAATACTTATCATTAATTCGCACGTAATTTTTCATGTCGGAATACATAGAGATAAGGATGCGAAAAACTTTTCCATTAACGCCTATTTTCCTTAAGCAAGTAAATAGATTGAAGTGAACTAATGAATCAAATGCCTTTTTAAAATCGACATAAAGTACGTAAAAACGTCCGCCTGGTTTACTAAGATATTTCTGCACTAAGCTCTGTACGACAAACATGTTATCTACACAAGAATAATTAGATCGAAAACCTGATTGGGATTCGTCTATTTTTTGGAAATATTCAGCCCATTTGTTCAAACGGTCATGTATAAGAGTGGAAAAAATCTTGTATAAAACATTTACAAGGGATATACCCCGATAATTAGACGGAGAACTTCTATCTCCAGATTTGTGTACTGGGACAATTATGCTTTCCCGCCATGAATCTGGAAAATTACCTGTGTTTAAAATATCGTTAAACAAATTACAAAGACATGGTGCAATTTCGAAACATGTATTCTTATAGAATTCGGCAGGTATACCATCAGGACCTTGAGATTTTCCGAGCTTTAGTCTTTTAATGCTTCTGTGTATTTCATCGATAGTGATTTCTGTATTTAAAATGTCATTGTGATCTGTAAAAAGGTCTAAATCATAAATGAAATGTTCGATACTAGGCTGATTTTCTTTATGCAATAAATTCTCAAAATGTTTTTTCCATTCACCAATGTCTGAATTATTAATAGTTTCTACCTTTCTCGTTTTATTTTTCAATAAGGACCAAAACATTTTTGCGTTTTTTATCGAACTAAAGAGCTTCATTCTATTTTCTCTTTGGTATAACAACTTTTTTGTTTTACATAATAATTTAAAGCTTTTACGTTTATCTATATACGTGTCATAATTTTCTCCTATACCATTTTTGCGAAATTGCCTAAGAGCATAGTATTTTTGAGATTTTGCTGTCTCGCATTCTTTGTCCCACCATGGTTGATTTAAGTCGCACTGTTTTGTATTAGTATTTACCTGCATATATGCGGCAGATCTCTGATACAAATCAATGATACTATTTACTGCATGGTTTATATCTAACGATACACTATTGATAATATATTCTGAAATATTTTGAATATTCCGAGAAAAATATTGTAAGAAACTATCTTTTCGTTCATCTTTCCATTTGAATACAGGAAATTTATTTACATGTTTGTCATTTTTCAATCCATTATCTATAGTGGGTTGCTGTTTCAATGTGAATTCTAATTTTGCATATACAGGAAGGTGGTCTGACTCATCGTTATCAAGTACAGAAAAATATTTCACAAATGGAAACAAATCCGTAGAAGCAATATGGTAGTCGACTACACTTGCACCGTTATGAGTTAAACATGTAAAATTACCAGATTTGTCATCAAACAACCTTCCGTTCAAGATATGTATGTTATGTTCACAACATAATTCAACTAAAGTTTTACCAAACGAATTATATGTATTTGAATCTTTATTACTTCGTTGAAGATCAAAATTGTCTGAATCGTAATCTACGTTTTCATTAAACACAAAATCTATCGAATCATTTGGGATGAAATCTAAGAAATTTTTAGTACGGGCGTTTAAATCACCAGCTACATACAAAAGGCATTCTGGATACTGCGATTTTAGTGTTTCAATATTATGACTAAGACTGGTTATTCCATTCTTTTCCTCCAATGTTTGGTAAATATTCGACCCTTCTGGAGAAACATATGCAATATATATAATCAAGTCAGACATAGATTCAAATACATTTGCCTTAACATAAAGTACAATGCAATCATTATAACCAGGACAAATCCGTGTAATAAAGTCATTTTCCATCAATGTTTTCCTTATGTAAACTCCAACACCCCCACTATTTCGTATACTTTTTTTGGCCTTTTTTCTAATACAATCAAAATATACAAAGTCATCTAAACACCCAGAAAATTCATTGTTATAATCACTCCATGTCTCTAAAAGACCGATAATGTCAAAATGTTTTAAGAAAATCTAAGATTAAATGATCGTCGGAAAATTTCTTAAACCCGCATACGTTCCACGTGGTCAACTTAATACATGTATTTACAATCGGGCCTTGGCCACTGTCCTAGTTAAAACCCGTGCCGACTCCACCCTCTGATGCATCTGATTGGTCCCCGTCATTGAATGATTGGTGACGATTTTCCCGCCAATTTCTGATTGGCCGTCGCTGACCTTTCGCCTTTCCAACTCTCACGATCTCATTGGTCTTTTCGTTATACCTGTATACGTCATTCTCTATTATCAACTTATCGTAGCTCATGCGTGCGTAATCACCCTTATCTCTCGCTTCTTTCATGTATGGACCCAAAGCCTTTCTCTTTGCTAACACTTGTTCGGTATAATCCTCTCTGACTCGGAAATCGCTTTTACCACTAAATTCTGCTTTTGCTTTTTCCAAAATAACATGCTTGTGTTTATATTTCGTAAACTTGACAATAATAGGGACACCTTTCTGGCTATTACCTTTGACCCTGTGCGCACGCTCGATATCAACGTTTTCTAGCTCGGGTAAACACAATTCATCCTTTATGAATGACCTGACCTTTTCCTCAGTATCCGACCAATCTTCATTTAATGTTCCGTCAATTCCATAGATTCGTAAATATATTATGGTAATATAACATGATTGCAAAAACTTGGCTGTAAATGAACAGCCATAGAGTGCTTATAAGTCATTAATGAAATATTATTTTTCACTATAACCACAGCTTTCTTAATTCACAAGGTTTTTGAAAAAAATCGACAAAATGCTGTCTTACTCATTTGTTCAGAAAGAATGTTTTGTGATATTTGACCTTGATCTTAATGGTTGACATTGACCTTGGTATGTTATTACCTAACGGAATAATGTATGAAATGTACACCCTGAGACTCAATAATTGCTAGAGAACTTCCAGGCTATTGTTGTTTTGGACAGACACCAGTAAAACATTATCCTCACAAATCATGAATAATTCATGACCTTTCTATGGACGTACGAGGTATGTCCATAAAATACATAGACAACCAAAGTTTTCCACCAAATAGTAGTTTTATCGATCCCAAAACACTATCAATTTAAAGGTCCATTTATTCTTAAATACTTCTGCTACATTTTATATTGTTTGCGAAAGTACCTACAAGCAAAACCGTCACCATAGCAACAGCATAACGCTACCACGGGGCATTTCAGATATTTGAACATAGAAAGACATAAAACTAGTCTTTTGTCACAAGTTTTTTTTTAAAAAATATGCGGGAAATACACTCACTTCAGCAGTGACGTCATTTGACGTTTTACCGGAAGTTTTGAACGTCAATAACTTGCCAGGAGACGTTATAAGCAATAAACAACCGGCTGCAATGACGGAGGAAAAACACGCCGTTATCAAATTCTATGTCGGTGCGAACATGACACCAACGGAAACATTCAAGTTTATGCAGCGAGGCAAGTCTGACGTGTCCAGAGCGCTAGTGTTTAAATGGCATAGACGGTTTACGGATGGACTGGAAGATATTTGTAACCAGACTAGACCGGGAAGACTTCTTGGGATTCGAACGCGTCGATCATGCACCTTACAGCCTAGACTGTGCGCCTATGGACTTTGCAGTTTTACTGCGATTAAAGGCGGATCTTAGAGGCAAACGTTTTGCATAACTTTGTTCGCTCCTCTGTAGGGTGATACAAGAAAGAGTGGTTCCGCGAAACTTATACCAAATGGGTGGACAGACATAGGAAGTGCGTGAACGCGGCTGGAGAGTACTTTGAAAAGTTGTAACGTCGATGTCGTAAACGACGTCAAAGTGCCCAGTGTATGGTTTTTTACTTGTTTGTTCCATGTGTATTTTTGTAGCTGTTGCGTGTATTTTCATAAAATTTGGTACACATATTCATATTAAAATTCTGCACACGCTGGTGTAAATTTCGAATAGATCATGCAAATATTTCTTATCACCCTGGACCTGTCTACGTATTTTATGGACACACCTCGTACAACAGTTTTGCACTAACTAAACTATTAACCCATTACTAGACTGCAAAATTTAGACTGTTCAAAGTTCATAGTTGTAGCAGACGACTGAATTTCCAGTTAATTATTTAACTTAACATTTTATGGCCATTTGTCGTAGAAAAAAGTGTTGGAAATGAAGAAATTTCTTCATCTTCCACAATGTTTTCCAAAGTCTTTATCTTAAGGTGCAGCAAAAGTGCCAATGTGCGGGTGAGGGTAAAAGTAATCTCATGTTTGTCCATTTTCTGTGCCAACATTTCCCATATCATAGAGACATTTTGTTAAGTAGAAAAGCATCACACAGATCTATAACAAATAATTATTTTGCATGTAGACAACATCCAACATGACTATTTTGTCAACTCAAGAAGAATCTAGTCATGTCTCAACTCTGCTTCCTCAAACATTATGTTACAAAATAAGCAGTTTGTTCATAATTCAAGGGGAGTAATTCTTGCTAATAATAGGATGAACATGAAACTATTATCTTTAATATCTTCCACACAAAGCCTACAGTTACAAAGTTTTAAAAGAACAGAAGCAAAATTGTGGGAGCAAGCCTTTCAAAATTATTCTCATATCCACTTAACCCATTACCAGACGGCAAATTTTGGACTGTTCCAATTTGAAAGGTGTTGCAGACGACAATTCCATGTTGATAAAATTTCAATAATATTTCCATTTTGGGTTAGAAAACATTGTGGTAAATGAAGAAATTGCTTGTCACAAGCAATTTCTTCATTTTCCACTATGTTTTCCCAAGCCTATTTTGTAAGGTAGTCAAAAGGCGTCATTGTGCAGTAATGGGTTAAAGGGACATTTCATTCTAATTTCAATTTTTCAAAGTATGTCTTGATGCCAAGATTGGTTATTCTAATGAGTATAAATGCTATTAGTTTTTTTAAGTTGTTGCCAATAAGCGATAAACACGCATTTAAAGTTGAGACATAATCGATAAATTGCATATAAATCCGAACTGTTGTCCACAACAATTTGTTCAATTCTAACACAAAAATATAAATTTCTCGTAAACGGCGCAATATTTTGGCTTGAAATTTTCGGAATTTTCATAAGGAAATATGCTCTTTCAGATAAGAATAACAGTAAAATTTATGACAAAGAATTCTGAAATGTCACTTTAAACATCATAACAACCTTTTGAGACGGTAAGAAACAATATTGTACATAATAATTATTGCTGCTTTTCAACAAAAACCTCGTAACTGCAGCTTAAAACAAGCTGCAGTAACGAGGTTTTTGTTGAAAATCCATAATATTTGGAAAGACTGGAAGATGTGCATGCCATTTACAAGTAACTTTTTGCTGAAGTAGAAAAGACAAGAATAGACCTGCAAGAGTGCAACTTGATTTTCATTACAAAACTCCATCACCTCTGACATTTAAAGTTTCTCTGCTTGCAACAGGTAATTATTTGAAATAACAGGTTGAACTTTAGCACTTCAACAAAATGAATGTGGGTGAATTATCCTGCATCCTTTCACAAACATGCAGAGGAATGCACTATACATGCTCATATTTCATCCTTTTTAGACAATTTGCCCTATTTTGCCTTACAGAAATTTATAGACATAGTACAAATTTGGGAAACATGGATATTCTGTTTGGATTTTTTTTCTGTTTCTTTGAAATAGCAGGTTGAACTTAAGCACTTACAAAATGCATGCTGCTTCGATTGGACTGAGATTGTACAGATAGTTTGTATATTAAACAACACAACGTGACCTAAATTTGAAGGTCACTTAACGTGAACTATTTGTTGCTTTGACAAAAGAAATAATACTTGGTACTTGAAGAAAACTCGAGGAAAAGGAAGAAATGCTTGTTACAAGCAAGTTCATTTCAAATCCCACACAGTTTCAGTTACCTACTGTGTGATGTGAAGTTACCATCAAAGTTATTCCATTTATTCAATTAACCCTTGTCAAGCTAAATTTCAAGAAGCAAGCAATATAGAACAAGACCAGACTGCACATATGTGCAGGTTGGTCTTGTTCTATTCTACCTGCCAAAGCGACCGGAATATTTTGAGATTAGTATGACCAGGGTTAATGTATAGATTCATTCTACGTACTAATCCCCTGCTGCCTATATTTCGTAAACAATGACTAATTTTTTTCTCATAAAAAAAATAACATCAGGCATTCATTTTTTCCATGTTTACGTCTACCGAATCCCCAATTTTCAATAAGTTGTCCAGGATCCAGAGTTTTCCTTCTGGTAGAAAAAAATAATATAGGACATTGCCCTCTCTCGATATCACTTCATTTAGATGTCCTCCCTCATGGCCATTCCATATCGTCCGTGTTATTGCAAAACCTTGTTACTCCAGCTTTAATAAAGCTGGAGTTACAAGGTTTCGCAATAACATCGACGATATCTTGTCAGAGTTAATGAACACAAATGAAGACATAGTCCTCCTGCTTCTTTTTTTACATATTGATTCTCTTCATAGACCATCATTGACCAAATTTTCATGTTTATGTCTAAAGGACTGCAGGATTTTCTCCAAAGACTGCTTTTTTCTACCAAAGAGAAATTGGGTAAAATATTTTTTTTTCCGAACACAAATGAAGACATAGTCCTCCTGCTTCATTTTTACATATTGATTGTCTTTATGCCGTTTATGGCCTGTCATTGACCAAATTTCATGTTTATGTCTAAAGGACCAAAGGATTTTTTCCAAAGACTCTGGGAAATTGGCGAAAAAATCCAAAGACAAATGAAGGCATAATTAATGAAGTCCTTCTACTTGTTTCTACATATTGAAAGTCCTAAATAGACTGTCATTGAAACGGGATAACAGATTCTTTTTCAAACACAAAATGAAGACATAGTCTTCCTGCTTGGTTTTTTTTGGTGCTTATCTTTTTTTACATATTGATCATTATCTAAAGTTACAGACTGTCATTGACCAAGAAATTGTTTTACGAAAACAAATGAAGATTATAAATTTCAAAGGTCTCCTGCTTGTTTTTGACTGTTTCCTTTTCCTTTTCTTTTTTTACATATTGCTTGGTTTTTATTCAGGATGGCTTGGACAATAATTCTACAATTCTCTCTTCCGAAGAATATGTCACATGATTAAGAGCTTTGTGCATATCAGATGAGAAGTTTATTGCTCAGATCAGATATGGAATTAGTTAATGCTGATAAACCAGCATTTACTCCTTTTGCCTCAATATTTTTTAAGCTATAATGTGCACATTTTCTTCTTTTTGTCTCAGTTTTTTCTGTCATCTTCAGCTCCTTTGAAATTGGACAGTTCCAAAATTTTGTCATTTGGTAATGGGTCAATGTGTCCCTGTGTTCAAACCTGCACTAGTTCTAAAAGCAAACACCTATCTATAACCATTAGTTCTAGATCAAAAATGTTCAATTATTCATGCAATATTGTCTAATATTGATAATAGTATGAGACATCTAGGGATCACTTACAACATAGAGATAAATATAAACCCTTTCCAAAAAATACAATAATTTTGAAATTCCTTAATAATATTAGGAAAAGTTTCAGAAAACATTGAGGCAAAAGAAAAAATTGCTGATAATCAACATTTAATCACTCTTCAACAAGAACTTTGTAACTGCAGTTAGGAGATTTTTGTTGGAAAACATTGCTATATTGTACACAGAATTCCTACCTAAAACTAATTCATAGCCCATTACCCAACATCAAAAGTGTTCATTTATTCATGCAACATTGTCTAATATTGCCTATTGTGAGAGACATTGGACCACTTTCAACATACTGATAAATCAAGGGCGGATCGAGAAATTTTTTCCAGGGGGGGTCAAAGCCCAAATGATGGCTTTTATTAAGAAGTAATTCAAGTTATATAGTCAAAATTCAATTTTCCGCCAATTCCAGGGGGGGGGGGGTCATGACCCCCTGACCCCCCCCCCCTCTGGATCCGCGCATGTAAATCTTGATATATAAGAAGAGAGATATATTTTACAGTAGCTTTTAAGCTCACATCAAATTACATCTATACTACTCCGAATTCTACGACGAAGAACACCTTAAACAAGATGTGTTAGTGAAACACAAATGTCCCCAAAATGGCCATGTTAAGTTTTCATGTTAAGTTTCAGACACAGACAGACATTTGGTTGGACAACTGTAAAACAATATGTATGCCCCCCCCCCCCCCCCCTGATCTTTCGGGGGGTTCCCAAACAACAAAATTTTAGGGCAATCCACTTCAATAACTGCCACAAATGACAAAATGGAAGTTATTAAAGATAGAATTTGTGTAAAATATGGCATAGAAAATATTGAGACAAAAGGAGAAACTGCTGATTATCAGCAGTTTCTTCTTTTGTTTCAATGTTTTCCCAAGCCTTTTCAGTTAGGGATGTCAAAACCAGGTCTTGTTTGGGAAAGGGTTAATTGATATACTTTCACCAGGGATTTCTAAACCTTTTAACCGTTTTTGGAGAGAAATCTTAACTACAAATCGCTGCAAAAATATTCAAAGAATGTAATTGATAGTATAATGCACCGTCACAAGTTTCATACTTTACTTTCACTATGCAAGTAACGCACAAAATTAGACAAGCAAAAATGTTTTCAAAAAAATTTTTTTTTTATATTCCACATCCATATACTACACAAATCCTTAATTTACAAGCATTAATAAAACCCAGACATGTTTGCCTGCGACACTATCATTACATCATAGCATATCGCTGCTTTTCATCGAAAACCTCGTAACTGCAGCTTAAAACAAGCTGCATTTACAAGGTTTTCAATGAAAAGCAAGTATATTCAAATGGAGACACTTGATTGGTGAATTCATAAATAATTGATCCAATCATAGAAGGTCACAAGGGAAAGGAAGTCAGTGGATCTCATTGTGTCCTCAAGTAACCTTTACACTTTTAGCAGACGACAAATTGATTAAATGGAGTTTATAATGCCGTTTTGAACAGTATTTCAGTAAGATCATGACAGCTGGAGAACCTAATCATGGATTCCTATCATTTATCTCCCTAACACTGTTAGAATATCTTTCCAGTCTTGCCTCAAGTTGCATATCGTCGGTGTAAATGCAAAACCTCGTATGTCGATTCTAACAATTTTCAAAGTACAAACTTGTGTGCCCAGTTTAGACAATTCTCATGGGTTTTGAGATATTTTTACTAATCAGTATTAATGATACATTATTTGTGAACAACATGTCCAAATTTCAAGTAAAACATTTCAGTTTAGGAAAAGTTATTACATTTTTTTCCCTCCCCTTTGAAATTTTCCAAAACCGCGATACGAGGTTTTGCATTTACAACGACAATATCTCACTTAGGTCTATTATGATTATCTAACCATTGATGGAAGACAAAATGTCAGAAAGTAAATTTGCCATAGCCGGATATCGAACCCTGGACATAAGACTTGAAGTCTAAAACACTTGACATGGCAGAAGACGAAATTTGTCCTACACAATTAAGGCTGATATGGGATGCATGGCCAATGAAGTAAAATTTCAATAACAATTTTGAGAAATAAGGCATAATAATTTTTTTCACCAATGATGTTTTCTTCTTGTTTGAAAACATGAATCGGAGATAAAATGTTAAAGTACTTTGACTATTTATGTTGCTGTGGTAATATAACTTCCCAGTTATGAGAAACAGGATTTTCCCAGTGTTTTTGTTGTCTTTACACATGAACTAATTAAGTACATTGTTAATTATAGTAAATAAGTAGGGTAATCATCAAGTGGTCTGATTATATGCACTTGGTACATTTTTGCGCCTCAATAATCATGGCTTTTTCATAATAATTATCTATCAATTATGTTTTAAGCAGGCAGTTAGTAAACAAAGATCAGGGTACATATGTGCAGACTGAGCTCTCTTTACACTGCCTGCAAATGATGAACTAATTTAATTGCCTATAATAAATTTTGCAATGTAAACCATTACCAGACGGCAAAATTTTAGACCACAATTTCAAATGAATGAAATTTCATGTTTTTTGGTCTTTCTTTGTGGAAAACATTGTTGGAAAATAAGGAAATTGCTTGTCACAAGCAATTTCATCGGTTTCCAAACTGTTTTCCGTAGCCTTTATCATGTGAAGCGTCAAAAGGCGTAAATGAGTAGAAATGGATTATGTATAGTAAACAAATAGAGTATTCGTAAAGGGGTTTGTATCCCATGCACTGAGTACATTTTGCACCTTAGTAATCATTGTTTACTTATAATATTCTGCAAAAACTAACCAAACACAATCAGCATTATGTAATGGCCAGACATCTGCAATGTTTTAAGACGCTCTTGAAAATATCATATTTTGCCCAAAGAAATAAATTTGTCTCCGTTTAAAATTACAGAATATTCATTTGTCAATACATCCAAAATGCTTTAAATTCTATGAAAATTAACATGTAAGCAGCTATAGGTCTCCATAAATGACTTGGCAGAGCATCTCTACCTAACCGTAAGAGATACTCTGCCAGGTCATTTATGGAGACCTAAAGTGAAGACTGAGATCAGGTGGTCTATATGTGTTGCTTGATCTTTGTTTACACTGCCTCACAATTATCAACTTATTGCGTTTGCGTATTATTACGAATCATACTAATCACAGTAAAATCGAGAAGATCGTCAAGTGGTTAGTATCACATGTGCTCAAGTACAATCATTCGTTAGTATTAACGAAGATAAGTACATGTAGATGTTCCCATGATCCATTTTCTTATTGTTTGTTGCCAAAAATAAAGTATGACATAGTTCAGAATTACGTTGTAAAAAAAAGATATCATATCCATTTTCCAAACAAAAAGCTGGTTTTGACATCCCTAGTAGAAAATATTTGGGAAAACATTGAGACAAAAGAAGAAAATGCTGATTATCAGCATTTTCTTCTTTTGCCTCACTATTTTCTGGGCTGTATTGTACGCAAATCCTTTGTCAAATAATATCTATTTTGTCGTCTCCAGCAGCTTTTCAATCATTCTCCCTAAAATTTTACAGTTTGGGAAAGGCGCAATTGGGGTCTGGAAAAACAGCCCATATAGTATTTTGAAACCACTGTCAGACCACTATCTGGTCAGATCCACCAGGGTAGTTTGATCACAATCCGTACAGCAGCTGTCTGACAGTTGCTACAAGTATTATGAAGAATGTATTATAAATCAATCTGGATCTTTTTTCTGTGTTTTCCAAAGCTTTTTTCCAAAAGTCACCACAACAAGGCATTGCATGGAAAAGGCTTTAACCCTTTTCCAAACGTCAAAATTTCAGGGTGGCTCAATTCGAACCCCGCCTCAAACCGGGAAATAGATGGTGATAAAAGGTAGAATTAGTGTATGATAATAGCTCAGAAAATATTGAGGCAAAAAGGAGAAAATGCTGGTTATCAGCATTTTCTTCTTTTGTCTCAATGTTTTCCAATCCTAAAATAGTAGGGACATCAAAACCAGGTCTTGTTTGGGAAAGGCTTGAACAGAAACAAAGGCACTTCTGCATTTCATTGTTTATTTTTCATTCCATCAGGAGATCAGGAGACTAGTCAGATGTTGTCTAGCCAAGGTCAAGGTCAATTGTCTGATATTGCACAATCTCAATCAATCCATTGCAAATCTCTGGAGAATTTTGACTTGGAAATTCAATTAATTTCCTCCTTTATCCAAAACTAGATGACAAAATTTTGCAGTACAGATTTGCAGTGTAGGTAAATGTAAGTTTCATGTTTTATATCAAATGAAACGACTCCTCAGATGTTGTGCCATCATCAAAATTGTTTGTCTGGTACTATGCAATCATAACTAATTTATTGAAATCTCTGGGGGAATCCAACTTTAGGAATTCAATTAATTTTCTCATTTATCCATTGCTAGATGACAAAATTTTGCAGTAAAGGTTTACTGTGGGAAAATGTGTCACTTATCTTCTATCAAATCAGGTGACTCCTAAGATGTTGTCTAGCCAACGTCAAAATTGTTTGTCTGATATTACGCAATCGGAGTCAGTTCATAGCAATCTCTATGGGAGTTTTAACTTGGAAACTCAATTAATTTTCTGCTTAATATGGGTCATGCAGTGGGATTGTAGGAAGGAAAGTAACAGAAAAAAAAGAAACAGGAAATAAAGTAACGGAAAAAAAGTAACTGGAAAAAAAGTAACAATTCTATTACAATCAGTCAGTATTGAAGTATTTATGTAGATGGGATTCTTTTTCAAATAAGTTATAGATTTTGAAGAGTTTATTTTTAAATAGATCTAAAAAATGAAAAATGGTTTGATTTTTTCATTTTTTCACACTTATCATGTATATCATATACATGTTTATCATTAAAATATTGGATATAACAGTATATTGTCTTATCAGGTGTTGATTGGGGATTAAAGTGTGATGTCTGTAATGTGAGATTGATGATTCAATTTGTTTGTTATTTGTTAAATGTCAAGTTTATTTTGATGAATAAACATTATATATAATATGATATTGATGGTCAATGTAGAATAAAGTAGAAAATGCTGAAAAATAGATCTTTTGAAACATTTCTTTAACAAAAGACCCAAAGTATATAAACTGTTTGATTCTACATTTGATAAACAATTTGGATCTATATTGTAACTAATTCATTGATCAAAAATACCTTTTTAAATCAAAGATAAATAAAATATCTTGTACAATAAAAGTTCCTTCAGAATATTATTTTGCTAAAATATAACTTTATGTTAAAGCCAAAATAATATAAATTGTTACTTTCTTTCCTGTTTCTTTTTTTCCTAGCCAACATTGTGACTTTTTTTCCGTTACTTTTTTTTCCTGTTACTTTCTTTCCGTTTACCATGCAGTGGAGACAGATGAAAGATCACTATCATTCATTAAACAAACAGATGTCAGCATTATAATGAAACAGCATTATTAAAAGTTAAGACCATGGTATCTTTTTGAATGTCTACAAGGACAGAGTGCCAGAAGAAAACAGCAACTATTTCTTTACCATCGAACTAAACTCTTGGGAACATCCCTTTTTCCTGTTAAAGCCAAACTTGAATCACGACTTTGGTAAGGGAAGATGTTTTGTCAAACACTTGAATCACACTCAATTATATTTTATGTTTGCACAATCTGCATAGCAACACAATCGTTGGGAATTCAAATATTTTCATGAATGAATGAGTCACTATAACCACAAAATAAATTCAATTATCCATACATTTTTCTGCATTATACAGGGGTGGTAAACAGAGAAACTAGCTCCAGAAAGAGGTAGTTGCATAGAGCGAAAATTTGTAGGTCACGAACACATTTTCTAAAATTATTTCTTTTAAAGCGAGTTTTTGAGAAATCCGGCGATGCTGTAATATGAAGAAATGGTCGAAGTTTGTTTTGCACGGGAGTAGACGGTATTAGTAGCAGGGTTTTAATACAATCGTTGAAAAACATTTCAAAATCGAAAGTAAAAAATGTTTTACTTTCGATTTTGAAATGTTTTTCAACGATTGTATTCAAACTCTGCTTAATAACACAGAATATTCTCGTGCACAACAAACTTCGACCATTTCTTCATATTACAGCATCGCCGGATTTTTCAAAAACTCGCTGTAAAAGAAATAATTGTAGAAAAATGTGTTTCTTGACCTACCTTTGTTTACAGAATTTCGCTCTATGCAACTACCTCGGTAGAGGCCGGATGTCACGAGGAAACAAAATACCGTTGACTCTTTTTGGAGCTAGTTTCTCTGTTTACCACCCGTGTTATATCTTATCATTTTTTAAGGTGCATATTGTCTAACTATATTTGTTCGTCTGTCTGCTTCTGTCTTTCACGAACATATCATTGGTGTTATTGCAAAACCTCTTATCTACAGCTTTAATCGTGGATACGAGGATTTGTGATAACACGGACGATATTTGACTTTAAAGGTTTAAGTATATCTTCAAGCATTTCATGAGTTATGCCCCTTCAAATATAATTTCAATTTTACAAATAACAAAATAATCCTTTTCAATATGCTGAACCAAACCCCAAGGAACAAGAAGCAATCTATGTAGAAAGGCTTTAACCCTTTCCCAGATGGCAAAATTTCTGACAATTCTAATTCATAATGAGTTACAGACAATAAATTTCATGTTGATTAAGATAGGATTTGTGTAATAAAATGACCCTGAAAAATAGAGGCAAAAGGAGAAAATGCTGATTATCAGCATTTTCTTCTTTTACCTCAATATTTTCCAAAGCCTCTTCTAATAGGGACATCAAAAGCCCGGTCTTGTTTGGGAAAGGCTCTAATACAATTCCACTCTTTGGAGAGAACTTTGTTCTGCTATATTGCCTCACAATTGAATTTCCGTCCTCAGAAACTGATCTAATTGAATTGTCTAGTGAGAAGAACAGAAGCTTATTTCCTACCAATACATTCTCATCATTTCATTAACTCTTTTTCGAAAACAATGCTTTCTTTTGAAGTCCATCGTGGCCTTATAGCGCAGTGGGTAGCAAATTTGCCCCTGGGTTTGATCCCTGAGCTGGGGCAAATATCCTTTCTGAAAAAATGTCGCCCATCGATCGATAGTTTGATATCATTAACCTATGTGGTCAAGCAGCTGGAGCCTCAGTTAGGGTGTTGTGGTAGTACTGGTATGAGAAACAACAGGAATTCATTGGATTCCATCGGTTTTGTGGGAAAAAGTCAAATTTTTTGCCATTTGGGAAAGGGATAAACTACAAATGCAACAGTGTGTCTCCAATTTTCCACAATAAAGCCATGAATGGATATTCTATGGGGAGGAACTAATGTTTCAAGTTCCTTTTATCATGTGATAATGTGCAATACGAGAAATATTACAGTAATTTGTCAATTACATGCATGCAAAATTCTACTTGTTTTGGCACTTAGACTATACAAAATGCCAAAAATTCTGAAATTCTGGAAATCTGAATTCCCTTAACTCTTAAACATTGAATTTGAGTTTATTGGGGTTTTAAGCCGTTTTCAACTGCCAGGGTCATATCACGGCGGCTGAAGCACCTACCCATGGATTCCTGTTGTTTCTCAAACCAGTACTACTTACCGAACCTTACCGAACCTCCAGCTGCTTGCCCACTTAGGTTAAAGATTTCAAACCCATTGGTGGGTGACATTTTTGTCAGAAAGGGTATTTTAGCCGTGGCCTTAAACATTGAGTCATGTCATCCAAATTTATATTAGGTCATAACATGAAATATGAAAGAGTAATTCCAGTTATAAGTTAGTCTTTTGCATGCTTAAGTTGGTCCACGCCCTTAAGAGAAGATTTTTTCAAACTCGTAACATGTCCGTTTATATATCTGATACGTTATTGAATATTTACATCTCAGAAAAACTTCGGACATCGCATTCATCCAATTAGGAGTGGACTATCTTAAATCTTGATTTATGTTACTTCTACTTTTACACTTTTAGTCAATCAACTTGAATTATCATTCTAAATCATCCTATCTACAGCTACTTTTGTCCAACTTTCTACACACTAGAAAGAAAACAAGAGCCGTCAGAGACGGACAATGCTCCCCGATTAAGGCATTGTCACAATAAATGTATGCCATGCAGAGCTAAGATTAAGCTAACAAACGTTAAGCCCCCTTTTTCCATGACATAGTTTTTAAACGCAAATTTAAAGTAGTTTATTGTCAAGGGCATCTGATTTGCTACTCAAATATGAAATTTCATCAAATTCTGACCATTAGACTATGAGAAATTAGAGAAAAAGTGTATTTGACCTTAAGTCCCCTTTTCCCATGACGAGGCCTCAAATCCAAAAACTGGGAAAAGTACACCGGCATTATGTCATAGGGAGTTCACATGGTAAGTTTCATTTGATTTGGCCCAAGGGTTATAGAGAAATCGCTTCGGACGGACGGATGGACGGACAGACGAAGCGGCGACTATATGCTCTCCATTCGGGGAGCATAACAAAGTCAAAACTGCCCTTTTTGACTACCAAAGGCAGATAACTCCAGACTTTCTGGTTCAAAAATAATTCTTTGAAGGAATCTGATAGTGGGTCATCCAAGGATCATTCCTGTGAAGTTTGATTGAAATCCATCTTGTAGTTTCTGAGAAGATTTTTGAAGGAAAACGTTGATGACCAGATGCATGGACAGATGCAAGATGGACAAAGCATCATGACGAAACCCTGCTGGTGACGGCCAGTGGAGCTACAAATCTATAACAAGAGGCCCAGGAGGGCCTGAATCGCTCCACTGGCTAAAATGGAAGAATTATCCCATGATTTCTTGTAAGCCTTACACAGCCAAATCTTGAAATTTGTGAATAAATTTTGAAGAGACTCAAAGAACATTCTTGCAAAATCTGGTTCAAATTGGCCTAATGGTTGATTTTTAAAGAATTTTCTTTTGATTTCTCTAAGTCTGATAAGCCCCTTTCTCCCTGCCATGGCCACACTTTTTGACAAATATAAAAATTTGAGAATAAATTTTAAAAAGAATGACTAAAGGCACATTCCTGCAAAGTTTGGTTCAATTGGGCACACTGGTTGATATTTAAAGAATTTTCTTATGATTTCTTTAAGTTCGATAAGCAGCTTCCTCCCTGCCACGCCCACTTCTTTTGACAAATGTAAAAAATTGTGAATAAATTTTGAAAAGAGAGACTCAAAGAACATTCCTGCAAAGTCTGATTCAAATTGGCTCTATGGTTGATTTTTAAAGAATTTTCTTATGATTTCTTTAAGTTTGATAAGCCCGTTTCTCCCTGCCACAGCCACAATTTTTGACAAATGTAAAAAATTGTGAACAAATTTTGAAAAGAATGACTCAATGCACATTCCTGCCAGGTTTGGTTCAAATTGGCCCTATGGTTGATTTTTAAAGAATTTTCTTATGATTTCTTTAAGTCTGATAAGCCCCTTTCTCCCTGCCAGGGCCACATTTTTTGACAAATGTAAAAATTTGTGAACAAATTTTGAAAAGAATGACTCAAGGCACATTCCTGCCAGGTTTGGTTCAAATTGGCCCAATGGTTGATTTTTTAAGAATTTTCTTATGATTTCTCTAAGTCTGATAAGCCCCGCCCTGCCACGCCCACATTTTGAAAAGGGTCACTCAAGGAACATTCCTGCCAAGTTTGGTCAAAATTGGCCCACTGGTATAAGAGGAGAAGATGTTTAAAGAAAAAGTTAACGGACGCACGGACGGACGCACGACGGACACAACGCCATGACAATAGCCTGCTGGCCTTCGGCCAGTGGAGCTAAAAACGTAAGAAACATAATATTCCATGTAAAGAGCAAATTAATTATTTCATGTTACTTTTATCATGTCATAATATGAAATATGAGAGAAAAATTCCAGAAATAATATGAGGTTATTTAACATGTCTTTGTACAATACTGAATTCTATTGGATGAATACTTTGCAGAACGAGGCTATATTTGGACGAGCCGATAGGCGAGTCTAAATATAGACTTGTTCTGCAAAGTATGAATCCAATAGAATTCGGTATTGTACAAAGACATGTTAAATGACCTCTTTATTTCACATCATTTTTTTTTCACACAAAACATGACAAAGATTAATTTTGTATAAAATTAAGATCTAGATCTAATTACTTTTAAATAGAATTCCAACGTGAAAAAAAGGAAGAAAACAACATAGGCCTGTGTCATGAAAAAAAATGTAGGCCTCATGTACATTTCTAACGCTGTGAAATATACATGGCATCTGACATTAAATCTATATTTATCGATTTATGTTTGTCTCAAAAGATTGAATAGACCGTCATAAATTATGATAGTGTGAAATGTACATGAAATTTGTCATATAAACTATCTATCATGTCATGCGTAAATCAACAATGTAAACATTGACAGAAAAGGAGAAATTGCTGATAAACGGCAAATCTCCTTTTCTCTTAGAATTTTTTGTCAAGCCTTTTAATGGACATCAAATCCAGGTCTTGTTTGGGAAAGGATTAAGTGTGATTTTTATCATTGCTGCAAATTAAATGCGATACAATTCAGAAATGTTTTGAAATGAAAGTAATCTCTTTCGTGATGTTTAAAATCATTTTCTCCTTTTGTCTTAATGTATTGCCAATGTGTTTTTTCAATCACAGAATCAAAGCTTTGTCTTGTTTAGGACAGTGAATTCAAAATATCATGTTGAAACAAACATTCAACTCTAATGCACAATTTTGCTTTTGCAAACGAGAACTCTACTAAAGGGAGATTACTCTTCGATGCGAATATGGATATTTGTACTGCAGCCTCGATTTGGGAAAAAATCCATATTTGTACGGTTCAATCGATATTTGTAGGGTTCAAATGAGTGCAATGCATATTTGGACGGTTCAACCGGTGCATCGTACAATATCGATCTAGCCGCTTTGGAATATCGAGAATCCCGTGCGTCCACGCAATTATCTCGTGCGTGCAATACGGCTCTAGGTATTGTATACTCACGTGGTACGAATGGGGTGATTTGATTGGTTTACTACTTTCGGGTGTGAAATAAGTTAGTCTATTGCATGCTCAAATCTTGATTTATGGTACTGTAGTTTATTCCAAACATCTTGTCATAAAAATCCCCAAAACTGTCAAATTTAATAGCAATGAATTTTGTGCTAAAAATAGACTGGGTTTACCATTATGTTTTGATAAACCATCAATGACGCATGATTTGTGCGTCATGGAAAACCCTGGTGTTGTTATAAAATCTCGTGACTACAACTTGAATCAAGCCGTAATTATGAGATTTTATGACAACACCTACGAAATACTATTTGTTTGTCCAAATTTATGTCTCACGATTTACTGGATAAAATGGTTTGTTTCCTATTATCAGAAATTTCAGAATTCATGCTAGATCTATTTTATCCAATTTTCACAACAAAGTTGTAAATGTATGAGATACATGATATTCACTAGGGACAACAAGTGTTTTATATTACTTTGCATCATGTCATAATTTGAAATACGAGATAGAAATTCCAGAAATATAATTTGATTTCACTCAAACAGCCCCAAATATTAGTCAGGAAGGTTGCATGTGAGAATCTTCATAATATTGATGAGCAACCAAAATACTGCAACTACAGTTTTCTAAACCTTTCATTATTTCTCTTTTGGAGACTAAGAATAGTTTGGATATGATGTAAGCCCTTTAGAACGGAACAGGTTGACCCTGATATCCCTAATGGAAAAGGTTTGGGAAAATATTGAAGCAAAAGTCAAAAGAAGGAAATGCTAATAAACAGCATTTCCTCCTTTTGCCTCAAAGTTTTCTAAGCTATAACACACATATTTCCTATGCATGACATCAAATATTTTGTCGTTTGCACTTAAGTTTTCGTTATTGGAATGATTTTAAATTTGTTCCATTTGGGAAAGGTTTCATCCATTACAAGACAGCAACATTTTGGACTTGTCCAAATTCAGACACTGCAGACGACAATATCAAGTGATTGACAATTTATGTTTTTTTGTCTTTCTGGGTATAAAACATTGTGGAAAATGAAGAAATTGCTTGTCAAAAGCAATTTCTTTATTTTCTACAATGATTTCTCAAGCCTGTATTCTCATAGGACGTCAAAAGGCACAATTATGTGGGAAAGGATTAATCTTTGAGGTGAGAAATAATTGATTTCCAGATCTCCTGACTTATTTGAGTAATTGCCTTGTTTGGGTGTTAGATGGAGAATTTTACTCCCCTCCTCTCAATTTCTCAGAAATAAACCATCTATTCTTAGGAATTAAGTATCTATTTAGGGAAACAATCTATTTCAAAGCAAGAAATTATTCAACGCTTTACCATGGTATGTGCACATGAACTGAAATAAGAGTTTTCTTTCTTTTGAATTTTTGTAAGGATTAAAACTGTAGTTCAATCCATGCAAGCCAATCTTGAATCTATATTTCATGACAATCAATCAGACTAACTATCATGTCAAACTGGAATTCTTTCTCACACAAGACCTGATTTTGACATCTCTAATAAAAAAGGCCTGGGAAAACATAGAGACAAAAGAAGAAATTGCTTGTCATCAGCTATTTCTCCGTTTGCCTCTATATATTCGGAGCTGTATTGTACATGATCTATATCTTCATCAGCACCTATTTTGTCATCTGCAACAGCTCTCAATTTAGACCAGTCTGACATTGTGCCGTCTGGTAATAAGTTAACAAGGTTGAGACAAATTTTCTTCACAAATAGCTGTACCAAAGATGCAACACAAATTAGAAAGATTTGATTATAATAACCACCATAAGGAGCTTGTCATAATGTATTTAAATTGATGAGTCAAAAATAACCTAAATCACTTCTACCCATCATAAATAATCTATTCTAAAGCCCAAAACCTGATTGTCAATTACTTCCATTTCTCAAATAATCAAAGGATCTAAAATATTTAAGCATCATAAGAAAGCATTAACTACCAGTATATTTTTTCCTTTCCTCTCTATGTGTTAATGTTTTAGAGTCATAGAATAAAGTAAGATTTATCTTCATCTAGACAACTCTTCCATTTTTTGCCAGATAAAATACTATAATTATGCAATTTAGTTTTTAAACATCCCTGGAAGCTGAAGAAAGTTTGTGTCATAATCTATCTTAATTGATGAGGCAAAAATAACCCTGGCCACTTTTTTCTCCTCTACAATAAACTTTTCTAAAGATAATTGAAACAGCTCCAAAACTCTTCAAACATGGCAGCAAGCCCTGTTTTCTAAATAAACTACCTTATACGAGCTTTAAACAAATGGTTTTAGAAACTTTCTTGATACATTTTAACAGCACGCTTTGACTTTTGTAGCCATTTTAACAGGCTTCAAAGCATGTGTGAAATGGTACTAGCCAATAAGCCAATCAATACACCTATTTAATTTGACTTAAGCAATAGAAGGCACCAAAGTATTCAATCAATCAAAGATGGTAGCCAGAGTTAACAGACATTCAGAAATTATACTAACTTCAAAGAAATTCCAGTTGCTATTGTTTCTAACTTTGATTCCATTGTTTCAAGTACTTGAAGTACACATACAGCATGAGATATTGATGTTATGTTTTGAATTACAGAAACTTTAAAGAGAACCCAACAAACAAGCATGCATTCGTGTTTGGGCATATTTTCATACTTACAGCTATTTCTTTTTCTTCTTAGTCAATGTAAGATACATTGTCTTCAGCTTCTCTTCCAATTCTCTCTAATTAATCACAGTTTTGGAGCAAAAATGTCAAAGAATTGTTGCAATATTGTATATTTTGGGTAGTTCTAAGTACAAAGTAAATGGTGTTACAGACAAAAGTTATAGAAATGCTATTATCAACTTAGATGCCTATTAACCCTTTCCCAAACAAGACCTGATTTTGACGTCCTTATAAGAAAAGGCTTAGGAAAACATTGAAACAAAAGAAGAAACTGCTGATAAACAGCAGTTTCTCCTTTTGTCTCAATATTTTCTGTGCCATATTTTACACATATTTCATCTTTTATAACTTCCATTTTGTCATTTTTGGCAGTTTTTTGAGGTGGATCATTCACCCTAAAATTTGGCTTTTTGGGAAAGGGTTAAACAGAAATCCTGGGGGCTTTCTATATCACAGACAAATAAAGCCTAGTCTGAACTTAGATAATTGCTTTTATCTCTACCATGGATCATTTATAATACAATCATTGTAGAGAATTTTCTTTAAGATGTAATTTTAAAGGAATATATCATGTAATTATCAACAACATGTGTTTGAAAACCGCTAATGACCTATGCAGTGCCTGCATTTTTTGAAAACATGACTTTGGTATTTGACCTTGAAAGAACAGTTTACCTTTGTAATTAACAGAAAAGAAAATAGGGGGCATATGAAAACTTGCCAATAAACTTTATTTTAAAGGTTTTTTCTTTCTTTTGTGTGTGTGTGTGTGTTGGGGGGGGGGGGGGGGGGGGGGGTATAGCAGGAAGTTTCAAGTCTATTATCATTGATCACATATGACAAGTAAAATAGCTGCAAACAGCAGCATCTTGTATTATTTGGAAATTACCTTGAAAGCCAGTCTTCATTCTCAAAGACAGACAGACAAATATACATGGTCCAATAGATGGGATAGACAGACTGACAGACTCACTGGTGGTGAACTCGGCTAAAGCGAGGGACGTTTTTTCGCGAACAATGTATTCCGTCGGTGTTATTATAAAATCTCGTAACTACGGCTTCCATAAAGCCGTAGTTAAGATATTGTATAACGACACCGACGGTTTGTCAATACATAGCGGTTAACCCAGTCTATTTTTAGAACAAATTCATTGTAAAATCTTTAAACTCACATTTAAACGCAAAATATCTATACCTTGTTGTAGAGAAAAACGTCCCTCGCTTTGGCCGATTTCACCACTGGTGAGACTGTTTCCAAAATTATTTGCAATCATCACATGGAGTAGAAACTATTTTTGATGTTTCAAGAAGCTTCAGAATAAATTCTCTTTACTTCATAAACATTTGCATCTAGGGGTAAATAACATCACAAATGGTAGGTAAAGAACTATCGTAAGTGTTAGAAGATTTATTAGCATTTACAATACTTTTGCACTAACCCTCTCTCTTATCTATTGTTATTGATCACTTATGAAAGGTAAAGAGCTGCATGAAGCATCTAACTGCATTCTTGGGAAATTACCTTGAAAATTAGGCTGCATTCTCACCAAAATGTTTTCTATTTTATGTGATCTCTTATCTCGTTTTTCCCACCTATCATATCAATACATCCATTATTGTGAAATTTTCACGGTACGGAAACTACAGAGACAGAGCCATTGGCTCTGCCGCTTAAATCCTC
This sequence comes from Fragum sueziense, assembly GCA_963680895.1. NCBI lineage: Eukaryota > Metazoa > Mollusca > Bivalvia > Cardiida > Cardiidae > Fragum > Fragum sueziense. The sequence continues at coordinate 49,438,058 of OY804601.1, forward strand.
TGGGGCGCTTCCGGCCATGTGTGGCTCGTCTCTGGGGTCGCGATTTTTTGACAAAAACAGGTGAGTGTTCAACTTTGTTGTTCATTTATTTTCTTCTGGTGCTTAAAATCGAAAAACCGGGAATGTCATGCTCTCCTAAGACCATTTATCTGCCTGTTCTAATTCTGTGGGCTTCAAAGTCGGCAGGGTTTTCACAGGATCATTGTCGTCGTGGGTCGACCCTATGTGATTTTTTCTGGTTTACATCATGTATTCATGTACATTTCAATGGTAAATAGCCAATTGCTGCAGCCAAAACATGTGATATACTAATCGAGGGATAATCTCGATCAGACATTGCTTTCCCATGTAACAAAACCTTAGAAATGATTGGCAAACGTAAAGTTTGAGCAATTTCTATCGGTGGCTCTGTCTCTGGCGGCTGGCTCTGTCTCTGGCGGCTGGCTCCGCTTTGAATTGTCGGTTATTTTAGTTTTTAGCCCGTTGTGCAATAAATGATGACTTATATAGGCCAAGGGTTTATCTTTTAAGGAGATTTCGCTTATCATTACACACACACTCAAATAAAACCATGTGACACATTCGCTTTATGAATGCATGATGTAAACCAGATGTAAACATGATCATGAATGCATGATGTAAACCAGAAACAAGAATTGTCCGCGGACAATAAAGCTCGCCCTAACGAGAGCTTGTCACAAAGAAAAGTCATTTCCTAAGTCAAGGTAAAAAGGTCATGACCCAAAATGAAATTTTTTAAAAGTAGGTCAAACTTCAAGGTCAAGGCCACAAAGTCCAAGGTCATGGTCAAATGTGAACTGTGTTAGAAGGAGGTGTCCATGTGTGAAATATCAAGGCTGTAGGTGTAAAAGGACATGAGATATAGGCCAGGTTAAAAACAAGAGGACCATGATGGTCCTATATCGCTCACCTGAACTGAGATGTCAAAAGGTGAGAAATGATTGCACATTTTCCCATGATATCAAAAAGACCATTCCCATTTACAATAGGCCTCATCTAGACAAATATTCTGAACATGTTTCATGACAATTGGACATAAATTGTAGCCTCTACATTGCTAACATAGTAACAAGGATTTTGTCTTTAAGACCCCTTATCCCATGATATCCAACGAAATATTCCCATTGTCAATAGACTTCATCCTTGTGACTAGACAAACAACCTGACTATGTTTCATGAAAATTTAGCCAAAAATATGGTCTAACTAGAGCTAACAAGAATTGTCATTAAGGCCCCTTTTCACATGCTATCCCATGGAACATTCCTATTTTCCTCAGAGTTAATCGTTGTGACTAGACAAACTTTCTGATCACAAGTTACATGAAGATTAGACAAAACACAAAAACTATTGCATCTAAAGTGCTAACAAGGTGTCATTGAGGCTCCTTTTCCCATGATATCATCTGGAACATTCCAATTTTCAATAGGCTTTATCCTTGTGACTAAACATACATTCTGATGAAGATTCATGAAGATTGGGCCAAAATAGTCGCCTCTAAAGTGCCTAACAAGGATTTTGTCATTAAGGCCCCTTTTCCCATGATATCAAAATGGAACATTCTTATTGTTGATAAGCTTCATTCTTGTGACAAGACAAATATTCTGATCAAGTTTCAAGATTAGGCCAAAATTGTGGCCTCTTAGGGTGCTAACAAGGATATTGTCATTAAGGCCCCTTTTCCCTTGATATCCAAGGGAACATTCCAATTTTCTATAGGGTCTATTTTTGTGACTAGACAAACATTCTGACCAAGTTTCATGAACATTGTGCCAAAATTGTAGCCTGTAGAGTGCTAAGAGGGATTTTGTCTTTTAGGCCCCTTTTCCCTTGATATCAATGAGAAACAAAGATATGGAAAAATGTTTTATGCTTTTCTCACAAGATTTGAAGACAAAAATACTGTTACTGTATCTTGCACAATACATAGCTAACTGTTTTGAGATGAAAAGGTTTTCCAAATGTTCAAAATAGAACTCTTAACCTCCAAGAATCAACAACATAGGGCCCTTTTTCATTACAAAATAATAAATTTTACAGTAATTTGGTAAAGATCTAAAGAGGATGTTAGTTGCAAAATAGAAGTATAATAGATTCACTATTAAACAGAAGATTACAGTTGAATTGTTTTATCAAAACAACTGTAATTGTTCTGGTTTAATAGTGAATCTTGTCTGATTATCCGAGGAAAAGTAAACAAAACAGAGCTCTATCCTCTCAGTTTGTTTATTTAAGCTGGTCCAAGACTAGATCAGGCCCCGGTTTCTCGAAAAAACTTAAGTATGTTCTCATGCTCAAATCTGAGCATCGTGCTCAAATCGCACGAAATCCACGTGAACTTCAATTGAATACCAATCAACGTTGATTGGTATTGAATAGAAGTTGAGCATGAACTCATGAGAATATACTTAAGTTTTTTCGAGAAACCGGGGCCAGGTGTAAAGATAAAATCCAAGTCAAATGATATGGACCAAGGGAGGCAAATTGAAGACTACAACTTGCAAAAGTTTTCTATTCATTATTTCCCTTAATAAGTTCGATAAGCACCGCCCTGCCACGCCCACATTTTTTGACGAATTTAAAACTTTGAGAATAAATTTTGAAAAGAGTCACTCAAGGAACAATCCTGCAAAGTTTGCTTCAAATTGACCCAATGGTTGATTTTTAAAGAATTTTCTTAGGATTTTTCAGTCCGATAAGCCCCGCCCTGCCACGCCCACATTTTTTGACAAATCAAAAATTCGCGAACAAGTTTTGAAAAGGGTCCCTTAAGGAACATTCCTGCCAAGTTTGGTCGAAATTGGCCCAATGGTTCAGGAGAAGAAGATGTTTACAGAAAATGTGAACGGACGGACGGACAGACGGACGGACGGACGGACAGACGGACAGACGGACGGACGACGGACGGTGAGCGACCACAATAGCTCACCTTGAGCACTTTGTGCTCAGGTGAGCTAAAAATTAAAAGTAGGTCAAACTCCAAGGTCAAAGTCACAAGGTCCAAGGTCATGGTCAAATGTGAACGGTGTTGGAAGGAGGTGTCCATATGTGAAATATCAAGACTGTAGGTGTAAAAAGACATGAGATATAGGCCAGGTAAAAGTTTTTTTTAAAGTAGGTCATACGCCAAGGTCACAAGGTCCATGGTCATGGTCAAATGTGAATGGTGTTGGCAGGAGGTGTCCATCTAAGAAATATCAAGCCTGTAGGTGTAAAAGGACATGAGATATAGGCCAGGTAAAAGTTTTTCAAAAGTAGGTCAAACTCCAAGGTCAAGGTCACTAGGCCAAAGGTCATGGTCAAATGTGAACAGTGTTGGAAGGAGGTGTCCATATGTGAAATATCAAGACTGTAGGTATAAAAAGACATGAGATATAGGCCTGGTTAAAGTTTTTTTAAAAGTAGGTCAAACTCCAAGGTCAAGGTCACAAGGTCCAAGGTCATGGTCAAATGTGAATGGTGTTGGTAGGTGTCCATATGTGAAATATCAAGGCTGTAGGTGTAAAAGAACATGAGATATAGGCTAGGTTAAAGTTTTTTAAAAGTAGGTCAAACTCCAAGGTCAAGGTCACAAGGTCCAAGGTCATGGTCAAATGTGAATGGTGTTGGAAGGAGGTGTCCATATGTGAAATATCAAGACTGTAGGTGTAAAAAGACATGAGATATAGGCCAGGTTAAAGTTTTTTAAAAGTAGGTCAAACTCCAAGGTCAAGGTCACAAGGTCCAAGGTCATGGTCAAATGTGAACTGTCTTGGAAGGAGGTGTCCATATGTGAAATATCAAGGCTGTAGGTGTAAAAGGGCATGAGTTATAGGCCAGGTTAAAGTTTTTTAAAAGTAGGTCAAACTCCAAGGTCAAGGTCACGAGGTTCAAGGTCATGGTCAAATGTAAATGGTGTTGGTAGGAGGTGTCCATATGTGAAATATCAAGACTGTATGTGCAATAGGGCATAAGATATAGACCAGGTTAAAGTTTTTTTTAGGCATGGTTAAAGTTTTTTAAAAGTAGGTCAAACTCCAATGTCAAGGTCACAAGGTCAAAGGTCATGGTCTCAAATGAAAGGTCTTGGTGAGAGGTATCCACATGTGAAATATGAAGGCTGTAGGTGTAATAGGGCATTAGATATAGGCCAGGTTAAAGGTTTTTTTAAACGGTCAAAAAGTGGGTCAAACTCCAAGGTCAAGGTCACAAGGTCAAAGGTCATGGCCTCAAATCAAAGGTCTTAGTTAGAGGTACCTACAGGTGACATATGAAGGCTGTATCTCTAACAGGGCATGAGATATGGGCCAGGTTAAAGTTTTTGCGGACGCTGACGCCGACGCTGACGCCGACGCCGACATCCGGGGGTATGACAATAGCTCTTCCGAGACTATCGTCCCGGACGAGCTAAAAATCACGTAGGGTCGACCCACGACGACAATGATCCTGTGAAAACCCTGCCGACTTTGAAGCCCACAGAATTAGAACAGGCAGATAAATGGTCTTAGGGGAGCATGACATTCCCGGTTTTTCGATTTTAAGTACCAGAAGAAAATAAACGAACAACAAAGTTGAACACTCACCTGTATTTGTCAAAAAATCGCGACCCCAGAGACAGAGCCACACGTGGCCAGAAGCGCCCCAGAGGATTTAAGCGGCAGAGCCAATGGCTCTGTCTCTGTAGTTTCCGTACCGTGATTTTGCTTAAAGGTTATTGAGTAGTTTGCAAACATCTGTGCTAAAATGAAACCTATTCTCAATTAATTCTTATATAGAAGATCCCTGCTTACATACAATATACATCATTATCTATTTGTAAGATTGTCTTCTTTGGCCTGAGAGTTTTTATATTCTATTTCCTTTAAAATCATCCCTGAAAATCTCTATTAGTTGAACTTTTCTATAATCCTTTATGTTGTGTGGGTCATTGCATATGTTGCATGTCTCATGTCAACAAAGCCAAAGAATAAGTCTGTTTATTAGACATTTTGTTATTTTGAACTTATATCTTGCGCAAACATATATACCGTAAAAAACCTTATTGTTCGGACAGAATTAATTAATTATTTATTTTGTTGTCCGATTTCTTCGGAAAATATTTTGAATAGTGTCCGAAAATTTTGGATTGATTTTAGCATGTCCCAAAAATTTCGGTCCCAACTTCAAAGTAGAAACAGTCGAGTGGTGGTATTAGATCTAGATCTGAAATGATCGCAAAATGGTTTCAAGGTCCGATAAATTTGTGCAACAGTCAAATGTTCAATATTGCATAGATCACGTTATGCGATATTCACTTGCTATACAGTTTTGCATTTGACAGGCGAGTTCATCTTTTTATCTATTTTTTTTTTTTTTTTTTTCAAATCCATTTTGGGAATCACTTCGGGCGCCGCTATAAAGAAAATGATTCGTAGCCTACCAAAAATCCTAACAATGAAGCGAACAAAACGCAAACGATTATGGAATATTTCTTTTAACTTTTCGCGATATCACATCAATTTAACATCATATTTGACAAAATTCCCGTAGATTGAATAAAACGCAGGCTTTTGATCAGATTTTATTTCCTCGGGGAATGATAAAAGTACCTTGTCATAATAAAACCATTTTGGGAATCACTTCGGGCGCCGCTATAAAGAAATTGATTCGTAGCCTACCAAAAATCCTAACAATGAAGCGAACAAAACGCGAACGATTATGGAATATTTCTTTTAACTTTTCGCGATATCACATCAACTGAACATCATATTTGACAAAATTCCCGTAGATTGAATAAAACGCAGGCTTTTGATCAGATTTTATTTCCTCGGGGAATGATAAAAGTACCTTGTCATAATAAATCCAAGTCTAACACTGATTATCCAGCTATTTGTTTTGGGAAGATTTGACTGTCAAAATCGGCAGACTAAATGACTTGCGTAGATGAAAATCGATAAGATTTAACTACGGTATAAATATTGCATAGTTACGCGGTTATTGAATGGAGAAATGGTGAGAGAGAAAAGCGTGTTTCCTAATATAACCACAAGGTCAGCGGTCCCTTTGATGTGAGACGCGCCCGACGACCTTCACTCGTGTACTTAGAAATCGGTCAACACAGTCACGGTTGATGTGGCTTGCCTGTAATCAGTTATACGTCAATCACTTTCGGGTACAGTTTGGGGGCGGAGCAAACAAATTTTGTTACATATGATTACATATGATTGGTTGTAATTCGGTTTCATTCCCTGTCAATCACTTAGGATAAGCTATCCCATCATGCATTTAACTTAAACGAAAGCGACGTAACAACAGAGTATATTGAATGCTGTTACAACATTGTTGATATGACCGGGAATTAATGGGAATTAACGAAAGCTTGTAGTTGGAATATTTAACACGGAGTACGGAATTTATTCTTTCGCTTGCAAAGAAGGTACTCTTATCATAGTTTAATTTCTTTACACAAAAACCATCGAATATACAGTAAAAGCTTCTTTTGTTCCGAGTCATGCATTGAATCGACGTAGATCTTATTCTAAGTCAAAGTGGCCGCGATCGTAAGTTTCTGCGATCACAATGCCTGAATTTGACCAGATAGATTATTTTTCCGATATCTTTACCTGTAATGAAGTGTCAATTGATCTTTTAGAGATAAACACACACCTTTCAAAATACCACGCTAATTACCTGACAACTTGCTAAATGTCGGGTGTCAAACAATTAAGGATTTTTAAACTAGCAACGAACGTAAATGGCTTAATGCACAAAATTATCGATTTTCTTTGTTGATCATAGCGTGTATTATAACTTGCGTTATCATACGCAATATATCGTGGCCGAAAATTAAGGGATGACCATTTGACCAAATGTCCGAAATTAGGGACATAAAATAAATTATTTTGAAGAATTATAGGTAGTGTCCGATCTTTTTGGGTGTCCGATCACTTCGGGATATTACGGTACATTATAAGCTTTTTACAGCATTTTTTCCTGTGAAAGCAGTGTTTCCAAGTAACAGCATCTGGGTACATTTCAGAAGCTCAGATTGGAGCATTTTATGAATGCATACTTAGCACACCTACTAATACTTAAAATAGGTACAAATGTATATAGAAAGCACATATATATAATAATGTTGGCAACAGACTAAAACAGATTAAGCCGTTTGAAATGCCCTCATTTGTCTTTTATCTAAAGATTTGTGTAAATGATGATATGGAATCAAACTCAGTACCCATGGATTACTTTGGAGCCATAATCAGGAAATAATTCAACATTATGGCTGGGTTTCAAATGTAAATGGCTTCTATCAGCATATGTTTACAATAGAAATCATCAATTTTCTGGCACCAGGCAAAAGAAAGTTGATTAACCTTGTTTACCAAATATTCAACTTCCAGTTACTTCGCAGTGATAAATGTGAAACTTCCTGTACGGATTACCTTCCAAAAAGTTGTAATTACAACATGAACTAGAACTGTCGCAAAGCGGACAAATACCCCCCACTAGCGCGTTGTCACTGAAAAAGTGCTAAAGTTCAAAGTGGCATAACTCTAAAACTACTGCCTGGATCAAGATGAAAATTGCAGGTGCACAACTTCATATGATAGGAAACAACCTGCTAAAATTTCAGCAAAATCGGTCAAAAACTGTGGGAGGAGAAGAGGACACAAAATTATGTCCACGGACGGACGGACGGACGGACAGACGGACGGACGGACAGACGGACGGACAGACGGACGGACGGACGGACAACCTGAATCCAGTATACCCCCCCGTAACTTTGTTGTGGGGGGTATAATTAGTAAGAAAGAAAGCCGAACCAAGCCTGCTGATCTTTGTTTTGCTACCAAGCTGATCTTGGTATCACAACCAAACTTAAACATGATCAGCTCTTTACCAGATAGCAAAATTGTCGAGATCCAAATTAATTGATGCTACAGACAACAATTTTAAGTGAACCAAATTAACATTTTTCTATCTTACTGGTTCGAAAACGTGAATGGAAATGAAGAAATTGCTTGTCACAAGCATAATTTTCTGCATCTTCCACAATGTTTTCCAAAGCCTTAATCTTGTGGCGTGTCCAAAAGCGCCAATATGTGGGAATGGGTTAATGTACAATATTGGTGTATGATAATTAGTCTATAGTTATCCAAGCCAACTTTATCTGAGAGGCTTATCAGCACTTTGCTTGTAGTATATGATCTACATGTAAACCACTTGTTGGCAACATCATTCATAATACACTGACAGACCTATTTTTGTATTTCTCTGACATTTTTAGATACAGACTATTATTGTTGCTTTGTGAATGTCAAAACAGATGGCACAAATGTCAATTTGTATCTTTATTTCATTTACATAAACTTTTACAAATCTAAGTTTACATTTCACTAACAAATGAATGTATTGAGCACATTTCTCATTCATTTTAAATGTACAAATGTATGTTTTTACATGCATTCATTGATTGTACCAAGTTGTAAGCCAAACTCTACAGCAATGGTATAATGAAATTGGGTCTTATTTGACAAGCTTCCAAACCAAATGTTATTGCGCAAACATTTCTTAAACAATAAATGCTTAAGAAACTACTGAGCAATGATATTGGGGCCATATTCAAGGGTATGTCTTAAACACTACGGAATGACAGAATTAATCAAAAGAACAAACATCAAATTCTTGTTTTCCCAAACTATTTTGCAAATATGATAAGATATCTTACAATAACCAAATTATTATCAACTCATGTAATGATGTAGGGTACAAGCAATCCATTTCTTGATAATGTCAGTCATCAAGATTATGTTGACATGCAGTTTTTGCCTTGTAAGTTAACCCTTTCCCAAACAAGACCAACTTTAGACGTCCCTAAAAGAAATCATTTATGACTTAGGAAAACATTGAGACAAAAGAAGAAACTGCTGATAACCAGCAGTTTCTCCTTTTGTCTCAATATTTTTCTATGCTATATTGTACACAAGTTCTATATTCATCAAAATCCAGTGTCCTCTGCAGCAGCTTTCATATTGAACCTGTGACCTTAAAATTTTATCGTTTGGGAAAGGATTAACATTGGTTTGCATTTATTTCTTTTCTATTAATTGTGATAGGAAATAATATCCTATCTAATTAATCTGCATAATTTCTCTGTGCACACAACATAGGACACAGCCCCTGCAAAAAAGGTTCATGAACGCATTTCTAGTTCTAGAATTGTTCTAGAATGTTTTAGATCATTAAATGGCAGTTCTAAAACAGTCCTAGAACTGCCATTTAATAATCTAGAACATTCTAGAACAGTTTTTGAACTAAAATGAACTTTTCCCAGGGGATGAAACTGAGTAACTGATATTAGTAACATCAATAGTTCTATATTTATGTTATTGTTATTTTTACATTAGCCCAAATATCAGTTTGCATCTTTGTTGATTGTAAATGATACATCAATTATTGTACATTTCATTGCTATCTTCCAAAACCATGTAACTACAGCTTTAATCTTGCTGAAGTTAAAAGCTTTTTGAAGCTTCTGCTGTCATATTGTCCAGCAAGATTAACCCGGGACATCTGCATATGTAATGACCCCACTTCGGCGATGTTTTGTTAAGACGTTCAACTAACGGACTTTGCGCACGAAAATTAAGTTGTCCGGGGTTAACCTTGCTGAACAATACCATGCAATATAGTAGAGTACATGGAAACAACTTGTTGATATTATCACATTCTATATAATATGCTGCTATGTTATTTTTGCATTAGTCCAAATATTAGATTGCATTGCATCTATGTAATATGTTGTTTATAAGTAATAAGTATCTCTCTGTTGTAGTATAATGTTGTTTTTCAACAAAATCCTTGTAATCGCATCTTGTTTTAAGCTGCAATTACAAGGTTTTTGCTAAAACACAATTATGTTTGCTGTGCTATTCTGTACTGAGAATTACTATAACTATTACCAGCTTTGCCTCAAAAACCTCGGAACTAAATCTTGATTAAAGCTGCAGTTACAAGGTTTTTGAAGAAAATCACAATGTATCTAGTACATGAAACCACTTGTTGATTATTATCTATTATCCTACATTACTCTGACATGCAATTGTTGCATCCCCAAAATTAGCTTCATTCCAATTATGTGATGGTTTGGCTTTAAACATTTCTGTCTCAATGTTATAAGTCTGAGGAAAGCTAGTGAATCTGCATTTTATTCAGATATCTAATAATAATACAAGCTTTTGAGAGCCGAAAAATTAAGCCTGACTGTATTATATTTTAGACCGAAACATGTCAAAGAATCTGCAGATATGCTTTTCATTTACTCAATCAAATGTCCCATTTATGGGCGCCAAGCCTCACCCCAATAGCTCAGTCAGTAACGTCTGAGTCTGTCAATCCAAGGGTCGCAAGTGCGAACCCTGCTCGGCCAGTATCCATTCTGACATTTGACAAAAGTCATTTGTCTCTCACCAATGGGTGTGAATCATCTATGTGAGCGAGCAGCTGGTGACTCAGTTTGGATATTGTGGTAGTACTGGAGAAATACCAGGAATCCATGGTTATGTGCTCCAGCCGCTGTGATATGACCATAGCAGTTGAAAAAGACGTAAAACCCCAATAAATCAAACCCATTTATGGGTCAAAATAGGACCCATAACTATGAATTAATTGCTAGTCGTTAGCATTTCCTTATCAATACTTGGTGTACTCAAAAAGACGCTTTCCAAAATTCCTATCATTGAAACCTATTCATAGTAGACAAAGATTTCAAGCGAAAGTATAATAATTGTAAAGCAATATCAAAGGTTGCCATAAAAGAGAAAGCATGAATGATTTATAGCAGGCATGTTATAAGCTGCAGACATCAGCTAAAACCTTTCCCAAACAGGAAAAATTTAGACTGATCCAACGTGAAAGCTGCTGATGAAAAAGTGGACGTTTAATAAAGAATTAATGTACAATGCACTACAGCAGAGGAAATATTGAGGCAAAAAGGAGAAAATGCTGATTTATCAGCATTTTCTTCTTTTGCCTCAATATTTCCCAAAACTTTACATTAGAGACGTTCAAAACCAGGGTGTATTTGGGAGAAGGTTAAAGATAAAGTATAAATGATTTATGACTTTCATGCTAGAAGTTGCAGACATCAGAGTTTCAGAATGGAACCTAAATCAATATTCACCAAAATAGCTGATCGTTGCAAAATCATGTGACCTTTCATTTCTCTCTCGTGACCATGGCATGTGCAATGATAAAATCGTTAGTTTGATATGTTTGTTACCTTAACAATTTTAAGATGTTAGAACTCGGTGGTGTAAATGCAAAACCTCGTATGTCGGTTCTAGCGATTTTCAAAGTACAAACTTGTGTGTCCAATTTAGACAATTATTGCAGGTTTTGAGATATTTTTACCGATCAGTATCAATGATACATTATTTATGAACAATATTTCCAAATTTCAAGTAAAACATTTCAGTTTGGGAAAAGTTATTATACTTTATTCCCTCCCCTTTAAAATTTTCCGAAAACGAGATACGAGGTTTTGCATTTACAACGACGAACTGTTATACACATAGCATAAATTGTGTCACAAAAGAGCTGATACTTGCAAAGTTGTGTGACGATTCTTTCCCGCATGATGATTTATGACTTGCTTTTATGCTTTTTATCCAAATATTCAACTTCCAGTTACTTCCCAGTGATAAATGTGAAACTTCCTGTACTGATTACCTTCCAAAAAGTTGTAATTACAACATGAATTAGTCAGAAAGATCGAAAGCCGAACCAAGCCTGCTGATCTTTGTTTTGCTGCCAAGCTGATCTTGGTATCACAACCTAACTTTAAGTGACATTTCACATTTATTTCATTTTTTAAAAGTAAGTCTTGATGCAAAGATTGTTTATTCTAATGCCTAGAAATGCTATCAGTTTTTAGAAGTTGTTATTTATATGCGAAAAATAAGCCTTTAAAGTTGAGACAAAAATGACAAATTCTATATGAATCTGAACTGTTGTCCACAACAATTTGTTTAATTTTTGTACAAAAATATATATTTCTCGTAAACGGTTCAATATTTTGGCTTGAAATTTTCACAATTTTCATACGAAAAGATGCTCTTTCAGATAGAATGAAAGTAAAATTTATGTAAAGATAATTGTGAAATGGCACTTTAAACATGATCAGCCCTTAATTTACCAGATAGCAAAATTGTCGAGATCCAAATTAAAAGATGTTACAGACAACAATTTCAAGTGAACCAAAATTAACATTTTTCTATCTTTCTGGTTCGAAAATGTGGATGGAAATGAAGAAATTGCTTGTCACAAGCATTTTCTTCATTTTCCACCATGTTTTCCAAAGCCTTAATCCTGTGGCATGTCAAAATTTCTCAAAAAGAGCCAACATGTGGGAATGGGTTAATACAATATTGATGTATGAGATAATTAGTCTATAGTTATCCAAGCCAACTTTATCTGAGAGGCTTATCAGCACTTTGCTTGTAGTATATGATCTACATGTAAACCACTTGTTGGCAACATCAGAGAACTATTTTTGTACTTCTCTGACATTTTTAGATACAGACTTTTTTTCCTGCTGTATGAATGTCAAAACAGATGACATGCATGTCAATGTGTATGTTTATTTCATTTACATACACTTTTGCAGGTCTTAGTAAACATTTCACAGACAAATATCACTGTATTGAGCATTATTTCTTATTCATTTTAGATGTACAAATGCATGCCTTTACATGAATCCATTGATTGTACTAAGTTGTATGTCAAACTCTACAGCAATTGTATAACAAAATTGGGTCTTATTTTACATTTTTCCCCTAATTGACAAAATTTTGTATAAAATGTCAACAATTTTCTTATTAAAGATTGCTATTTAAGTTCAACATGCATTGAATTTTACAAGTTCATATTCAGCTCAGATTTACTTACATGCATTTTCTCAGGAAATAACATACCGTAAGCAATGCTATTGAGTCTACATTCAAGGGTACTCCTATGTCTAAAACAATACTGAATGAAAGAATGAATGCATCTCAAAGAACAAACATCAAATTCTTGTTTTCCCAAACTATTTTGCAAATATGGTAAGATATCTTACAATTACCAATATTATCAACTCCTGTAATAATGTAGGGTACAAGCAATCCATTTCTTGATAATGTCAGTCATCAAGATTATGCTGACGTGCAGTTTTTGCCTTCCCAAGTTAACCCCTTCCCAAACACAAGACCAACTTTAGATGTCCCTAAAAGAAATGGCTAGGGAAAACATTGAGGCAAAAGAAGAAACTGCTGATAACCAACAGTTTCTCCTTTTGCCTCAAATATTTTCTATGCTATATTGTATGCAAGTCTTATGTTTATCAACATCCACATTGTCCTCTGCAGCAGCTTTCATATTGAACCTGTGACCTTAAAATTTTATCGTTTGGGAAAGGATTAACATTGGTTTGCATTTATTTCTTTTCTATTAATTGTGATAGGAAATAATATCCTATCTAATTAATCTGCATAATTTCTCTGTGCACACAACATAGGACACAGCCCCTGCAAAAAAGGTTCATGAACGCATTTCTAGTTCTAGAATTGTTCTAGAATGTTTTAGATCATTAAATGACATTTCTAGAACAGTTCTAGAACTGCCATTTAATAATCTAGAACATTCTAGAACAGTTTTTGAACTAAAATGAACTTTTCCCAGGGGATGAAACCGAGTAACTGATATTAGTAACATCAATAGTTCTATATTTATGTTATTGTTATTTTTACATTAGCCCAAATATCAGTTTGCATCTTTGTTGATTGTAAATGATACATCAATTATTGTACATTTCATTGCTATCTTCCAAAACCATGTAACTACAACTTTAATCTTGCTGAAGTTAAAAGCTTTTTGAAGCTTCTGCTGTCATATTGTCCAGCAAGATTAACCCGGGACATCTGCATATGTAATGACCCCACTTCGGCGATGTTTTGTTAAGACGTTCAACTAACGGACTTTGCGCACGAAAATTAAGTTGTCCCGGGTTAACCTTGCTGAACAATACCATGCAATATAGTAGAGTACATGGAAACAACTTGTTGATATTATCACATTCTATATAATATGCTGCTATGTTATTTTTGCATTAGTCCAAATATTAGGTTGCATGTATCTATGTAATATGTTGTTTATAAGTAATAAGTATCTCTCTGTTGTAGTATAATGTTGTTTTTCAACAAAATCCTTGTAATCGCATCTTGTTTTAAGCTGCAATTACAAGGTTTTTGCTAAAACACAATTATGTTTGCTGTGCTATTCTGTACTGAGAATTACTATAACTATTACCAGCTTTGCCTCAAAAACCTCGGAACTAAATCTTGATTAAAGCTGCAGTTACAAGGTTTTTGAAGAAAATCACAATGTATCTAGTACATGAAACCACTTGTTGATTATTATCTATTATCCTACATTACTCTGACATGCAATTGTTGCATCCCCAAAATTAGCTTCATTCCAATTATGTGATGGTTTGGCTTTAAACATTTCTGTCTCAATGTTATAAGTCTGAGGAAAGCTAGTGAATCTGCATTTTATTCAGATATCTAATAATAATACAAGCTTTTGAGAGCCTAAAAATTAAGCCTGACTGTATTATATTTTAGACCGAAACATGTCAAAGAATCTGCAGATATGCTTTTCATTTACTCAATCAAATGTCCCATTTATGGGCGCCAAGCCTCACCCCAATAGCTCAGTCAGTAACGTCTGAGTCTGTCAATCCAAGGGTCGCAAGTGCGAACCCTGCTCGGCCAGTATCCATTCTGACATTTGACAAAAGTCATTTGTCTCTCACCAATGGGTGTGAATCATCTATGTGAGCGAGCAGCTGGTGACTCAGTTTGGATATTGTGGTAGTACTGGAGAAATACCAGGAATCCATGGTTATGTGCTCCAGCCGCTGTGATATGACCATAGCAGTTGAAAAAGACGTAAAACCCCAATAAATCAAACCCATTTATGGGTCAAAATAGGACCCATAACTATGAATTAATTGCTAGTCGTTAGCATTTCCTTATCAATACTTGGTGTACTCAAAAAGACGCTTTCCAAAATTCCTATCATTGAAACCTATTCATAGTAGACAAAGATTTCAAGCGAAAGTAATTGTAAAGCAATATCAAAGGTTGCCATAAAAGAGAAAGCATGAATGATTTATAGCAGGCATGTTATAAGCTGCAGACATCAGCTAAAACCTTTCCCAAACAGGAAAAATTCAGACTGATCCAACGTGAAAGCTGCTGATGAAAAAGTGGATGTTGATAAAGAAAGAATTACGAGGGACGGTCGGAAAGTAGTTGGACTTTTGATTAGTTCTCTAAAACCATTTAACTTTTTAACAAAATTCTTTCTACACTGTTTAAACAAATTGTCCATCTGTGTCTATGCGTTTTTGCCATGTTAGTAGGAGCTTTACTTTTCCCGCTATCAACCATGACGTAGACCCACTGTATTAGGTACTGTGTAACCACCGGTATCAAAGGCGCACTGGTCTCAAATTCATTCCCAGCAAGCATTTACATCAGTTCTAGACACAAATAAAAGTCATGTGGGGTAGGGTCTGGGCTATAAGAAGAGTAAAACAACTTTTGTCATGGGCATTAGTTGATACTTCTCCACTGTAGATGCGGTGGTATTGGAGCGTGCGTAATCGTGAAGTAGAAAACATTTTTCTTTGCTAATCTGGGACGCGTTTACTTCAGCATTTATTCTTTGTTTTTTATGAGTTATTTCAAAATTGTACTTGGCAATGACAGTTTTTACCATTTGACATGAAATGGCTAACTATCAATCCTCGTTAATCCCCAAAAGCAACAAACATGACTACCAGCCGAAGGTAACATCTTAATCTTTTCATGGGTGGGGAACCAGCTCGTTTTCATGGCTGCTTTGACTGAGTTTTTATCCAAAGTTCGGAATTATTAACCCACATTTAATCTTCAGTGATAATGTAGTTCAAAAACTTAACTTCTTCGCGATTAAAATGACTAGAATGTTCGTTTGTTTTGGTTACCCTTGTTGTTCCTCTAACAAATTGCCTATGGTACAGTAAACCCCTATCACATATAAGTGGACAGAATATTGTATATATACAACTATCTTTGAAAACAAGAGGACCATGATGGTCCTATATCGCTCACCTGAACCAAGATGATATGAGTCATAGATTTGTTCAAATCAATTACTTGTGACTTTAAGACTGAAAACAAACTTATGGTTAACAACATTGTGTCCAAATTATGTCTGGGTTTGTCGCTATATGTGGTTGTTAGAGTAAAAACAGTTGAAAACGGCAAATTTGTCAATTTGAAGGGCTCAGCAAACTCAGCAAATTCTACTCTAATTAAGCTAATTCAAACTGGTGCAAGATCTTATGTTCAGCAACATTGTGTCCAAATTTCTTCTTGATTGGTCAACAATTGTAGATGCTAAAGTGTAAACAAAGTCCGAAACAATCGAAAACATCAATTTTGTCAAATTCAAGGGCATATAACTCATGACTTTCTAGTCTGACAAGACTTAAGTTCAAGCTCATCCAAGAAATTATGGTCACCAATATTGTGTCAAAGTTTCATCTTAATAGGTCAATAATTGTAGATTATAGAGTGTAAACAAAGTCGTAAACATTCAAAAACGGGGATTTTGTCAAATTCAAGGGCGTATAACTCATGACCTTTTGATCTGATCAATCTGAAAATCAAACTCATACATGATCTTATAGTCCCTAAGATTGTGACCAAGTTTTGTCTTGATTGGTCAATAATTGTAGATGCTAGAGTGTAAACAAAGTCAAAAACAGTCGAAAACGGCAATTTTGTCAAATTCAAGGGCATATAACTCATGACTTATTGATCCGATCAATCTGAAAATCATACTCATACAAGATCTTATGGTTCTTAACATTGTCTCAAAGTTTTGTCTTGATTGGTCAGTATTTGTAGAAGTTAGAGTGTAAACAAAATCGAAAACAGTCGAAAATGGCAATTTTGTCAATTTCAAGGGCACATAACTCAAGACCTTCTGGTCCGATCAGACTGAAAATCAAACTCATCCGAGATCTTATGGTCACCAACATTGTGTCAAAGTTTTGTTTTGATTGATAAATAATTGTAGATACTAGAGTGTTAACAATGTCAAAACTAGCTATTTTTCGCATTCAAGGGCAGATAACTCCGGACTTTCTGGTTCGATCTGACCCATAATCAAACTCATCCGAGATCTTATGGTCATACATGTTTTGACCAGGTTTGGTCAAGATTGGCTTATATTTGTAGATGCTAGAGTGTTAACACGAAATTGTGGACGGACGGACGGACAGACGGACAGACGGACAGACGGACAGACGGACGACGGACAAAAAGTGACCACAATAGCTCACCTTGAGCACTTCGTGCTCAGGTGAGCTAATAAACTGACCACGTTATTGGCAAATGGATGTAGATTACGCCAATATATAATGTGTTTATAGAGTTGCAAATGGAGAGACAGCAGCACGAAAAGTCCAACTACTTTCCGACCGTCCCGCGTAATGTACAATGCACTACAGCAGAGGAAATATTGAGGCAAAAGGAGAAAATGCTGATTTATCAGCATTTTCTTCTTTTGCCTCAATATCTCCCCAAACTTTACATTAGAGACGTTCAAAACCAGGGTGTATTTGGGAGAAGGTGAAAGATAAAACATAAATGATTTATGACTTTCATGCTAGAAGTTGCAGACATTAGTTTCAGAATGGAACCTAAATCAATATTCACCAAAATAGCTGATTGTTGCAAAATCATGCGACCTAGGCTTTCATGTCTCTCGTGAGCATGGCATGTGCAATCATTGTTGAAATTGTTAGTTTGATAAGTTTGTTACCTTAACAATTTTAAGATGTTAGAACTGTTATACACATAACATAAATTGTGTCACAAAATAGCTGATACTTGCAAAATTGTTTGACAATTCTTTCCAGCATGATGATTTATGACTTGCTTTTATGCTTTCACTTATACTGCTTTTGTGAAATTCATATTAAGGTAGTCCACCCCTAACGAGATTCACAAGGCATTGGAGTCTTTCGTGTGACGTCGTACGACATTCTTAATGTAACGAATCTATATGAACATGATACAAGTTAACCAATGCCCTGCTAATACCATAAGCCAGTGTTAAGGCATCTTCGCAAGCCAAGGGTTCTACCTCCACTTTGTTCCTTACGAACCCTTGGCCGCTCGCTTCTATAGAAATCGAAAGTACCGACGCGCCACCTTTCGATGATAAAAAGTCGCAGCCTTTGCAGTTGCTATTTCTGGCCAATCAAAAGCCTCATACTAAAACGTGTTAGGCGGTGCATCAAATACGGCTATCGATTTTCACGTCGGCCGCGTTGTTTTATTTTTGACAAAGAGGGCTTGTAAAGTGTGTTTTGATTGGATAATTGGAAAGTTATCGCGTCCAATGAAATCGCACGGCGGTACTTTTGATTTCCATAGAGGCGAGCAGCCAAGGGTTCGTAAGGAACAATGTGGAGGTAGAACCCTTGGCTTGCGAAGATGGTGTTAAGGTAGTCCACCCCTAATGAGATTCGCATGACTTCAGAATTATTCGGGCCTGGTTGTAAACATTCAGCGGTGGAACTTTCCACCGCTGAATGTTTTCGACTGCGCCCAAATAGCTTCAGACACAGCTTGAAAAGATCCGATGTTTTATGAACCTCAAAAATGCTACATTATAGGTATTCAACCTTAATACAAAACTAACATCATGCACTGAAATTATCCAAACTCCTCTACAAAAGTTACATAATAACAAGAAACAATTACGACAAAATCTTGCTTTTTATTTAAACCCTATAGTCAGTTATTACTAGATACTGCCAGCTATTATGGCCCATTAGTAGCTGACATTTAGCCAGAATATCTTTTTGCCAAAGTTACCTCAAATATTGCACAGCCAGAAAATGCAAGGAATAAGTGCAGAAAGGCTTACTAAAGACCCAAAATTCCAAATTAAAAGTGAACAAGAGTAAACATGGTCTTTGTGAAATATGCACGAAATTTGCACGAGATTTGACGAAATCTGACTATTTGAACATTATGCCTAGGAGGGTACCAAATAGTAAATAATAATTCTGCTTAGTTGTTGGGTTAAGTTTGTTGATATATGAATGGATTTAACCAACTTTAAAGTTGGAAATGCACCAACAAATTATTCAGTGCATGCATTATCTGACTGCACCATCATTCTGCTAGCCAAATACCAATTATCACCAATACTAACCCACTTATTCTGAGTATTTACAACCTGCAGACTAATTCATTTAATGGCATTTGCTTCTGTGTATTTCCATATTTTACTAATTGGAAAAAGGAAAGTAGTTCTGCATTGTCATAACTTAGCCAAGCCATACAGACAAGATAAGCCAAAAATATCCATTTTATTTCTTTCAAAAAATTAGGTACAAAACTTAAACTAACCGAGTCATGTTTCATTGGCTGCGACAATGTATAATTAGCTTCAATTTTCACATGAACCCACATCCATGAGAAAAGATACTGGCCAAAACGGGTTCAAACCCACAAACCCTGGATTGATTGACAGACTGAGAAGGTAAAGTAACAATTGCTTTTGGTATACCAATTTGCAAGCAAAAAAGCATCATTCAGCAGCAGCTAATCACTGGTTACTACAGATATAATCAATTTGCCGCCTGATTGGAAAATAGTACATGACTTTGCATAATGCCATGTAGGAAATCAATTCCCTTCTTCATTTGGCTTGTAATTAGTTTGACCTTTATCATTTCCGTTGAAGACAGCTTTTCCAGCCATTGTAGACAAAATCAAAATCAAAATTTTGATCTATACATTGCCTGCTATAACACATTTTCCAAAATTTGTGAATAGTACATTACTTTGCATAATGTTGTGTAGAAAATCATTTCTCTGCTTCAATTGGCTTGTAATTAGTTTGACCTTTATCAATTCTGTTGGAGATGCCTTTG
The DNA here is from genome assembly GCA_963680895.1 of Fragum sueziense. Lineage (NCBI taxonomy): Eukaryota > Metazoa > Mollusca > Bivalvia > Cardiida > Cardiidae > Fragum > Fragum sueziense. The sequence continues at coordinate 49,458,085 of OY804601.1, forward strand.
TAGTGGAGAAGGACTTTTTTTTTTCAGATGATCGAAATTAAGACCAAGCCGTACACATTCCAAATATTGTCTGTGTTATTGCAAAACCTGGTAACTACAGCTTGATTTAAGCTGTAGTTACCAGGTTTTCCCTTACACCATTGATATATTTCCTGTTTAAATCTTTGAAAGCAGAATAATCAAAGAAACTTAAGGACAGATCCCCCATTTATTTCCCACGGTAAGAATTTTTTATTTTTTCTGTACTGATACTTCAATATATGAAAAGTAAAAAAATGACTTAAAAACTATAGGTCACCAAGCGAATTAAAAAGTTATTGAATTTCAAGGGAGACTACTCTTGTCTGAAATTGCAAAAATGAGGTGTCACTTGAATACCCACAAAAAAGGTGTTCGAAATGACTAGGATTACATAAATAAGTCTTTATTATGTTCAATATGTTTTATTCTGTCTAAATGAGTATCAATTTGGGAAAATTTAGTGATGATTTTGAAATTTTTAGTAAAACATTCTTTCAAAAGTAGCTGAAATTGCTCTTTTTTTCGCAACTTTTCTGACAATAAAAAATATTCCAGCGGTAAGAAATTTTTCTTTTTTGGTATAGACATAGTGCTTGGTCATACCTACAAAAACAAAAAATGAACAAGAGCCGTCAGAGACGGATTATGCTCCCCGAATAAGTGTTTGTCACAAAATAAAAACTATCATACATTAAGCCTCCTTTTCCCATGACAGCTTTTTTGTACACACATTATTTATAGAATATGGTCTAGAACATCCTATTTATTACATGAGCAAAAAATTTCATTAAATTCTGCCCATTAGATGAAGAGAAATAAGAGAAAAACTAATTTTTACACTAAGGCCCCTTTTTCCATGACGCAGCATTAAATTTACAAACAGAGAAAAAGGTCCCTAGGTATTGACCCAGGGAGTTCACATGTGAAGTTTCATTGAATTTGGTCCAAGGGTTGCTGAGATATGGCTGTGGACGGACGGACGGACGGACACACGGACACACGGACGGACGGACGGACGGACGGACAGCATGGCGACTATATGCTCCCCCGAAATTTTTTCGGGGAGCATAAAAATATATCAAACCAAGCGTTTTTCTTAGTTATAAGTAAAATTTGGTTTACTTTTTACAGCTCTGTCCGAAATTGTTTAACTACTGTTATCCATTGTCTTCCTTATTACCAGCTTTAGATAACAAGTGCATGTTGTATTGCGATGCAATACAGGAGTCCCCCACCGGATAACAAAAAATCCTTTCTAATAATATATCTCTTACTTACTAGATCTATAACTGTATACAAAATTTGAAGTTGCTAGCACATTAGGTTTTGGACAAAATGTCCCAAACAAAAATATAAGGGTAAAAACAACCAAGGGCAATAACTGCAAAAGTGGGCAGAGAAGAATGATTCTTGTACAGGACACTTGTCCTCAATGAGATCTATAAGTGTACCAAGTTTGAAGTTGCTAGCACTGATGGCTCAGGAGATATGGTCCGGACAAAAATGTAAGGATAAAAAACAACAACGGACAATAAATAAAAAAGTGGATGTGGCAGAGTAACAGTTCTTGTGCATTACACTTCTTCTCAATGAGATCTACCAGTGTATAAAATTTGAAGTTGCTAGGACTTATGGTTTAGGAGATAAGTTCGGGACAAAAATGTAAGGATAGAAACAACAAAGGGCAATAACTCAAAAAGTGGACATGGCAGAGTGACAGTTCTTGTACATGACACTTGTCCTCAATGATACCTATAAGTGTAGCAAGTTTGAAGTTGCTAGCACATATGATTTAGAAGATATGTTCCGGACAAAAATGTAACGGTAAAAACAACAAAGGGCAATAACTCAAAAAGTGGGTGTGGCAGAGTAACAGTTTATGTACATGACACTTGTCCTCAATGAGATCTATAAGTGTACAAAGTTAGAAGTTGCTAGCACTTATAGTTTAGGAGATATGATCCTGACAAGAATGTAAGACTAAAAACTAGAAGACCTGAAGGTCTTGAGTCGCTCCACAGGCCTGAATTTCATGTAATATTTAATCCAAGTTTTGATTAGATTGTTCAATGCTTGTGTTTCATAGAGCAAAAAGAAAGTTACAAAACTAGATTGTTCAAAATGTGTGGTTCTTGAAGCAAAGAAAGTAAAACTATATGTTTGCCATTTGAGAAAGGGTAAAAAGAAATGGGAGAGTATTCCAGCTTAGAATGATACTAGCAATTAAAATTTTCCTTCCTCCAAACAGATCTAAATTAACAGACCATTGATTACTCCAAAATATTTCATATTTCTAAAAATAGATTTTTGAGCTAAAAATAGATTCAGGGAAAACCCTTTTCCAAAATTAATGCAAATAACTAATCAAACCTGAATTTCTTGTAATATCAAGTCCAAGTTTTGACTAGTTTTTTCAATACTTGTTGCTCTTAAAGCAATTACAAAGTAACTAGAAAGCTGAAAATACATTCATATAAGATCTATTTGTTACCCAGCTTTGTCTTTATTAGAGTGAGTTTGGCTGTTAGAGTGGAAACAAAATCACAATTAGCAATTTTGTCAAATTGAAAGGCATATAACTGAGAAGTTTATATCCCTATCTAGCTAAGAATCACACTAAAGCTAGATCTTAACTTCACCTACAACTTGTTTAAGTTTTGACCTGATCGCTCAATATTTGTGGATGTAAAGAGTGTAAAATCAAAGTCGAAAACAGCAATTTGGTCAAATTCAAGGGCAATTAAATCATGATTTATGATTCTTATGAAGCTGAAAATTACATCCATGCAAGATCTTATGGCCAGTAAGATAAAGTGAAAGTTTCGTGTTAATTGGTGGATATTTATGGTTGTTTGAGTAAAAATATGGTCAAAAATGGTAATTTCGCCAATTTCAAGGGCACATAACTCAAAACGTAATATTCAGATCAAGCTGAAAATTGCACTCATGCAAAATCTTATCAGCACCAACATTCTGACCAAGTTTTGTCTTGATTGATCAATATTTGTAGTGGCTAGAGTGAAAACAAAGTCAAAAAAGCCATTTTTTAATTCAAGGGCAGATAACTCAAGACTTTCTAGTTCAATCAGAATTAATTGAAGGAATCTGAGAGAGGACCACCTAAGGATCATTCCTGTGAAGTTTGATTGAAATCCATCCAGTAGTTTCTGAGGAGAAGATTTTTAAAGAAAAAGTTGACGACCGGACGCACGCACGCACGCACGCACGCACGACGGACACAGCGCCATGACAATAGCCCGCTGGCCTGAAGGCCAGTGGAGCTAACAACAAAGGACAATAACTCAAAAAGTGGACATGGCAGAGTAACAGTTCTTGTACATGACACTTGTCCTCGATAAGATCTAAGAGTGTACAAAGTTTGAAGTTGCTAGCACTTATAATTTAGGAGATATGATCCGGACAAGAATGTAAGGCTAAAAACAACAAAGGGCAATAACTCAAAAAGTAGGCGTGGCAGAGTTATGGTTCTTGAACATGACACATCTCCTCAATGAGATCTATAAGTGTACAAATTTTGAAGTTGCTAGCACACATAGTTTAGGAGATATGTTCCGGACAAGAATGTAAGGGTAAAAACATCAAAGGGCAATAACTCAAAAAGTGGGCGTGGCAGAGTAACGGTTCTTAAACATGACACATCTCCTCAATGAGATCTATAAGTGTACAAAGTTTGAAGTTGCTAGCACACATAGTTTAGGAGATACGTTCCGGACAAGAATGTAAGGGTAAAAACAACAAAGGGCAATAACTCAAAAAGTGGGCGTGGCAGAGTAACGGTTCTTGAACATGACACTTCTCCTCAATGAGATCGATAAGTGTACCAAGTTTGAAGTTGCTAGCACATATGGTTTAGAAGATATAGCCCGGACAAAAGTGTGACGGACAGACGGACGGACGGACGGACGGACGGACGGACAGACGGACAGACAGACAGACAGACAGACGGAATCAAGCAAACCTATAGTCCCCCAACCGGTAACCGGTGGGAGACTAATAAAACGTGTCATCTTTTGTATCCATCTGAAGCTGACTATCTCATAAAGACACCACTTTGCTTTTGTTGCTCCGTTTCATATCGCTAACGCCACATTTTGAACTCGTAACAGAAAGCGAAATGTACCATCCGAGTACTATTACACTTTAATTGACCAAACAGAGGAAATTGAAATAACCGAAAAGGGCCTTGTCATTTATCAACCAAACATTAACTAAATGTAAGAAATACATTTGCTGAAAAAGGCCAATTACTGAAACAGCTTTATTTCGTTATTTAGGATATGCGCAGTAAGTTGCGCAGTAACAACTGGAGGATCTGTCCTTAAGGATGATCTAGATCTTGACCAAAGTAGCAAATGAAGTTTGTCTGTTTTCACTTGTAGAACATAACCATAATGAATGGCACGCAGGGCCTGTTTATATGAACGCCTACTCAACATCCCATAATAATGTTACTACAGGTATATAGGTTAATGAATGGATTATGAAAACTTGCTTATTAACTCTTTCCCAAACGATGAAATTGTCTGGTGATTTGCTACACAATCTGCTGCAGAAGACAAATTGGATGTAAAGGTAGAATACATTCATAAAACATCTCATTTTTTCAAGCGGTATCGCAACATATCTGAACTTATTTGGGCGTGGAACAATCCACCGCCAAATGTTTACGACCACACCCAAATAATTCCGGAGTCGTGCGAATCTCATTAGGGGTAGACTACCTTAATGCAAATGTTATTTGTGCACATTACAGCTCACAGGCATTTTCTTCTTTTGTCTCAATGTTTTCCTAAGCCTTTTCTGTACCCGACATGAAAACCCAGTCTTGTTTGGGATAGGGTTGTAACATTCTGGACGTATGCTACCCTCTTATAGTTGCAGCAGACTATGAAGAAACTGTATAAGAACAGCAAGTCCAGCATGGATCTTGACAAGACATAAAATATATGCATAGGCTGCTCTGGATACACATGATGGTCTCAAATGCCATATTTTGCAAACCCCTTTTCCCCAGATCTCAGCCCATCTATTACTACACTAGTTGGTGCAACTGACCATGGTTTGTTTCTATTGCACCTTACACAAGTAGAAGCAAAATAATGGCAGCTTTATCCTGTGAACTTTCACAGGTACATCTATTTAGTTTCCTAAATAAGGTCAAGGGTTAACGAACGTAAGACCACCTGTATTATAGACTTGTAATGTTTCTACATTAGACCAAGGGTTAATGAATTCATTAATGACTTCCAACCAGGCCAGTAATTAGATTTTCACTAAAAAAAAGTATAACACATTTACACACAATAATTATAGGATTAACAAAAAATATAACACCAAACGTCATTTGCCACCAAATTAACCCATTACCACGCAATGACATTTTTGATGCTGGGGGAAAAAACGAAGTTTTTTGGAAAACAAATTGTGGATAACAGGCCCATAGGAAGCAATTTTATATTGGGAAGGCTAAAGCCCCAGTTTCTGAATATCGGAGGCTAAATTTGACTTTCCCTAAATTTTACGTGTAAAATTCTGCTTAAATAATTATCAAAAACCTTGCTCATCTCCCAAACTAGACAGCCCTGGCGGTCTGGAAGCGCTCCACAGGCCTGATTGTTTGTCTTGTTGAATGCAATTTCAAAGGTTAAGGCTGTGCAAAAAAGCAAATGCATGACCAAGCTGAAAATTACAAGCAAGTAAGAACATATGGTCAGTAGATTCTGTGAAAGTTCTGTATTGATAGTTGAAAAAGTGAAAATAAAGCCGAAAATAGCAATTTTGTCAATTTCAAGGGCACATAACACATGATGTAAAATTCAAATCAAGCTGAAAATTACACCAAGCCATTATCTTATAGTCACCAACATTCTGTCCTGGTTTTGTCTTAATTGGTCAATATTTGTAGTTGCTAGAGTGAAAACAATGTCAAAATAGAGCCGAAAAAGGCAATTTCGGCAATTTCAAGGGCACATAACTCATGATAAAAAATTCAGATCAAGCTGAAAATTATACCAAGGCAAGATCTTATGATCACCAACATTCTGTACATGTTTTGTCTTGATTAGTCAATATTTGTAGTTGCTAGAGTGAAAACATTTAGTTAAAATAGAGCCGGAAATGGCAACTTTGTCAATTTCAAGGGCACATAACTCATGATTTTAAATTCAGATCAAGCTGAAAATCATATCAAGGCAAGATCTTATAGTTACAAACATATATTCTTGTTTTGTCTTGATTGGTCAATATTTGTAGTTGCTAGAGTGAAAACAATGTCAAAATAGAGCCGAAAAAGGCAATTTCCGCAATTTCAAGGGCACATAACTCATGATGTAAATTTCAGATAAAGCTGAATATTTTACCAAGGCAAGATCTTATGGTCACCAACATTCTGTCAAAGTTTTGTCTTGATTAGACAATATTTGTTGTTGCTAGAGTGAAATCAGTCAAAATATAGTCAAAAATGGCAATTTTGTCAATTTCAAGGGCACATAACTCATGATGTAAAATTCAAATCAAGCTGAAAATGATACCAAGGCAAGATCTTACAGTCACCATCATTCTGTCAAAGTTTTGTCTTGATTAGTCAATATTTGTAGATTTGAGAGTAAAAATAAAGTCAAAACCAGCTATTTTTGATATTCAAGGGCAGATAACTCGAGTTATTCTGCTTCAATCCAAATTCTTTGAAGGAATCTGAGAGAGGGTCACCCAAGGATCATTCCTGTGAAGTTTGATTGAAATCCATCTGGTAGTTTCTGAGAAGAAGATTTTTAAAGAAAAAGTTTACGGACGGACGGACGCACGGACGGACAGACGGACGGACGGACGCACGACGGACACACCGCCATGACAATAGCCCGCTGGCCTGAAGGCCAGTGGAGCTAAAAACGATGCTAAATATGCAAAGATTACAAAGCAGTAGATGTGCAGACTGATCTCAGTCTACATTGCCAATAAATTACAACCTGGTCAGTTTGCACAGCAGCATCCAAATTGGATACTACTGGCTATTTCTGTATTTATCAACTTTTGGCCATCAATGTTGGGTTAACATCCCCTCAGTATGAGAAATTGATCTAGTCTTTCTCTCCAGAATTAATCCCAGATGGTCAGTAGAGTACATGGATGGTCATTGACAGGCAGCAGTCTTGCCAACTTGAAATTTTACTAGTTTGTCACTAACTTTTTAGCTATTTCTTACAAGAACTACAATATTCAGCAAATCCCTGAAGTTGTTCCGCTTTCTCTGCTTCCAATATTTTTCATATCATATCTGTCATATAATAATAGAATTATTAAGAAATTATCTATCCCAGGTCACTGGACCTAGCTGACAATGTAGCTTTTTTGACAACTCTAAACCACATTCCTGTCTGCAAATGAACTTAATTGTTGAGCGGAACATTGAATTTGATGACGAGATTAATGAATTGTTGGGTATCACTAGAAAAATGCCCTTCATAGAGCTATCAACTTCTGACATTCTCTATTATACATGCAAAGATACATAAGTATAGTTCATCGGATATATCCTAGGTCAGAGCCTCTCAGTAATTACCGGTCATCATTATTATCTGTGGAGCACAAATCAATACACAAGTCAGGTTAATTCCCCTCCCCACTTGTGGACTACCGAGAAAATGGACATTACAAGGTCAATGGTCCAGATCCAAAGATATTACAAAAAGATATCAAGTCATTCAGAAAACACTACAGGATGGTTAAGAAAATATTTGAATATCTGCATATTCTTTCTTTCACTAAACTAGAACTGTCGCAAAGCGGACAAATACCCCCACTAGCGCGTTGACACAAAGTGGCATAACTCTGAAACTACTGCCTGGATCAAGATGAAAATTGCAGGTGCACAACTTCATATGATAGGAAACAACATGCTAAAATTTGAGCAAAATCGGTCAAAAACTGTGGGAGGAGAAGAGGACACAAAATTATGTCCACGGACGGACGGACAGACGGACGGACGGACGGACGGACAACCTGAATCCAGTATACCCCCCCATAACTTTGTTGTGGGGGGTATAATAATGTTTACCTCGTCCAACTTTCAAAGATTTCTATTCTATGTATTGTAGTTTTTATTGTTTTTTTTTTTTATTTTCACTTGCATTCTTTTTGTAATCTGCAACTTATTTCAATCTGGACCACCCTAAAATAATGTCTGGGAAAGGAATAAGCAGACTTCCTACAGTATGAAAGTTTCTCTATTAATATTTATTGTATCGTTCAAGAAGCATGTTTCCGACTAGAGGTCTTCTAAAATCAATACCAAATATGGAGAAACAGCCTCTAAACACTCCGCCCTGCTGTGGGAAATGACTCATTCAAGCAATTTTGGGAGAAAAATGTATTTTTTGCATCCAAAACAGAATTATGATCTATATTTTTGTCTGGTAAATAATTCAATAACCTTGGAATTATCCCTTTCCCAAATGGCAAAATTTTTAGGTGGTATAATTTGAAAATTGCTGCAGAGACAAGGAAATGGAGGTTTATAAAGATTTAATTTTTATGCAAAATAAAGCATGAAAAATATTAAGACAAACAGAGACAATGCTGATCAGCATTTTCTTCTTTTGTTTCAATGTTTCCCAAGATTTTTCTGATAATGATATCAAAATAAGGTCTTGTTTAGAAAGGGGTTATAGGACTATTGACTCTACTAGTATATAGTCGCTTTTCTTGAAAATCTTGTAACTGCAGCATTTTCAAAAAGTAGTTATACTGTCTAAAATGCCATTATTTTCAAATTCTCCTTTCTCCAAAAATCCAGTATCAAACTTAGCGGTTTCCAAGATATCAGAATAATAGACATACCCAAAATAGCAAGAAATTCTTAAGGGGTAAAAGTGTTGAAGGAAGTGGAAACAAGATGTGTTTGTGAAAAACTAATGCCCCCGAAAATGCTGATGTTTTCATGTCAAGTTTTCGGAAATCAGACAAACAAACAGACTAACACAGGCAAAACAAAATGCCCCGATCTTTCGATATCAGGGCATGACAATGCTGGTCACATACATTTTCCCTCATTTCCCTCTATATTTTTCAAACTAGTCACTCTTGGGGTCAAAAAAGCAAAGTTTTGTTTGAGAAAGTGTGAATTAATCATCAATCAATAACAGACACAACTTCCTTGTCCAAGAAACCATTCTTGGAAACCATTCTTGAAAACCATTCTTTCTTTCAAGGAAATATATTTGTTGAGCTTGCAGAAAATTCTCGACAAATAAGGAAATCTAAAGTCTTTTGTGAGCCTCAATTTCTACCATTTGATGATGCAATAACACATTATGTGACCTGTCAAGCTAAAAGGGATCTTCTGCAATATGTGAAAAGTATCGGACCTAGTCAGTCTGCTTGAGCTGTGCAGAATTACTAGGATCAAAAATGTTCGCTCTGTAAATATTTTCTCATTATAGAAAGTATTTCATATCTTACAATATATTCATTTTCCAAAAACGACATCATGCAAAAATTTATTCTGGTCCAAGTTCATAGATGTTACAGACAATTTCATCTATAATTGTCTTTTTGTATACAAAATAATGTTGGAAATAAAGAAATTGCTTTGTTACAAGCAATTTCTTTATTTTCCAAAATGTTTCCCCAACGCTGACTTATTGGGTGTCAGAGAGCATCAATATTTGGGAATGGGTTAAAAACATCTCATCTTGCAAGGAAAACATTTGCTGAAATGACAGAAAATTTCCGACAAATTTGTAAATCTATAGATCATGCTATTATTATAATGTTTCAAAAGAAATGAGTTGAAACTTTGACTTTGAATCAAAGATTAATCTGAAATACAAACCACTTCAACATTCTTTGTGGGAAATAGATGACTTTTTATCAAATGCAAGATATATTGCAGAGAAACAAATTTGCTGAAGTGGCAGAACATTCCTTGACAAATATTGTTGCTTTTCAACAAAAACCTCATAACTTAGCTTAAAACAAGCTGCAGTTACTAGGTTTTTGTTGAAAAGCGACAAATATGTAAATCTATAGCCTTATAGAGCATTAGTTGGAGATATGTCAAGAAAGTGTCTGTATTCTAACTTTGTCTGGAGTTATTTGACACTTTATCGCTGCTTTTCATTGAAAACCTCGTAACTGCAGCTTAAAACAAGCTGCAGTTACGAGATTTTCGTTGAAAAGACACTTTAAGAAGAACACTTCTGCTAATAAAAGAGATACTTTTTTCATTACAATTGTCACTTTCACTGCAATATATTTTCTCTTTCCCAATTGTCTAAAATTTAGTACATGCATACGCTAGTCTAAATATACTGGGACTGTGCAGATGCCAAAATGACTTTGAATAGAATCCAGATAATTCTTTTGGAAAGGAATGAAATCCCACAGAGAAAAGAGACTGCTGTTTATAAGCATTCTCTTCTTATTCCACTGTTTTCTCTAGATTCATTAAACATGGTTAATTTTCAGGATATATTGACTGACTACCTGACTGACTACCAATCATTATCTATCGTTTTCTCTCAATTATTTAAAAACTTTTCCCAACAAAGCTGTACAGATCAATGTTTTATATCCAAGACTGTTACATTATCTCTAACATAAAGGGAAGTAACCCTCTTGTATACTAGTAAAGCTTTACACAATAACCTCCCTTTAGCGGGCCTTTTACTAGTAGAACATTAATTTTGTTTGTTCCTGCATTCACCAACCAATCATGAAAGTGTAAAAGCACTTGTAGACAAAAATATAAAGAGGGCGACAGTTGGGAATATGGCACACAGTAAAAAATGTGGATATGATCGGACATTGAACCATGAGACATGACCAAAGATCATGGTATATTCCACTCCCTCACTCTCACTCCCGGTTTTCATATTTAACATTCAATCCTTGTAAAAGGGAGAAAAGTCTATTTTCCACTGAACAAAAGCAAATAATGACACATATTGCCTTCTGCCTGAGGTGGCAATGACAGTACAGAAGCTGTATCCAGATAGTACAATGTCGATTTATTACAGGGTGGTTGATTCAAGTCGCATATCAAGAACAATCCACTGCAATGTAACAAAATTTTATGTAAATGTCTACTCACCGGTTGAAGTGATCTTCCCTTGTTCTGTTTTCCTCTCCGGCCATCACAACTTTTTGTGTTGTACTTGTTACGACCTCGCCGTTCACTACAAATGTACGAGTCTTAGTGAGCGTTCTGTAATGACTCTTGTTATTCTGCAAAATAACGTGTGCATTAGGATACATTTGTTTGTAAAACATCTAAAGGTAAATTTTGAAAAGATACATTTTCAAAAAATGACTTCTTCACAAAATGACTTGTTCTCAACAAAAACTCATGAATAGTTTTTTCTTTGAAAATGTAATACTGATAATTATAAACCATATATGTAACTAATAAATCATTTCTAATATCATTTCATATCAATATTTCAAAGATTATTTTTTTTACCAGCAAATTAGTCATAACAAGAGTTGTTTGCAGTCAATGTAGCTCGCCTATACAGGAGCTTGTCACAAAAACAGCTTACAAACTTCAAGGTCAAGGTCTTGGCATCCATGGTATCCATGTGTGAAATATCAAGACTCTATCAATAATTGTGCATGAGATATGAGCCAGGATAAAGTTTTTTAAAAGTAGGTCGTACTCCAAGGTCACTAGTTCAGAGGTCATGGTCCAAAATGGAAGGTCTTTGCAGAAGGTATCCATGTGTGAAATATCAAGGCTAATAGTGCCTGAAATAGACCAGGTTAAAGGTTTTCAAGTAAAGACGGGATGCGACGTCGACACTAGAGCTGTGACATTAGCTCCCCGAACATAAAGTCAAAGCTTGCTAAAAAGAACTTACACTTCTAGACTTTATATGACCTTGGTGTCTATTTCTGGGTGATTCTTTCGACACCCAACAAAGTAAAGGCTTTAGGAAACATTGTGGAAAATGAAGGAACTAAAGCCTCTCTTACAACCTGTTGTGCGTCTTTTTAAATCGTACGTTTTTAAACGCTGCAAAATCGCACGATTTTTAAAGACGCACGACGGGTTGTAAGAGCGCCTCATAAGAATTGTCCGGTCAATTCTTTGCTGCGTGCAGTCTGCATCATAGTTGCGTCTACAAAAATCGTACGTTGCACGTGCGTGCATCGCACGACTAAGCGTACGTTTTAGACGCAGACCACATGCAGACCGCATGCAGGAGCACGTACGACCGGTTGTAAGAGAGGCTTTACACTTCTTGACTTTATATGACCTTGGTGTCTATTTCTGGGTGATTCTTTTTTCTCCATATTTCCTGTGCTATATAGGAACTCAAATACTTTCTAACCCATTGCAATAACAAGTAATGATAAAACTTACACTTCTTGACTTTATATGACCTTGGTGTCTATTTCTTGGTGATTCTTTCGGCTCATCTTTATCCATGCTATCTACAGTATTAATGCTACCAGTGTCCGATCTTTGATCTGACGAGTCGTCATCCGGATTTGATATGTCCAACGGCTCGTTTTTAGTTTCTAGAGTGTCAATATCAGTCTGCGGAACAAACGATTTATCTGTCTTTCTATCCGGAGACTTTGACGTCTCCTTAATGTCTCTGAATTCGTTCTTTGACGAGTCTTTAATTCGTGACACATGACCGTTAACGATAATAGTTGTTGAATGAGGTACAGATTTTCCGTGTATTGTAACTATATTGTCCGCGTTAGACACAGGCGCTTTAACCGGATCATCGTCCGTAATTTGAACTTTAACAGTCTGAATCTCTAATTCCCTATTGTTTATATTTTCCTTTGTGTCATTATCTTTACTTTCCTCCTGTTTCACCTCAGGGACTTTTTCTTTATTGTCTAATTCTTTATTTGTGTCTTCTTTCTTATTTACAATAATATTCACATCACTTTGTTCAGGACTTTCAATTTTATCTACAATTTCCAATGTGGGACTTGGACTTCTTTGACGGACTATTTCCGGACTTGTTTCACGTCGAGGACTCACACTTTTCCGATCAGACTCCTCACGTTCCTGATCTTCGCGTAATTTTTCCAAATTATTTATAATTTCCGAAACACTACTCTGTCTCTTCGGACCTTTTTCTCCATCAGTAACTATTCCAGCTTCAGCAGCTTCACCCGTCTGTTCGTCTGTCTGTTCATCTTCATCTGCTTCTTCGATAACGACATCGATGGCGTGTAGAACTGCTGCAGGGACTGAAGGCTCGTCTTTTGTGCTTGTTAAAACTTCCTCAATGATTTCGTCAACTATACTTGAAGCGACTGGTGTAATATCTATTTGAACATCAGTAACTTTGGATGGACTTTCATTCTGTAAGACAATCAACAGAGAACTGAAGATCATGTAACCCTAAAGCATGCAAACTGTATTCAAGATTTGTCATTTATGTCATTTATGTTACCTTCGTAATCTAGCATATATATCAAAATACAAGGAAAAATACTGCATAGACAATGGAAAAAGATATCACAGTTGAAATCAGTCATTATTTAAATTGTATAGAAAATTAATAATCATTGCTTATTTCCATTCTAGGCAAAGCAGTAATAACCTTACTCAAAGAATGCAAAGCTGTGGAAATATAATTTAAAGTTCTCAAGGAAAGTGTTTGTCCTATAAGGTTTTAATTTGTTGAAATTAACTTCATTTTGAAGTTGTTCATAATATGTTAAAGATGTCTTAGACATGGGATATAAGTTATCCCTATCTGCCTTGATAGAAAATATCAGTCTTGTAATATTTTTACGTCACTTAATCCATTACTGCACAGTGATGCCTGTTGACTCCCTCACAAGAAAAAGTTAAGGGAAGAGTTGTAGAAAATGAAGAAATTGCTTGTGACAAGCAATTTCTTCATTTTCCACAATGTTTTCTAATCCAGAATGGAAATATTTACAAATTTCATTAACTTAATATTGTCCCTTGCAACACTTTTTAAATTGAAATAGCCTAAACTTTTGCTGTCTGGTAATGGGTAAAAGTTATACATCACCTGACTTGAGGTATCTGATTTATCGTCACCGCTCGGCCCAATACCTTCATCAGACGATTTATCCTCAATATCACCGCTAAATTTTGGCGGAGGTGTAATTGTATCTTCTGTAATCGTAACCGTTTCCTCAATAGTATCTTTCTCTGTTTTCTCTTTCTCTGTAATAACATCAACATCACTTCTTGGCGATTCTTTCAACTCCGGCGTCGTAGATTCATCAGGTTTTGGTTCGGATGCTGGTGAAATTGATCTCTCTGATCGCGGGGACTGTTTGTCTGGCTGTGGAGGCGCTGGTGCGGGTGTTTTCTTCGGTGACGCAATTTTCTGTGACCCGGTTTCGGACTTTGGTGTGTCGGGTCTCTCTGGGGTGACTGAACGTTCTGGTGTTTCTTGTTTTTCTTCCACCTTTGGTTTTTCTTCTTCCTTTTCTGGCTCTTTTTCTTTTACCTTGAAAAAAAGATGGTCAATTAAAACTTTATCTTGAGTCCAATTCTGACTGTCTCAAATTAATTACATATTTATTTTTATTTTTCTAAATTTTTTACATTTTTCTTTATTACCATTCATTATTCAAAAGCAAGTTACAGATCGTCAATTAATCATTAAATCCACCATATATATTTTTCAAACAAGAGGAATTTAACCCTTTCCCAAACGACAAAAATTTAGGATGGTCCAATTTGAAAGTTACGGCAGACGACAAAATGGGCATTGAAAAAGACAGGATTTTTGTACAATATAGCTAAGAAAATATTGAGACAAAAGGAGAAACTGCTGGCTATCAGCAGTTTCTTCTTTTGTTTCAATGTTTTCCCTAGCCTTTTATAATAGGAATGTCAAAACCAGGTCTTGTTTGGGAAAAGGTTAATGGACCTCCAGTGCAAAGAGAATGAACATCATTCTCAGACTTTTTTCAACAATGTTGGTTAAGTAGGGCTGTTTTGGGGCAATCCATAAATATCTTTCTTCCTTGACATGTTAAGATTGATTTTTCTTAAGAATTTTGTTATCCAAGAAACACAGACCTTCAGACGGCACTTTGGTACTTATGACACTTTAATCCAACATAAACTATTTCATTTGTCATTTTGAAATAGACATCTTAATTCAAAACAAACTAAAGTATATAAAGTATGTGAGAATTGAAAACTCCTAACAGATTTCCATCAATTGTTAGCTACTTAGTACATCATACAATTTCACCACTATCTGTGACAATGGAAATAGACATGATTATCCAGATTATTTTGAAGATTCTTAAATCAAGATAATCGCATCACTATCCATTGTCATCTATAGATAAAGGCAAAGTTGCAAGCCAAAACCCATAAAACATTTGTACCTACTGATAGATGGAATATGTTAAGTACCTGTGATATTCGTTCTGGAGTATTTTCCTTGGCTGGCTGTTCATTACTGTTAACTGACACTGTATCATCATTCATGTGTTTCTGGATTAAAGAAAATTAAAACCATTTGACATTTTGTAAAAGGACAAATAATTGTCCTGTTTCAATTCAAAAGCTATCGCAGATGACATAATGGATGTTCTGGAGTATTTTACTTGGCTGGCTGCTCATTACTGTTGACTGACACTGTATCATCATTCATATGTTTCTGAAGTAAATACATTTTTGTCAAATCATGAAATGAAGCAATGAAACATAACATAGATCAATTGATATAATTGGGCTCAATTATATTTCAACAGTAATTCTATCATATCCTGGCAGTGCTGCTGTGGCACCTAACCATGGATTTCTGTTGTTTTTCTCACAAATACTACCACAATACCATTCCTAACCCTCCAGCTGTTCACAAACTTAGGTTATCTACTATTCATCCATTGGTATAAGACAAAATGTTAGAAAGGATATTCACCACAATGGAATTGTTGAAATACCATTTCACAAACTATAGAATGTAGTAGTGCCTTAAACCTCTCAATGCTGGATATTTCACATTTTGGAGTTGCTTTAGGATAGCAAAGCCACCCAGGAATGATACACTATAATTAATCAATGCTTTTCCACGAAAACCTCGTAACTGCAGCTTGTTCTAAGCTGCAGTTACAAGGTTTTCTTTGGAAAGCGACGAAAAGCTGTTATGTTGTTCTACGAAAGCTACACTAAACATAGGAACTAACCCCTGGTTCACATGTATCACCTTGATGTTTTCTTCTTATTTTGAATCTAGTTCAACAATTTGAGAATAGGCAGAAAAGCTTGTATTCTAAAATTTCCTTCTTTTTCCTCAATGATCTTGGATTTGCAATATTTACCTTAATTTCCTTCATATCTTCCTCTTCTGTCAAATCTTCCACTGTTTCTACAACTTCTGCTTTAGACTCGGAGATCAAACTTAGTATACACTTCTTGCTGGGAGGGGAATTTATAAATGGATGCTGAAAGGAAAATAAAAGCTCAAGTTATTAATGATTTATTTCAATCTTATGCATTATTTGGAAGAAAATATATCATTTTATAACAGCAGTTTGTTAAAGACCTACACTTTGTCTCCGAGATTAAACTCAGTATACACTTTTTGCTGGGAGGGGTACTTATAAACGAATGCTGAAAGGAAAATTAGAAGTCAAATTATTAACCCTTGTCCTGCTGACTCTACAATTTGTTTCAAGCAAATTGTCAATTTAAGAGACATTTCAAAAAGTTTATCCACAGTGTTTGCAACATTAATTCAGTATGAAGCAGGTAGTGTAGGTTACGATCAGACAGCACTCTCGCTCTTCCATGTAAGTTTGCAGTTATCCACCATTGATGCGAAACAAATGTCAGAAAAGATGTTAGCCATGTCCCAGGACCAAACCCCAGATCTCCTGATTAAGATGGGCTATCAATTGCACTATGGCCAAAATTCATTAGGCCTAAATTTGTTATTTCAATGTCAAAAGCAAATCAGAATGACTTTTCACCTGGCTTTGCACTTTCATATAAATGATAATTTCTTACATTCAATAATTCTTCAGCTGTAGGTCGCTTGTCTGGGTCTTTTACTAAACACAACTTCAAGAAATCATGGAAATCATTGGACCTGAAATTAAGTGAAAGATATAGGTTATAGCCCAATAGTATGAGAGTTTTTCCGAAGCTCAATAGTTTGTAGTTCACAGGACCGATTGTCCGGTAGAAGATTTGAAAGCAGTCTCTTCTAGTTGTGCAAAATTTAGCAAAATATGAATTATAATCACAAAATGTGATCTGCATTATCGAAAGTACAATTTACTAGAAGTTTAATCACTACTAGACAGAAAACTACCAATGTATTTCAGTACAGAATTTTGCACACTGCTAATGGATGAAAAATTTAGAGGACGATCAAGTTTTTACGTTTTATTGTACAGACAGAAGGTCGGAATCTTTTGATACTGGAGCATGAGTGTTATTGTTTACATCCATAGCACTGCTTTTCAACGAAAACCCCGTGACTGCAGCTTGAAACAAGCTGCTGTTACCAGATTTTTGTTGAAAAGCATCATTATTCAGAAATTCAGATATAGCAATTCATTGTCTTCAGTCCATCAGCAAGGTCACAAAAGTTAACCCTTTCCAAAACAAGACCATGTCCTAGCAGAAAAGGTCTGTAAAAACATTGAGACAAAAGAAGAAACTGGTGATAACCAGCAGTTTCTCCTTTTGTCTCAATATTTTCTGTGATATATTGTACCCTAATGCCTTCCTATTCAACATCAATTTTTCGTCTACAGCCACATTTAAATAGGACTGTCCTAAAATTTTGTCATTTGAGAAAGGGTTATATCATTATAAAATGTTAAAATCACAGACCATTTTTTCTTGTTGATCAGACCGGGTGGGTCAGCTTTCTGTATTTTGATGAGCACCCTCATCGGATGCATGTCGTGGTTGGGAGGTTCGATCTGAGCAAATTCTATGAGCGTGATACCAAGCGACCATATATCAGCCTTATAACTGTAGGGAGTGTCTTTAAGTGTCTCACATAGTATTACTTCAGGCGCCATCCTACAAAATACAGACAAAATGTAATCCAACCTACAATTTCCTACAAAGACAACAATTTTTATGAGCGTGATCCCCAGCGACCATATATCAGCCTTGTAACTGTAGGGAGTGTCTTTCAGGGTCTCACACAGTATTACTTCATCCTGGAAAATAAGGGCATAAGGGTAAAAAATGAATTCCATAACCCTGATGACAAAATTTTATACGTGTATAATGACATGTCAATGATGAAGTCACATAGTGTGATCCTGGGGACAATCTTTAAATTGGACCAGTTATGAAATTTGACTGGTGAGAAAGGGTTCAATAAGCAGGCATTTAACCCTTTCCCAAACAACAAACAAGAGGACCATGATGGTCCTAAATCGCTCACCTGAATCAAGATGACAAGAGTGATATTGGCAATTTTGTCAAATTCAAAGGCATGAAACTTATAAGGACTTTCTGTTTGGAAACAATTAAGAAATAATTTTGTTCCAATCGATCCTGTAAGGTTGGGTATGAATTAGCACAATTGTTGAGTTAGTTAATTTTTCAACAATTATTTCATGATTTCGCAATATACAACATAGGGCTAATTTTCAAAGAATACTAATCTGTTAGAAATTGATCATTTATGATATGATTTTGTCTGTGATTGATAGAATTTAGTGAAAGATTACCATCTGATAAGTTAAAGCTAATCCCTTATTTGTTTACATAAGATAAACATGGGGCCAGCCTGAGAGCAACAGATAAGGGAAATAGAAAATTGGCCCAATGGTTTATTTTTAAAGAATTTTCTTATGATTTCTCTAAGTCTGATAAGCCCTTCCTCCCTGCCATGCCCACATTTTTTGACCAATGGAAAAATTTGTGAACACATTTTGAAAAGAGTAACTCAAGGAACATTCCAGTAAAGTCTGGTTCAATTGGGCACAATGGTTGATTTTTAAAGAATTTTCTTATGATTTCTTGAAGTCCGATAAGCCCCTTCCTCCCTGCCACACCCACATTTTTTGACGAATCAAAAATCCGCGAAAAAGTTTTGAGAAGGGTCACTCAAGGAACCTTCCAGCAAAGTCTGCTTCAATTGGGCACAATGGTTGATTTTTAAAGAATTTTCTTACGATTTCTCTAAGTCTAATAAACCCCTTTCTCCCTGCCACAGTCACAGTTTTTTTACAAATGAAAAAAACTGTGATCAAATTTTGAAAAGAGAGACTCAAAGAACATTCCTGCAAAGTCTGCTTAAAATTG